>CM046424.1:41914140-42489140 GCA_025506505.1 Flaveria sonorensis | reverse complement strand
CAAAGTCTACAATAAATTCTAGATTTTCCATGTGTTGACTTGTAACGCCCGCCTCCCAGGGCACACCCTGGGGAGCGTACGCATCGTATACACAGAACACATAGTAACCATAGGGTTCACAGCGGAAGTCTAACTTTAATTATGCACCATAACATATTGTTCTTTAGTCATACTAGATAATACAATTACATTAGTTTAACTATATTAGAGATCCAAATCTTCAGTAGCACTCTAAAACCTTTATTTCCTCATAGGCTAGCATGTAATCTTCGATCTCTGCAATCACTTGACACGTATGATGTGTGTCCATAAAAATAAAATACTTGGGACTCAGCATAAAGCTTGTGAGTTCATGAACATAGCATTCTTCAAAATTCAAAACATATTAATATTGACTATTGCATCAAGCAGATACAACCATGTCAATCAGATAAGAACAGAATAAGTATAAATTCACATAACTAGGCTATATATACAAACTCTACTGGCTAAAGCAGAATCATACAAGAAGCCCTCAAGCATCCTATCAATCATTGCCACATATCATAGATGCTATTGATAGTCAATTCTTTAATTATTACCGGTTATCAGAACATCTCATCCCGTTTTAGAAAACAGTTTAGAGGAACTCACCTGTTTAGAAGTTGCCCAAGAGTTGATAACCTTTCTTAGTACAATCTGGTAATATCTTTAGGTCCTGATACAGTTTAAGTAATCCTAGGTTAGGTAATTGTACAACTAATTAGTTATTGTAATGGTTGGATATTGGTTTACGCTACCTTGTTTAACCATGGTGATCAGTCCATGCCTAACTAAGGCAAGGCTACCCAATACCCACCCCTAACAATAACCCTAACACCTAAAACTGATGATACTAATAATACTAAAACTACTCCTAATAATGATAATAATCTAAAATAAATAATTATTTAACTTGACATAAACTTACACGAGAACATACATTAAAACTATCTACGACAATCTAATGTAGAGTCTCCCTACTCGCGCTCCTAGTCGAGCTCCAAAACCCATTACTAACAATACCCAACGGGGTATTTAGAACTCAAGATTCTCTTTATATTAGAGCGTCCCCAAGAAAACCTATAC
Organism: Flaveria sonorensis; assembly: GCA_025506505.1. Lineage (NCBI taxonomy): Eukaryota > Viridiplantae > Streptophyta > Magnoliopsida > Asterales > Asteraceae > Flaveria > Flaveria sonorensis. The sequence goes on along the minus strand of CM046424.1, from coordinate 42,488,033 downwards.
TCTAAATTCATTCCTAAGGTTTCTATTTATAATGGCTTCTGAAGGCTCTTCTTTTTCTTCAGGTCGATGTGGGAGGCATGTTGAGGTGCCTGCTTGCTAGCTTCAATTTGCTTCATTTGCAGTGTTTCATAAATTTTAAATTTTATAGTTATTATATTATTATAATTAATTTAGCTGCTTAACTCGTTTTTCTTTATAAATTTTAAAATATAGTGTTTTATAAAATTTCGAATATGTCATTGCGACGAGCTTATTTTTCTCTACGAGTTGACCTGAGTTTCGGTTAAAACGAAGCATGTTTATGTAAGGCCCCGTTCCCGGGACGCTTACAGCTGGACCATCATCGCATAAAATATTTAAAGCAAACATCACTTTTGCAGCGGAATTTAAAAACTTTCATTTATAATTAAAACATATCATTACATTACATAAATCATTTACATATATGATTACAACATCATATCAAAATGTGGATGCCAGACTCAAAACGTTCCCTATGCATCCATGCCTTCAACTCCTCAGCATCAACAAAATACCTGCCAACTATCACGCATACAAAAAGTCAGCGACGCTGAGGGAGTTCTAGTTTTATAAATAAAATACTTTACTTTGTTAAAACATAACCTTCACAATCGTACGTGATCACAAATTATACGTACACATTGATAATAATATTAATTATCTTCATCATCGTTCATCTCTTTCATTATTATCTTTCACTTCAATCTGGATCGTGTCTTATGCAATACCCCCGACTCATGTCCGAAGACCGATACTGTGCCGGGGCCTGTAAACAAACCCCCAACTCATGTCCGAAGACCGACACAGTACCGGGGTACGCGACAAGGACCCCGTCTCTGATTGCAACACCCCCGACTCATGTTCGTAGGCCGATACTGTGTCGGGGCCTGTAAACAAACCCCCGACTCATGTCCGAAGACCGACACAGTACCAAGGCGAGCATCACGACATCATTCGGGTCAATCTCATGCATTAAACCCCATACAAGTCTGTTGTGACACACAGTCACTCACCTCAGGCTGGCATACAAGTCTGTTGTGACAACACAGTCACTCAACCCTCTTTTGTGACAACACAGTCACTAACCTCAGTCTTTCTTGCAAGACTATTATTACGTTCCACTTTTCATTGTTAATGTCTTTCACTTTGTTACATAATACTTTACGTTCATTCAAAGCCATACATCAAACCACGTAAAGTTACAACATAATACAAAACGTATAATATAACATAATACATACGCTTTGAAAACCATTTAACGAAGAAAGACAACACATCACACACACAACAAAAAACACATCACATCATCAAGCATGCAACAAGCATAAGCCACCATATCATAACGGTGCCTATCTCAAACATCACCTCTTAAAGCCCCTAGAAAACCCTAAGTCTCAAAATGAGGCACAACAGAACATTCTAGGCGCATCAGCAGAAAATTCTAAGTATAAAAGCTCCTAGGCGCATCAGCACTATTTGGGCGCATGAGCCCTATACAGGCGCCTTAACACTTAGTCGTAGGAACAATTCTAGGCGCATGGGCACTATGCGGGCACATCACCCATACTTAGCCATTTCCACACTTTCTGGGCGCATGAACCACTGTTCAGGCGCACCACCTACACTTACGCGCATGGGCACTTTGGGCGCATGGGCACTATGTAGGCGCATGGCCAACACTTAGGCAAAATGGTTTTGGGCGCATGGGAACAATCTGGGCGCATCAGCACCCTTGGGCGCATGAACAACACTTAGGCTCATGGCCAAATTTTAGGCGCATGAAGGATACTATTTGGGCACATGTCCGTTGTTGGGGTGCATGACCCTGTGCATATGACAGTTAGGCGCAAGTGAACATTCTGAAATGTGTCTAAACTACCAAAAATCATCTAAATGGCATTCTAACACTACCCAAGCACAGGTCTAGCATACTAAAGCCCTTAAAAGCATACTAGTCACAATTCTAACCTCTAAAACAGCTCTAAACATACAATCACAGCATCACAGACGAACAACAGGCTGAAACATACGGTTATCTTTGAAAAACCTTTTCTCGGTATGCATAATAGCCCCAAACACTTCAAAATCTTTAAAAGAGGGGTCTAGAAACTCACCTTGAACAGCCTTTGAGTAGCACACATCAAATCCAAGACCCACCTATGATTTCAGCCTCAAAAACCCACAAAAACAAGCACTCAACACCTCGAATCTCGGTCTAGAACTCAAAAACCCAGCTGAAACCGAACTTAAGTTCAAGAAAACTCACTTTTGAAGGTTTCTCTCACTAGAACCGATGGAGAATTCTGTTCTTCTTCTTCTTTCTTCTTTCTTGCGACCGAGAGCAGGGAAAACAGTGGGGGCATGGGCGGCCATGCCCTCTTTTAAACACAATAATACTAAAGTTTAGTCCTTTTTCCACTTTAGCCCCTCCACTTATGCCCATTATCTTTTCTTTCAGGATACTTTTCTTTTTGTTTTCTTTTTAATAAAATTTGGGGTGTTACAAGTCCACCCCCGTTATATTGGTTTCGTCCCCGAAACCTGTCGCATCTCGAACAGTCACGGTAACGCTGTCTCACCTCTTCCTTGTTCTTACACTTAGGCTTGATCCCCTTCGGAACTCCACTATGCTCACACAAGTGAAATCACCATTCTCCTTAGCTCTTCTTTTCCTTCTACCATGAATGACCACTAGTTGCTCCACGCAGTTGAATCTTTCGTCCATCTTGGTATTAAATTTACTCACTTTCTAATTCGGATAATCTCTTTTCCCAAAACGAGACCTTCATCATTACTCCACCTCCCTAGATCGACACCAAACTCCTTTCGGGCGTGATTGCTCAAACCACCTTCTTGCAACACTCGGTGTTCGCCTCATAGGCTGCTAGCCAATCCTTTCGAAGGCGCACGTCTATCCATCCATGTCTGTCCTGAACAGTCTAGCAGGAAACACGTGCTCTCTCAATACTATCTTGCAATTCTCTAGGACATCTGGTAACCTAATGGACTTACCAATAGCAATTTCTACATCGAAGGATGCATCAATCTTCCTACTCCTAACGTGCAACTTAACACAAAGGCACCAGGAATGAAACTACTACTAGCACCACAATTTAAAGCATAGAGGCATAAATTTAACTTACTAGAAAAGCACCTGACGTCACGTCGAAGTCCGCTCTAGCCTCCTCCCGGTCAGGGCAAATGCTCTAACCTTCATCCTCTGTTCTCCTTCCTTACACCGAAGCTTCCTGCCCTCGACTTCTTACAGTCTCTGCTCCTGTGCCCAGTCTCGCCACAGTCGTAACATTTAGCGATGTGACAATCCCTCGCCCTGTGGCCCTCTCTTCACACTGGAAGCAGGCGCTCGATCCCCATTTGCACTCCCCCTCGTGACCTCTGCCACACTTCCTGCACACCTCTTCCCTCTCAGTCATCCTCTTTCGATCGTCGAACCTCCCCGTCTTTCCGCTAGCCATAAATTCGCCGTCATCATCCCGTCTTCCACTTTCATCGCTATCATAGCTCCTCTTCTCCTCTTCATCTGTTATCGCCACAGCCTCATGCTCGTCATACAACCTCCCCGCCAATTCAACCGCCGACCTAAATGTGCTTGGCCGGGAAACTACCAGATGTCTGCGGATATCTACCGGCAGACCTTGAATATACCTTTTACTCTTTTGTGACACATGCATCACCTGATCTGGCACCAGCCTTGCCATTTCGTTGAACTTTTTATGTACTATTGGTGAGTCATCGTTCCCGCCTCAAGCTGCAGGAACTCCCTCTCGACTTTGTCAAGATCTCTATGAGGGAAAAATTCATCGACCACCAACCTTTTCAGATCCTTCCACCTTATTCTCCCGATTGCTCTGGTGCCCTCAGCCTGGACAATGTTGTCCCACCAGCACAAGGCTGAATCCACAAATGAGTGGGTAGCAAACTTCACCTTCTGATCCTCACGGCACTCACTAATTTCAAGTTCCGCCTCCATCTCTCTCACCCAACGTTGTGCAGCAGCAGCACTCCCATTTCCATCAAACACAGGAGGCCTACACCTTTGGATTGCTCCATAGCTACATCCCTTCACAGCCTCCTCCACAGCTTCCTTCTCCTCCTCCTCATCACCACTGGAGACAACCATGTCAGCATCGGGTTGCTCTGTATCTCTAGAACCTCTGGCTTCACCTCCTCGTCGTTCGGTTCTCCTCTTCTCACTCTCCTTCTTCTCATCCTCCTTCATAGCTCTAATTACCTCTGTCACTACAGTCGGTAGAATCGTCTGCATGACCTGATAAACCTCCTCAACCACCGCCTCCTTCACTGAGGCCCTCAGATTAGCACTTCCATCCTCACCGTCTTGGTGACGAAACTCTGGCTCTTCAGGAGCCGTCTCAGCAGTCTTAGCCCTGCTCCTCATGACACGACGCCTAACACCACGGCCATCATGACCTCCACCTCACGAAGCCTCAGAAGACCTCCACCCGCCATCTAAAACACTACAAGATTCAAACACCAACACGGTCAATAAAGGTAATAGCTCAAGTTATATCAAATATAGTGAGGCCCTAATCACAGTGGCCAGTTGTGATTAGCCACTTACTTTACCCTTCATTTCCTAAGCATTTCCGATCCTGACTACATCAGTATCTAAATCTACACAAAAGCACACAAGCCACATAACATGCGCACATAACCGGTTAACATTAACTTACATAAAATCCTTTTACTAAAAGCTTTTACCTGCAGGCACGTAGCTACTAGGACTGGCATCCCTTTCCTATCATCCCATTCACATTTTAAGATTAGGTTTTTGAAAATACTTACCCAATTTCCTTAAACTATAGCTTGGATACCAACTTGTAAGGCCCCGTTCCCGGGACGCTTACAGCTGGACCATCATCGCATAAAATATTTAAAGCAAACATCACTTTTGTAGCGGAATTTAAAAACTTTCATTTATAATTAAAACATATCATTACATTACATAAATCGTTTACATATATGATTACAACATCATATCAAAATGTGGATGCCAGACTCAAAACGTTCCCAGTAGCGTATGCATCCATTCCTGCAACTCCTCAGCATCAACAAAATACCTGCCAACTATCATGCATACAAAAAGTCAGCGACGCTGAGTGAGTTCTAGTTTTATAAATAAAATACTTTACTTTGTTAAAACATAACCTTCATAATAGTATGCGATCACACATTATACGTACACATTGATAATAATATTTATTATCTTCATCATCGTTCATCTCTTTCATTATTATCTTTCACTTCAATCTGGATCCTGTCTCATGCAATACCCCCGACTCATGTTCGAAAACCGATACTGTGCCGGGGCCTGTAAACAAACCCCCTACTCATGTCCGAAGACCGACACAGTACCGGGGTATGCGACAAGGACCCCGTCTCTAATTGCAACACCCCCGACACTTGTCCGTAGACCGATACTATGCCCGGGCCTGTAAACAAACCCCCAACTCATGTCCAAAGACCGACACAGTACCAGGGCGAGCATCACGACATCCTTCGGGTCAATCTCAAGGATTAAACCTCTTACGAGTCTGTTGTGACACATAGTAACTCACCTCAAGCCTAGCATACAAGTCTGTTGTGACAACACAGTCACTCACCCCAACCTTGGCTAATGAGTTTTTTGTGACAACACAATCACTCACCTCAGTCTTGCTTGCAAGACTATTATTACGTTCCACTTTTCATTATTAATGTCTTTCACTTCGTTACATAATACTTTACGTTCATTCAAAGCCATACATCAAACCACGTAAAGTCACAACATAGTACACAACGTATAATATAATATAATACATACGCTTTGAAAACCATTTAACGAAGAAAGACAACACATCACACACATAACAAAAACCACATCACATGACCAAGCATGCAACAAGCATAAGCCACCATATCATAACGGGACCTTTCTCAAACATCACCTCTTAAAGCCCTTAGAAAACCCTAAGTCTAAAAATGAGGCACAACAGAACATTCTAGGCGCATCAGCAGAAAATTCTAAGTATAAAAGCTCCTGGGTGCATCAGCACTATTTGGGCGCATGAGCCCTATTCAGGCGCCTCAACACTTAGTCGCAGGAACAATTCTAAGCGCATAGGCACTATACGGGCGCATCACCCATACTTAGCCATTCCACACTTTCTGGGCGCATGAACCACCGTTCAGGCACACCACCTACACTTAGGCGTATGGGCACTCTGGGCGCATGGGCACTATGTAGGCGCATGGCCAACACTTAGGCAAAATGGTTGTGGGCGCATGGGAACAATCTGGGCGCATCAGTACCCTTGGGCGCATGAGAAACACTTAGGCTCATGGCCAACTTTTAGGCGCATGAAGGATACTGTTTGGGCGCATGTCCCTTGTTGGGGCGCATGACCCTGGGCGTATGATAGTTAGGCACATGTGAACATTCTGAAATGTGTCTAAACTACCAAAAATCATCCGAAAGGCATTCTAACACTACCCAAGCACAGGTCAAGAATACTAAAGCCCTTAAAAGCATACTAATCACAATTCTAACCTCTAAAACAGCTCTAAACATACAATCACAACATCACAGACGAACAACAAGCTGAAACATATGGTTATCTTTGAAAAACCTTTTCTCGGTATGGATAATAGCCCCAAACACTTTAAAATCTGTAAAAGAGGGGTCTAGAAACTCCCCTTGAACAGCCTTTGAGTAGCACACTTCAAATCCAAGACCCACCTGCGATTTTAGCCTAAAAAACCCACAAAAACAAGCACTCAACACCTCGAATCTCGGTCTAGAACACAAAAACCTAGCTGAAACCGAACTTAAGTTCAAGAAAACTCACCTTTGAAGGTTTCTCTCACAAGAACCGATGGAGAATTCTGTTCTTCTTCTTCTTTCTTCTTTCTTGTGACCGAGAGCAGGGACAATAGTGGGGGCATGGGCGTCCATGTCCTCTTTTAAACACAATAATACTAAAGTTTTGTCCTTTTACCCCTTTAGCCCCTCCACTTATGCCCATTATCTTTTCTTTCTAGATACTTTTCTTTTCGTTTTCTTTTAATAAAATTCAGGGTGTTACAGTTTAAATATAATATATTATTATATTTATATATGTTTAAACTGTCTCTTATGACACTAAAACTCGTCTAAAACTTTAAATTTAAAATAGTGATTTCACTCATTACTTACTCGTTTAAACTGTCTCTTATGACACTAAAACTCGTCTAAAACTTTAAATTTAAAATATTAAGTAATGATTTCACTCATTACTTACTCGTTTTACATTATTCCCTCTTTAAAAGAATTTCATCCTCGAGATTCGATGGTTACCCAAAGAGTTGAGGATATTTGGTTTTCATTTCTTCTACAAATCCCCAAGTCTTCTCAGACTCTTTTCTAACATTACCACTTGATCAATACTGATAGAACAATCTTTTGAGCTAAGATTCTGATATTTTGTGATTAATAGCTTGTTATGTTAACCACCATATCTTTATTTCTTAGAAATTCCTTTAGCGTAAAAGTGATCAAATCATATCAAACTCTTGTTATGCGAACTCTTAATATATTCCTACATTATATTACTTAGGGTTTTAATCCTCAAAGAAAGTCTACTACTATTGAGACTGGTATTTATTTATTTTTTTGTAAAACATAAGGTTCTCTAGTTTACTCGAGTTCTTGGATTCTTTTGGAAACCCTATTATAATTTTGAAGTGAAACTATAAACTCTATCAGATATAATCAAGATATGCACATCTTAATGTGAGACTAATTATGTTTGGCTAACATTTCTATCTTATAGTTTGATAGAGAGGTAGAGAGTGTACTAATTTGGTAAGCCTATCATCCATTAGCTAGAAGGTGTCATATCCATAATTTAATCATGAAATTAACATAGTCTATTGGTTATCTTTCATTTGCATTACGAGATTTAAGCTTGTTGTATCCAGTTAGACAATTTCTAATGTTTCACCATAATCCTTAAATAGATAAAGAAATTTCCCTGCATGCCTTGTGATTGACCTTTGATTCCTAAATACCAATAGTATTTCTTAAATCATATAACATATTATTACTACCTGTGTTTGCTTTATATTTTGATTTATGGGCTTCATTTAGTATCATATCTTATAATATGCTAAGGCTCGAAACTCATATATGATTGTGGAGTCTTAAGATACCATCACTTCTATATATTAATAGTTTTTGTCTACCAATCCCTTATTGCTTCTTAATGTGATTTTCCATCAAGGATTTTTCTTATGTATTTCAATTTAGTCTAAGAGGATTATCTTAATATTATTTTTAGATATTCAAATTTTAGTGATTGGGCCCATTCTTGTTTATAAAGTGCACCAGTGATTAACTTTGCTCTTTACTGGATGGTATCGTATATCATAGTTGTAGTTACTTAACAATTCCTTTCATTTTCACTAGTGTTTAGAAAAACTTAAATAAATCTCCAATAATAATCTTCAAATCCTAAAATCTTCAAAATCATGTGGGATTTTTTTTTTCATTTCTTAATTGCTTGTTCTTAGCATGTGTTACTTGTTTGTCATACTTATTAAACATATGACCTAAGAATTAGCCTTTACTTATTTAAAATTTATATTCCAAAAATTAGCATAAAGTTTTCTTGCTTATGCAATCTAGGATTTCTCTAAGATGATCCTCATGATCACTTCTATCCTTAGAATATATATCAGAATGTCGTCGCAGTAGATGATAATAAATTACCCAAGTAAGGTTTATAAATTTTTTCATAAGATCCATGAATATCTCAGATTCATTGGTCAATTCGAATAGCATCACCAATAATTTATAGGGATCATATCATGCTCTAAAATTGGTCTTAGGTATGTTATCAAACCTTTTGTTTCTTCACAGTGTTCATGGCATATGCTAGATCAATAATGTACCATTTTCTTGAAAATTTATGGACTTGAGTCATAGTGATAATTTTTTTTGCTCTGTAATCAGATGCTACAAGTTTTTAAACAACTAAGTTATACCATTCTTCTGTCAGACGTGACTTACAGTTAGTTAATGGTTTGCTAGTCAATTCTTTTGACTACCACAAATTCTTTGGGTTTTTATGGGTATCAAGTGAATAGGAATCAAGTTACCATTCAAGCTTATCATACGATTCTTAATGATGTCAACAATTTCCTTTGGTTTCCCATTAGTCATTCTACTTATGAAGGTATGGTGTAAAGCTTGAGTTTCTTAATTCATATATGTCCTAAAGATAGTTGATACTAAGCCTTTATTCACACCAATGTAATCTTTTTTATTGAAATGAATATACTGTGAATTATATCTAATTGGTCACATGTAGTCATAAATATCTAAGACAACTTTCATTTGACTTCAGTACTCATGTGCCTCTATAGATCCCTTTTTACCAAAAGTTGGAGGGTTGCAAGACATAAAGAATTTATAAGAATGTTTTGTACTTATTTTTATTTTTTCTAGTTTCTTTGTTTACTATCTTTGTTGTAGATAACGAGAAACTTTTCTATAGTTTGTTTCGGATTAGATCTTGGTTGAGTGGCAGTGATAGTATTGACAACTTGAGTACAAAGTTTTGTATTTGCCATGTATCTAATTGTACCTTTATAATTACTTATATTTGTTCTACATTCGGATCACCTTTGGCGTTCTAGCTTACTTTCGGGTCATACTTGATACTAATTCTAACATTTTAGGATATTATCCTTTCTTCATACACTATTCATCACTTTATATTTTATCTTATCGAATAACATCCTTGTTGGATATCAGTGCAACATTTAAGTATCTGATAATGCCTATCTAGCTCCTATATTCATATTCCATTTGATCACTAATCCTTATCATATGAACTTGTCACGTCACCATTAAGAAGTAAGCATTAATTAAGATGATACAGTCTTGTTAGGATGCATGTATTATTGTAAATTCACCATTATGTAAATCTAAGCATAATCCTCAATTTACCTTACACGAATATACCAGCTTTCCCTTATTATGTATCATAATGCAGCGTATAATAAAAGTGACATCCTTCTTGAGCATTCGCCTTCACTTGCTTACTTAATCATCCAATTCTATAATTTATTTAAGTATAATTAATTTTGAATTACTTTGCATGGTCACTATTGTTCTGTTAGACTAATTATCATAAGACTATCTTGAAGTGTAAGCCTTTAACAATTTCTAGTTAACACATAACAGCTAACAAACCAAAATACAACTTGAAAAAGTAACTTCTTAATGAGATTAGTTAAATGTGATTAACCTTTTACATTATTCAAGTGTTCTAGTTATTTTCTATTATATACGTAACACATATCTAACTCCTCTTATCTGTCACAATGCTACTTGGTTTATTTGGCAACCTACGTAGTCTTCCTAACTCAGTTTAAGTTTTGACAATAACTGATAATGCCTAAATCACTTAAACTATGGCTCTGATACCAACTTATAACGCCCTCCTCCCAGGGCACACCCTGGGGAATGTTACGCATCGGATACACATAACACGTAGTAATCATAGGGTTCACAGTAGAAGTCTAACTTTAACTATGCACCATAACATATTGTTCTTTAGTCATACTTGATAATACCATTATATTAGTTTAACTATACTAGAGATCCAAATCTTCAGTAGCACTCTAAAACCTTTATTTCCTCATATGCTAGCATGTAATCTTCGATCTCTGCAATCACTTGACACCTAGGATGTGTGTCTATAAAACGAAAATATTTGGGACTCAGCACAAAGCTTGTGAGTTTATGAACATAGCATTCTTCAAAATTCAAAACATATTAATATTGACTATCGCAACATGCAGATACAACCATGGCAAATAGATAGGAACAGAGTAAGCACAATATAAATTCACATAACTAGGCTATGTATAGAAACTCCACTGGCTAAAGCAAAATCATAAAACCAGTTATCAGAACATCTCATCCTGTTTTAGAAAACAGTTTAGAGGAACTCACCTATTAAGAAGTTGCCCAACAGTTGATAACCTTTCCTAGTACAATCTGGTAATATCTCTAGGTCCTGATACAGTTTAAGTAATCCTAAGTTAGGTAATGCTACAACTAATTAGTTATTGTAATGGTTGGATATTGGTTTACGCTACCTTGTTAAGCATGCAGATCAGTCCATGCCTAACTAAGGCTAGGCTACCCAATACCAACCCCTAACAATAACCCTAACGCCTAAAACTAATAATACTAAAACTACACCTAATAATAATAATAATAATCTAAAATAAATAATAATTAACTTGACATAAAATTACACGAGAACATACATTAAAACTATCTACGACAATCTGATGTAGAGTCTCCCTACTCGCGCTCCTACTCGAGCTCCAAAAACCATTACTAACAATACCCAACGGGGTATTTAGAACTCAAGACTCTCTTTATATTAGAGTGTTCCGAATAACACCTATACTTTAAATTCAACCCTAAGGTTTCTATTTATAATGGCCTCTGAAGGCTCTTCTTTTTCTTCATCTCGATGTGGGAGGCATGTTGAGGTGCCTGCTTGCTAGCTTTAATTTGCTTCATTTGCAGTGTTTCATAAGTTTTAAATTTTATTATTATTATATTATTATAATTAATTTAGCTGCTTAACTCGTTTTTTTTTTTAACTTTTAAAATATAGTGTTTTATAAAATTTCGAATATGCCGTTGCAACGAGCTTATTTTTCTCTACGAGTTGACCTAAGTTTCGTTAAAAATAAAGCATGTTTAAATATAATATATTTTTATATTTATATATATTTAAACGTTCTCTTTTGACACTAAAACTCGTCTAAAACTTTAAATTTAAAATAGTCATTTTACTCATTACTTACTCGTTTAACAATATACAAAATATAAAGTTCATATTTTTTATATTTTACCCTAAAAGTTGGGATGTTACATGACTTTTTAAAAAATAATAATAACTACTTCCACTAATTTTTTAATACAAACATATATTTTATTTACTTTATTATTTTTTTAAAAACATTATACCATAAAATCAAATAATTTTTATCTTTAATATGTGTATAATATTGCTATATTTTAAAAATGATATAATATGTTTTTTAAAAGCCTTCAAAAGTAGCATTTATTAAATATAAATAATGCTACTTTCGTAAAATAGTACATAACGAAAATAGCACTTTGTAGTTTTAAATTGAAACTTTATAGCACAAACTAATCACTTCATATATAAAAGTAGCACTTGAATACATATTCTTAAAATACATCACCATTTTAACAATTAAAACATCAATTTTTACCTCAAAGTATCACATACATTAAAACAACACATAAAACAAAAACAATGCTTAATGAACATAGCATTGCATAATATCAACAAAACACTTTATAATGTCTAAACGACACTAAAATATGTTCAATAAACACTTAACAAAAGTAAAGTAGTATTTGTAAGGAATATAATTAAAGGCTGATGCAATCAAAGAGCAACCAAAGAGCTCTCAGCATGCGCATGTGAAGTACTAGGTAAGTACTTTGGAAGATTTTATATAACTCATTGAAATAATCTAAGTATCAAATCTTCCGAAGCCAAAAGACCAATTCTTCCAAAGCCGATGATGAAGTCTTCCGAAGCTTCAAAGGCAAAGTCTTCCATAGCCAAGACTGATTTCTTTCAAAGATAGAGAAGGCATGTCTTCTCTAACGTACTTTTGACAAAAACTGAAACACCTTTCCGCTTCCATCACTAAAGACTCACCAACTAGCATGAGTTGGTGAAAAGTCCATTCTTTTGTCAACTGTAGATTAAGGTGTTGAGTCTGTCACTTTACAACTATATACATTTATCTTTTTTGTATTATATATATATATATGTATATATATATATAGAGGGTAAGTTTAAATTGTAAATCATTAGAAACTATGTAAACCAATAAACTATTTACACCAATAACAATGTGACATGTGTCTTGTTTTATTAAAAAAAGGGAATTGTAATCTTAAGGGTAATCTAGTCTTTCTTCATGTTTTCCCTCCTTTTGTATTAGTAATTTTACTGTCACTATTAAGAAATCATTATAATAAAAGTTATATCGTAATATATTTTTACACAACTACCAATATGTACAGAATTTATGTACATTTAAAAAAACATATAAATTTAAAGGTTAACAAAATCTATATTAATCAAAACGTTATGTACATTTAGAAATAATTCAAACAACTAAATATATATCGCGAAATACCAAATGACTATATTACAAATGAATATATATTAGTAAATGTCCTTTAGTAATCTTCGATGTTGGTGTAAACTAGTGGTACCTAAAATTCAATTAAAAAACATATCATAAATAAACAGAAAGAACATTTAATATATATTAACATTTGTTAAAAAACCATATTGAAAATTACTTATTTATCACAAATGTAAGTTATTTTTACTCATGTGTAACGTTATCATTACGTTGTAAACTTACGATTTCAACAAAAATAAACTTTCAACTTATTAATCTGGTTACTTAATATATGTGTAAGTCAATTTTACACATGTGTAAATTATTTTTGACACATGTGTAAAAGTCACTTTTTGTCATTTCTAAGTGTGTTTTAAAATACATTTTTGTAAGAAACTAGTCTATATGGATTACAATATTAAGTAAAAAGCAAACACTCAAATCATGCAAGAAATACAAGGATGCGAAAACTCCAAGATGATAGATAAAGATCTCTTCGTGCAAAAACTTATAGTTGCCATGTGAAAACTTGATGTTCTCATGCAAGAACATTTGGATAGTATATATAGATGTTTTCACTTTGTATTTCATCTTGTGTGTGTCATTTGTTGTAACACCCGAAAACTTGGTCAAATAAATAGAAAAGAAAAGTATATAGAAGAAATAAAAGAAAGGGCAGAGATGAGGGGGGTGTAAAGTGTAAAACTACACCAAAAAGTCAAAAAGTTCACTTTATATGGGCATGGCCGCCCATATCACTCCTGCTGCTGCTGTTGTTCGACCAAAACAAAGGAAGAAAAGAAGCTGAATTCGATTTCTCTAGGTTTCAAGGGAAGTTGAGGCTGATTCTCGCTTGTGGTTAGTGTTCTTTGTATTTTATGGTTCTGTTTGTTGGGTTTTGACCATGAAACCGATTTATATGTGTTTTATGTGTTGGATTGTGTTTTTGCTTGTTTTAGGCATTTGAACTCTTATGCACATGAGTTTGGAGGAGTTTTGCTTGTTTGCTGCACTAGGTGAGTTCTAGACCCCGGTTTTTATGTGTTTTAAACTTCTTTAGGGCTGAAAATGCATGTTTAAAAGGTTTTCCAGCTGTTTTATACTTTACCGTATGTATATGGGTGTTTGTGTTGGTGCTTTATGGTGGTTTATGTGCTGTTGTTGCTTGTGAGGTTTAGTATAAGCTTTGAACAGATGGATAAGCATGATTGGTTAGGACTGTTGGTGTTTTTGTGGTTGTATGCCTGCTCTAGATGTTAAGTATGTTAGATCCATGATAAGTATGTGTTAGATCGAGGATTGGGGACTGAATAATTGCATAAGTGCATTTGCAGGTCGGTTAGTACATCCGCATTTAAGAGCTGAACATACATTTAAGTGTTTTGCTCATGCGTATTTGTTTTTTGTTCATCCGCATTTGTAGTTGCTTATGCGCCCAAGTGTTCTTCTGTATTTCTTTTATTCATGCACATTTGCTACAATGTTCATGCGCATTTGCTACAGTGTTCATGCACATTTGTTCTACCAGCATTTAGTTGGACACTTGGAATAATCTGAAGGCATTCATCCGCATTAGTATTGTTCATCCGCATTAGTATTGTTCATCCGCATTAGTCTTTGTTCATCCGCATTAGTATTGTTCATCCATATTAGTCTCTGTTCATCCGCATTAGTCTCTGTTCATCCTCATTTGTCTAAGGACTTAGGATTTTGGAAGCTTAGGAAGTAGAATGTAGCGGGTAAGTTCTGGAATGTTTTGCTGGTTCATGTCTGTTGTGGCGATGCATGTTATGGGCTGCTGTTGATGCATTATACTATGTAAAGAAAGTGAAGGTTGAGGTGAGTGACTGTGTTGTCACAAAAGACTCGTAAGCCAAGGTTGAGGTGAGTGACTGTGTTGTCACAAAAGACTTGTACGCCAAAATTGAGGTGAGTGACTGTGTTGGCACAAAAGACTAGTAAGCCAAGGTTGATGTGAGTGACTGTGTTGTCACAAAAGACTTGTATGCCAAGGTTGAGGTGAGTGACTGTGTTGTCACAAAAGACTCGTAAGCCAAGGTTGAGGTGAGTGACTGTGTTGTCATAAAAGACTTGTATGCCAAAATTGAGGTGAGTGACTGTGTTGTCATAAAAGACTCGTAAGCCAAGGTTGAGGTGAGTGACTGTGTTGTCACAAAAGACTTGTATGCCAAGGTTGAGGTGAGTGACTGTGTTGTCACAAAAGATTCGTAAGCCAAGGTTGAGGTGAGTGACTATGTTGTCACAAAAGACTTGTATGCCAAAATTGAGGTGAGTGACTGTGTTGTCACAAAAGACTCGTAAGCCAAGGTTGAGGTGAGTGACTGTGTTGTCACAAAAGACTTGTATGCCAAGGTTGAGGTGAGTGACTGTGTTGTCACAAAAGACTCTTAAGGGATTCAATCCATGAGATTGACCCGAGTCCTTGTCGCGTACCCCGGTACTGTCGGTCTTCGGACATGAGTCGGGTATTGCATGAGACAGGACCCAGATAAAAGTAAAAGATAATACGAAATGAACAATGGTGAAGATAATAATAAAGATTATCAATGTTTATGTATGATGTGTGGTCACACGAAAGAAATGTACATTATTTTTAAAGGGTATTTTCATATACAACCCTGCATGGTATTTTAAACGTTTTAAAACTAGAACTCACTCAGCAACCCTGACTTTTATGTATTTTCAGTTGGCAGGTAATTGTTGCTGAGGATGGCACGCGGGGGAAGCTACACAGCTGAGCAAAATTGGCATCCATTCATCTTTAATGATATTTTTGTTTTGTAATGCAACGAAACAGGGTCTTTTGTAATTCAAGAAAACAATGATGTATTGCTTAACAACGTTAATTATTAATAGAATGAATGGTTTTTATTAACTTAATTCCGATGCTATATTTTATGAAATGTGTGATGTTTAATGTTTTATGCTATGAATGACCAACTATGAGGTCTCCAGGAAAGGGGCCATACATTTGTAAAAGTGCTTTGAGGGTGAGAATGCGGTGGGTTGTATGATAGGCCGCCCGAGGGGAGCTCACCACGGGTGGATTGAGCTTAAATGATGTACACTCCTTTGGTATTGTAATCATTGGATTAATAATATTTGATTGAGTTTGTTTGAAGTTCATTGATGTCACACACATACACACATTTGGTATCAGAGCCAAAGTTTAAGAGAAATGGGTAAATACTTTTAAAAAGCTAACCTTAAACTGAGAATGGAACGAATTGAGGGATGCCAGCCCGAGTAGCTACGTGCCATCAGGTAATTCTTTTCTTAATATTAACCGGTACTATGTTCGTGTGCTATTTGATTTATGTGCTTTTAGTAGATTTGAATACTGATGTAGTCAGGATAGGAAATGCTTAGGGGATGAAGAGTAAATTAAGTGGCTAATCACAACTGGCCACTGTAATTAGGGACTTACTATACTTGACATAAACTGTGCTTTTACCTTGAATGACCGTGTTGGTGTTTGAATCTTATAGTGATTAGAGGATGGTTGGAGGTTGATCATCTAAGGCTTCTAGAGGTGGAGTACGGGGTGGTCGTGCTGGTAGACCACGGGCCGCAAAGAACAAGACGAGAGCTGCAGAGACGGCTCCTGGTGAGCATGGGATTCATCACCCGGAGGGCGGAGATGAGAGTGCCAATCTGAGGGCCTCAGTGAAAGAGGCAGTGGTGGAGGAGGTTCACCAAGTCATGCAGACTATCCTACCGTCTGTCATGACTGAGGTGATCCGGGCCGTAAGGAAGGATGAGAGGAAAAAAAAGGAGGAAGAGAGAAGGGCTGCTGCTGGGAGAAGGGAGAATGAGAGAGATCATGACGATAAGGAGGAGGTGTATGCTGAAAGGGGAGCCTCCAATGATGAAGAAGACGTAGAGGTGCGGGAAACCGTGAGGGGATGCAGCTACGGGGCATTCCAACGATGTAAACCCCCCACTTTTGACAGCAATGGTAACGCTGCTACTGCCCACCGCTGGGTTCAAGAGATGGAGGTAGTGTTGGATATTAGTGAGTGCAGGTAGGATCAGAAAGTGAAATTCGCCACTCACTCATTCGTTGACTAGGCTTTGTGTTGGTGGGACAATATTGTCCAAGTCGAGGGCAGCAGGGCCATCAGGAGGATGAGATGGGGAGATTTAAAGAAGTTGGTTGTTGAGGAATTCTGTCCTCACAGGGAACTAGACAAGATAGAGAGAGAGTTCCAACATCTTGAGGCGGGAACCATGACTCGCCAGCAATACACCACCAAGTTTAACGAAATGGCGAGGCTGGTGCCGGATCAGGTGATGCTGGTGTTGAGGAAAATTAAGAGGTATGTGCAGGGACTGCTGGCTGATATCCATAGGCACTTGATTGTTGCCCGACCAAGCACTTTTAGGTTGGTAGTGGATCTGGCTGGGTGGCTTTATGATGAGAGAGAGGTGTTAGTGGTTGAGGTGAAGAAGACAGGTGGTAGTGACAAGAACTGGAGTGGGAAGAGGTTTGGGCGTGGTGGTTTCACCCCAAACAACAAGAGGATGAAAATGGATGACCGAAGAGTGGGGTCATCAAGCTTGGGGGCGAAGAGGAGTGGTAAGTGTGGGAAGGAGCATTTCGGGGAATGCAGGTTGGGGTTAAATGTTTGCTTTAGGTGCGGGAAGCCTGGTGAAATCGCTAAGGATTGTAGAGCGTTGAGGTGTCGTATCTGTGGGGAAGAGGGACACATGAGCAGGGATTGCAAGAAGCAAAAGGTAGAGAGTTCTGGGGTGAAGAAGAGGACAGAGAGCAAGCGCTAGAGCATTTACAATGACCTGGGAGGAGGCCAGGGTGGATCCCGATGTCGCGTCGAGTATGTTTCTAGTAAACCAAACTTAAGCCTTTGTATTGTTTGATTTTGGTGCTAGTAGGAGTTTCATTTCTGCTGCTTTCTGTGCTAAGCTGCCTGTTAGTAGTAGAAGAATTGATGAGAGCCATTTGATGTAGAAACTGCTATTGGTAAGTCTACCAGAATTTCTAATATGATTGAGGATTGTGGCATAGAGTTAGAAGGCCATAGGTTCTCTGCTAAACTATTTGTGATGCCCCTAGGCGGATGTGATCTAGTTCTGGGGAAGGATTGGTTGGCAGCCTATGAGGCGAACATCGTGTGTTGCAAAAACATGAATCGACTGACAGCGCCCGATGGAAGTTCGGTAACGGTTTACGGTGACCGAGTTACTACAGTTCCGAAGGTGATTTCGATGGTGGTGGCCGTGAAGTGCGTGAAACGCGGATGTAGTGCCTACCTGGCTTATATGAAGGATGTGGATGCATCAGTATCCGAATTGTCTGACGAACCAGTCATGTGTGATTTTCCAGACGTGTTCCTAAAAGGTTTACCAGGCATGCCACCGGACCGTGAGGTCGAGTTTCAGATTGATTTGATACCCGGTGCTCAACCCGTTGCCAAGGCACCGTATCGATTAGCTCCAACTGAGATGAAGGAGCTGATGGTCCAACTGCAGGAGTTATTGGACAAGGGTTTCATTCGACCAAGTATCTCTCCTTGGGGTGCTCCGGTCTTTTTTGTTAAGAAGAAAGATGGTAGTATGAGGATGTGCATAGACTACCGGGAGCTAAACAAGTTAACAATGAAGAATCGATATCCCTTACCGAGAATAGATGACTTGTTTGACCAACTCCAAGGTGCCAAATGGTTCTCATGAATAGATCTCCGATTTGGTTACCATCAGTTGAAGGTTAAGGAGCAAGATATTCCTAAGACAGCTTTTGGCACGCGTTATGGACACTACGAGTTCCTCGTTATGTCTTTCGGTCTGACTAATGCACCAGCTGCCTTTATGGATTTGATGAATCGAGTATGCCAGCCAATGCTAGATAAATCAGTGATTGTATTTATTGATGATATCCTGATTTATTCAAAGAGCGAAGAAGAACATGCCGGCCACATACGTTAAGTGTTGGAGACACTTAGGAGAGAGAAGCTATATGCTAAGTTCTGAAAGTGTGCTTTTTGGTTACGTGAGGTTCAATTTTTAGGTCACGTGGTTAATGCTGAAGGAATTATGGTGGACCCGGCGAAGGTTGAGGCGGTGATGCAATGGAAGTCTCCAAAGACGCCATCTGAAATTCGCAGTTTCTTAGGTTTGGCGGGCTACTACCGAAGGTTTATTCAAGACTTTTCCAAGATAGCCTCACCTTTGACCAAATTGACATGCAAGGATGTGAAGTATGTGTGGGGACAAGAACAGGAGGATGCGTTTGAGGAGTTAAAAGCAAGATTAACTCAAGCTCCTTTTTTGACATTACCTGAAGGGAGTGAAGACTTAGTGGTGTATTCGGATGCCTCCTATTCGGGACTGGGTTGTGTGTTAATGCAACGTGGGAGAGTAATAGCCTATGAGTCTCGACAGTTGAAAACCCACGAGGTCAATTAACCCACACATGATTTGGAGCTCGTGGCTATGGTCTTTGCATTAATGATTTGGAGGCACTACCTGTACGGGACAAAGTGCACAATTTTCACCGACCACAAAAGCTTAAAGTATTTCTTCGAGCAGAAGGTTCTCAATATGAGGCAGAGAAGGTGGTTAGAGCTGATTAAGGATTATGATTGTAAAATCCATTACCATTCGGGTAAAGTCAATGTAATGGCTGATGCCCTCAGCAGAAAAAAGAGACCCGAGCCAATTCGGGTGAAGGCTTATCAATTGGTGATAACCTCTGACGTGATGACACAGGTCAAAGAATTTCAGGATGAGGCATTGAAGGAAGATCGCCTTAACTCTGAAAGGATGAGAGGTCTAGTTACGGAGTTAGGAGAAGATACCCACGGAGTTAGAACCCGCTTCGGGCGGATGTGGATTCCCTGCTACGGTGATCTACGGGGACGAATTATGGACGAAGCTCATAAGACTTGATACTCCATTCATCCCGGTGCCACTAAGATGTATCAAGATATGAAGAAAGACTATTGGTAGCCGGGTATGAAATGTGATGTAGTGGAGTATGTGAGTAAGTGCCTTACTTGCTTGCAAGTGAAAGCAGAACATCAGAAACCATACGGGAAGATCCAACCGTTGGATATACCAGAGTGGTAGTGGGAGCACATCACCATGGATTTCATCATGAAGTTGCCATGTACGGCAAGGGGGTATGATGCAATTTGGGTAATAGTTGATCATTTGACAAAGAGTGCTCACTTCCTACCGATCCGCGAGACGTATTCATCCGATGACACTTCCTTTTGAATGAGTGTAGCTAGTGATGACTTGAAAAGAGTCAAAACAGACATGAAAGCATACGGTATCCTAGCCGTGACACTTCCTTTTGAAATTTTGACCAGGGTAAAAAACTTCAAAACAGCCAATGAACTTTGGAAAGTTCTTCACACCATGTATGAAGGGAGCGATGAAATCAGAGCTATTAAAAAAAAAGAAGCTCAAAACACAATATGAAACATTTCATCACATCCAAGGTGAATTAATACCACAACAACCCCACAGATTTGTACAATTAGTCAATGAAATGATTATCTATGGGCTCAAGTATGAATCAGTGGAAATCAATAAGAAAATGCATCACACATTACCAGAGAGCTAGACACAGTGAGTCTCTCTGATGAAAGCAACACTTGATCTTGAAGCAGTATCATTAGATGCTCTAGTTGCCAAAGTGGAGGCACTAGAACTTGGTAAAAGATCAAGAAACAACAACACTGTAAGGCATGTTGAATCATACAAATTTAAGGAGATGCAATCAATAGACAGTGCATTCCTAACATTCATTGGAGAGGATGGGGATGAGGAATTCCTTGACTCAAGTGAAACATCATTCTTCTTAGCTCTAGAATCATCCAAACAAAAAAAAGTCAAGGAAGACTTGTGTTCATGCTTCCCCAGAAGCATCACCTTAAAGCAAACATCGGCAGCAACATCAGCATTAACATCAACATAAAAATCAACAAGCATCAAGTTCTAGCAAACAGCAACATTCTCAGAATCAAAACGTCCATAACTTGATAAACCAATGGATGCTCTTACCATCATTCTTCAAAGTGAAGAACAAAAGGCAGCATTTGCAACCTTCTTAACTAGTTTTGAGGTATACCTTGGTGCAAGCTTGACACCATCACACATCATTCAACAAGATTCAAATGAACGTCCACCAGACATAGTAGAAGAAATGGATCTTCAATGGTCCATGGCTATGATTGCCTCTAGATCTAAAAGGTTTGTTCAAATAAATAAAGGTCTAACCATGGATAAAAAGACCAAAATTGGTTTTGACAAATCAAAAGTAAGGTGTTACAACTGTCAATTATATGGACACTTCTCTAGAGAATGTCAACAATCAAGAGTAGACAGAGACAATCAACAACCACAATCATCAAGTTGATATCAATCAAACAGACCAAATCCACCACCAATAAACATACCATCTGCTCCAGCACCACCTCAAATCACTCACTACAGCCCCAATTAACATACGAAATCCTCAGCAATGATTATTAAATAGGATGGTGAATGTGATTGTAGTGTGTACGAAGCAGATATCAAATATCCGGATCATGCCCTCATGGCACAACTTGAAGAGAATTTAATAGAGATCTAGAAGGAGGTTAAAGAAAATATTTGTACTCAAGCATTCATTGATGAAGTTACTAGATACACAGAGCATGCTGATCAACTTTCTAGGAAAGTAATTGAAATAATCATTTTAAATGATAGTCTTAAAACTGAACAAAAACAATATGAAATTAAGATTTTATCACTTAAAAATTATTTAGACAAGCTGTTGTCTGGAAAACTAACCTTGACAGCACAAGTTGAGCGGCTCTCTGAATCATTTACTCAATAAAAAACAACACAGGCTGAAACAAAAGTCAAACTTCAAAAGTATCAAGTAAGCAATCAAAAGTTTGAAGAACTTCTAGCTTAGCAAAGGGCATTCAAAGACTCTTCAGGAATTGGGTATAACAAAGTTAACCCACCTTATAATGAAAACTATGTGCCATTGCCTTAATCAATGAGAAATAAGCAATGAGATTCACTTGATCCTCATGCTAGAACTGATGACTCAAAACCAACTCATCATTATAAAAGTAACCTTTAATTAAGTTTGGTAAAGTCAAAATTGACCTTAATTTAAATCAACAAACTTTTACCAAGGTGAAAAAAATAAATTTGATGTTCATACTTCTGATGATGATGATGAGGATCTGTCATATGATTAAGCCGATCAACCATTCACTGAAACTACACATGTTTCAAATGTGCCAGTGATTGTTGAACCATCACCCAAACAATCAAAACAAAAGAAAATGTTTGACATTTGCTTAGGTGCAAGAAAGGCTGAATCATCCACTGCCCCTCTTAAAAGAGTAACTAAAGGATAGGGCAAAACCACCACTCAACCAAAGCAACAAAGTGTCACTTTTGATGTACCATCAAAATCATCCCTTAACGAAAAAGTTGCAAAAAACCAAAATACCTCCATTTTACTATATTATGAATGGTGTGATCAATACACTTATAGTACTACAAATGTAAATTTGGAAAGTATTGCAGGTACTATGACATGAACAACCATAGTATCGAAACATGTTATTAAATAACTATTGTTCAATTTGTGATAGAAACAATCATAACACTTCAAACTGATTTTTCAATAAAAAGAGTAGGAAGCAAAACAAACAATCTTAGACTGAGAAATCAACTAAGAAGTAACCAATTGTTCCTAACAAGAACAAAGGTAGAGCACCTAGACAGATTCCACACACCAAAGTTGTTTTGAATTCTGAGTGATAACATTAAACAACCAAATAGGAGACTTAATTCTCAAATTAGACAACAAAGTGACCATAGCAATCAAAGGAGAAGAGCTAGAAACACCTCTCCTGAAAGAGCTATGACCAACCAAAGGAAATCTAGTATACCTAGAGTTCCTAAACCAGCAGACAATGCTTCTCTCGAAGAGATTAATGTTTTAGGAAAAGACAGAAAACCAAGACCATCTGGGTTGCACCATCTAACTAAATTTATTTTCTTTACAGGGACATCAAATAACACTTGACAACATCTGGTATGTTGATAGTGAATGTTCATGCCATATGACTGGAAACTATTCCCTCCTTCAGGATTTTAAAAGCAAACATGGTGGAAATTTAGCATTTAGAGGAGATAAAATAGGATGAAAGAACACCGGTGAAGGAACACTACGGGTTGATAAGCTTTGCAAATGTCAATAACTACTCTAACCTCTAGTCTAATCTGTTGAGTGAATATCACATTTATGACAAAGTATATGCCACACTCTTTGAATCCAACACCTGATACATACTCAGGGTGAGTTTTCATATTCCAGAAGATTGCATCCTTTTGAAAACACCTCGTCAAAACAACAAATACGTAGTTGATATGAATACATTTTCAGCTTCAACACTTGAAAATTTTTTATTATCAAAAGCAACAGAATATGTTTCCTAATTACGGCACAGAAGATTGGGACACTCTAGTTTTAACAGAATGATTCAATTTGTCAATGGTGATCTAGTAATAGGTGTACCTAAAAAAAAAAAATTCAATACAGACCACTAAACTGCATGTTTGAAAGGTAAACAACATAAAGTGTCTGATTGTTCTAAATTGGTAAGCTCTAATCAAACACCAGTCAAATTGCTTCACATGGACCTATTTGGACCAATAAACATTTTAAGTATAGGCAAGAAGCAATACTGTCTAGTGATAGTAGATGATTACTCAAGATTTACATGGGTATTCTTTCTGCAACACAAGTCAAAAACACCATAAATCATCAAATCCTTTATCACTAAGATAGAAAACGAACTTGGTCTTAAAGTAAAGAATTTGAGAACTTATAATGGAACCGAATTTAAGAATGACATTATTTCTACTTTAAGTGTAGCAAAAGGAATAAGTCAGCAATTCAATCTAACAAGAACTCCTTAGAAGTTGATAAAAAGAGAAACAAAATATTAATAGAAGCTGTAAGATCTATGCTAGCAGACTCTCTATTACCCATAACTTTTTGGGCAGAAGCAATTAATACAGCTTGCTACATTCAAAATAGAACACTAATCATAAAAGAATATATTAAAATACCTTATGAACTTAATTTTAAAAGAAAACCATTTCTAGAATTTCTTAAGGCGTTTAGTTGTTCTGTGTCTATATTAAACACCATAGAACATCTATCAAAGTTTGCTCCAAATGCAGACGGTGGGTTCTTTGTTGGATACTCTAAAAGCTTAAAAGCTTATAGAGTATACAACCCAAGACTTAACATAGTGGAAGAAATAACTTATGTTGTTTTTAATGAACATTCTTTCACGAAGAAAGTCATTGGATCAAACTGGTTGTTTTGATATAGATTCATTAACAAAATCATTTGACACATCTTATTTTGTTGTTTCAGGTACCAAAGAAGATATTGAATATCCAATGGTTCAACCAACAAGCATAGTTGTTCCATTAACAGCAGATCCCCTAGTGAGAACAACAACTCCATCATGCACAAATGTTACAACTCCACCTGATCAAATCAACACCTCAAAAGGAACATCATCCATAATACCATTAACACAAAATGTTTGAGACAACACATCATCATCCTCTGCTCCAGTAAACAATCCATCATAAGCTCTAGTTGATCCTCAACCAAGCAAGCAAACCAAGTCAAATTAACATGAAGTTGTAGAAGAAGTGATGATTATCATTCACTCACAAACACACATCATAAGGATATGATTCTCCTCAAACATTTCATGATAACCAATAGACAGATGAACCAGACACATCTAACCCTCTTGTCCAACCATCCACACTAGACCTCACCATCAGCATTCTTAACTCAATAATACCCATTGATCAGATTGAAACAACCAGAGTTCACAAATATCATCCATTAGAGAACATTATAGGTGACCTAATTGTTAGATTGACAAGGTGTTAATCTGATGCAACAAACATTTCCTTGTTCTCTTGCTTTTTATCCCTTATTGTCCCAAAGAACAACACTAAACCATTGAAAGACAACAGTTGGATAGAAGCCATGCAAGAAGAACTTCAACAATTCAGAAAGCAAGAGTTATGGCAGCTGGTTGATCTACCTAAAGGACAATATGCAATTGGAACCAGATAGCTTTACCGAAATAAAGTAGATGATAGAAGGATTGTCATAAGAGATAAAGCAAGGCTTATAGTATAAGGATACACATACGAGTGTTCCTTGCATATGCTTCTTCCAAGAAGTTCACTATCTTCAAGATTGATGTAAAATGTGCATCCTTATATGAAAAGATAAATGAAGAAGTATATGTTGCTGAACCACCAGGGTTTGAAGACCCAGAATTCCTTCATAGAGTTTACAAGTTAAACAAAGCTCTATATGGTCTTCACCAAGTACCCAGGAAGTGGTATGAAACATTATCCAAGTTTTTACTAGTGAATGGTTACGCAAGAGGCAAGATTGATCAAACATTATTCTTGAAGAAGAAAGGACAAGACTTGTTAGTTGTTCAAGTCTATATGGATGATATAATTTTTGGATCCACAAAAATCCAACTTTGAAGAGATTTTGAAACCCTTATGGAATCAAAGTTTCAAATGAGTTTGTAAGAGTTACCTTAGAGGCTGATGTAAACAAAACTCCTCTCAGCAAGCATTCTAAAGTACAAAGGAAGTTACTTTGGAAGACTTGATAAAGCACAAAGAAACGCACTAATGTTAATCTTCCGAAGCCAAATACAAATTCTTCCAAAGCCAAAGATGAAGTCTATCGAAGCTTCAAAACAAAGTCTTTCAAAGCCAAGAGACTGATTTCTTCCAAAGACAGAAAATACATGCTTTCTTTGACATGTTTTTTGACAAAAGCGGAACTACTTTTCGATGCCATCTCTGAAGACTCACCAACTTATACAAGTTGGTGATATCTCCGTACTTTTGTCAACTGTAGATTAAGGTCTTAGAGTCTGTAACTTTCTACTCTTGTACTTTTATCCTTTTTGTTCTAGATTAGGATGTGAGCTATGGCATGTCATAGTCACTAGTCAAAAGACAATCTACCTTTTGACTTTACATTGATCTTGTTGTCTAGATTAGTATTTCCAGTTGGCCTTCAAAGTATGGCCGGCTATAGGATGTAGTATAAAGTATCTCATGTACCAGTCCTTAGACTAAGCCTTATAACAATTGTAAAACACTTGAGAGCAATATACGTCATTCTTGAAAACCATTACTTGTGTTCTGCTTGTGTTCTTTACTCTTGTTTTTTGTTTCATTTTCCAGTTCCATATTTGATCTATTAAGTGTTTGATCTCTCCAACCTTGTGAAACTATTGCATCACCCTTAACTAGTCCTACAATTGGTATTAGAGCATTTTTAGGCACTTGATTGTAAGATCTCACTATCTTAATCAGTTTCACAAAACACTTACCAACTCAAATGGTAGCTTTCACTAAGGTTGACATGGAAAACAATATCGTGACCAAATCTCAAGTGATCACTCCTGATGACTTTGATACTTGATGCCAAAGAATGGAAGGCTTCATCAAGTCTCAAGACAGCAGGATATGGAGATCTATTATCTCAAGACCTCACACCCCAAGCACCACTTCAACTACTACTGGTGGTGGAATAATTCCAAAGGAAGTGACTGACTACTCAAAGGAAGATTGGAAGAGGATTAATATTGATCAGAAGGGCATGACCGCTCTACAAACTGATCTTCCCAACTCTATCTATAGAGGCTTCAAGAAATGCAAAACTACAAAGCAGCTTTGGGATGCACTGAAGCTTATGTATGAAGGGTCTAAGGAAGCGAAGGAAAACAAGAAGGATCTCATGAAATAGCAGTTTGAGAATTTCACCTGCAAAACTGGTGAAACTATGACTCAACAATACTTTAGGTATATTGAGATTGTAGATACTCTAATGGATGTTGGAGTTAAAATTGAGAATAAAGACATCGTGAGGAAGTTCTTGTTCTCTCTTCCCAGATAATGGACACACTACTGAGTGGCCATTAAGAGAACTAAAAACCTATCCACCCTTACTCTCACAGAGTTGTATGGTATCCTGACCTGTTACCAGATGGAGATGAACATGAAGAAACCATCCAGCAGCTCTTCCAGTAATCAACATAGTTCAGCCATTCATGTGGTTGAAAGGGATAGTAGAAAACCACAACATCATATCATCTGTTACCTTGACAACTCACAAAAGGGTCCTTTCATAAACTTCTTGGGCATACCAAGGGAGAGATGCATCCAAGAAAGCCTATTGTAAGAGACAAGCTCATCTCAAGCCTTTGTGTCTTCTAATGAAAGTTGTGGCAACTTTCTCTTCACTCTTGAAGACTTGGATTGTATCCATCCAGATGACCTAGAGTTTATGGAGATATTCCAGCAAATGGATTTTCTCACTTATAGAGCCAAGAAGTTCTACAAGAAAACCGGAAGAAAGTTTCCCAACAATGTAACTAGTGGAATGTTTTGACTGGATAAAAGCAAAGTAAAGTGTTACAAGTGTATCCAGATAGGACACTTTGCTAGGGAATATAAGGCACTAAGGACTAGTGGTGGCCAAGCACAATCCAGGCCTAACTACACTGATGTAGCTCCCAGAACTAAGAAGCCAACCTAACCAAAACAACAACCTACTGTTCCTATTAAAGAGGGAGGCTTTGACTGGAGCTTTAGGTAGAGGATGTTTCTCCAAATCAAGATTTGATGGCTAACCATGATGAAGCGAAGGTAATAGAACATCTCTGTACACCTAAATGCATTGCTAAAGTAAACATGTATAGGTCCTATAACTTGGATGTGAGATCTGACCTTAAGTCTTTTAATATTTTAAAAGCTAGTTTCAAAAGAGCTGAAAATGACTATACACTTAAAATAGAAGATTTAGAGAAAAAAATTTCTACTCTTAAGCATGAGCATACAAATTTCAGGACTCAAATCAAAGATCTCATTATCAAGTCAACTGTATGCAAGGCTGAGCTTGTGATCAGTAAACCTAGGGCAGAAAAGTGTGTTCTTGAAAAGGAAACCTTCAAAAACATCATATCTTCATCCTTGCATTCAAAGATTTGTTATCAAAACAAGCAGGGACTGGGATCAAGTGAGATAGCTCCTCCACATCATTATCTGTAAGATCTCCAAGGTGTGAAACTAGTGAAGATGAGCTTCCCCTCATTGACCCTATCCAAGAAGAGGATGAAGATGAAGAGGAGATAGTGAAGGCTGAACCAAAAGTGAGTGAGGAGGTTCATCCTAAGATGGGTCACTATACTCCTAGAGAGAATAAAGAAACAAGGATCGCTAAGTAAGCTAGGAAGAATCTGATCAGGGCTGCTAAAAAAACAAAGAAAGTGTAGGAACCTCTGAGGTTAAGAGGCTGATGCAACCAAAGGATCAATCAAAATATGCCAAAACAACCAGGTCTTCCAACATGCACTAAGGAACAAAGAAGAACTAACTTCGGAAGCTTTACACATACAAAGAAGAATGCCAAGTGTGAAATCTTTCAAAAGATAAGTTCTGAAGAAAACGATAAGGAAGCTTTACACTAAGTGTCAAGTCTTCCGAAGCCAAAGACTCAACTCTTCCAAAGTATAAAGATGAAGTCTTCCGAAGCTCTCAAGACAAAGTCTTCCAAAGCTGAATAAATACAAGACTGATTTACCTTTAGAAAAGAGAGAAAAGTCACCTTTTCCATCAACTTTATCATAAAGCAACCATCTGTCACTACCCACTCTGGTGGTTCACCAACTATCATCAGTTGGTAAAACTCCCATGCTTTATGATAAAGTAGATAAGGTCTTTGTCTGCAAGTTTCTGTATTTGTTTCTTTTTGGACTTTTGTAGTAGAAAAGTCAAGTGAGCTATGGCCTGTCATAGTCACTAGTCAAAAGGCAATCTGCCTTTTGACTTTAAACTGATCTTATTGTCTAGATTAGTCACATCCAACTGTCTTTTTGCATATTGACCATTGTAGGTTTAGTATAAAGAGTCAAAGGTTCTTGTATTTCATAGACGAATGCAAACACTTGTAATAGAACTTGAGAAGCAATATACTACTTCCTTGAAAACTTATATCTTGTGTTCTTGTTCTTTACTTACCTGTGTTGTGCATTGCATCATCTGTTAAAGTTCTCGGTTCCCTATTTGAACTGTTAAGTGATATTAATACCCTTCTAAGTGTGTTAATTAAGTATTAAGAACCCTTTAACGGTCCTGCATTTGGTATCAGAGCATTCAGGCTCTTGTTTGCAAGATCTCACCATCTTTAAAACCTCTTAGTAACACACATCACTTAACTCTTCAAATGGCAGCTATCTCAAAAGCTGATATGGAAACTAGAACCATGACAAAATCCCCACTGATCACTCCTGAGGATTTTGACACTTGGTGTCAAAGAATGGAAGGCTTTATCAAGTCTCAAGATTCCAGGATGTGGGAGTCTGTTGTCAACGGACATCATGTACTATGCACCACTTCAGCTGCTGCTGGGGGTGGCATGATACCAAAGAAGGCTGATTTTTCTGATGAAGACTGGAAAAGAATTGATATTGATCAGAAAGCTATGACAGCCCTCCAAACTGCTCTTCCAAACTCCATCTATAGAAGTTTCAAGAAGTGTAAGACTGCCAAACAGCTATAGGATGCACTAAAACTCATGTATGAGGGTTCAAATGAAGCCAAGGAGAACAAGAAAGATTTCCTGAAGCAGCAGTTTGAAAATTTCACCTTCAAAACAGGTGAGACCATGACTCAATAATACTTCAGGTATGTTGAGATTGTGGATACGCTGGCTGATGTTGGAGTGACCATTGAAAATAGGGATATTGTAAGAAAGTTCATGTCCTCTCTTCCAAGACAATGGACACACTATTGTGTGGTCATTAAAAGGATTGAAAATCTCAAGACCCTCACTCTCACTGAGCTATATGGGATACTCAGTGGATACCAGATGGAGATGAACATGCAAAATTCATCTGGTAACTCCAACACTCACCAGAGTTTAGCCCTTCATGTGGTTGAAAGGGATAGCAGAGAACCACAGCATCATCTCATCTGCTACCCTGAGACTTCACAAAAGGGACCTTTCATCACTTTCCCGAAGACACCCAAAGAGAGCTACATCCAAGGAAGTCCCTTCCAAGAGACAAGCTCTTCTCAAGCTTTTGTTTCCACTGATGAAAGTTCAGGCAACTTTCTCTTTACTCTTGAAGACCTAGAATGTATCCATCCAGATGATCTGGAATATATGAAGATAGTTCAGCAGATGGCTCTTCTTACTCACAGAGCCCAGAAGTTCTACAAGAGGACTGGGAGAAGGTTTCCTAGCAATGCTGCCAGTAGCAAGTTCGGGCTGGACAAGAGCAAAGTCCAGTGTTACAACTGTAACCAGATGGGACACTTTGCTAGAGAATGCAAGGCACCAAAGTCTAATGGTGGCCAAGCTTCTTCCAGGCCAAACTACACTGAAGGAGGGCACCAGAATGAGAAGCCAAGACAGCAAGCTACAGTTGCTGTTGAAGAAGGAGGCTCTGACTGGAGCTTTCAAACTGAAGATGCATCTCCAAACCAAGCACTCATGGCTGATCATGATGAAGCTAAGGTACTTGAACATCTTTTCTCTCCTAAATGTATTGCTAAAGTTAATAGATACAGGTCCTACAACTTGAAAATGAGATCTGACATTGAGTCTTTGAATATTTTAAAAGTTGATTTTAAAAGAGCTAAAAATGACTATAAACTTAAAATAGAATATCTAGAGAAAACAGTTTCAACTCTTAAACATGAGCAAACAAATTACAGGACTTAAATTAAGGATCTCATTACCAAGTTGACTGAATGCCAGGCTGAGCTTGTGATCAACAAAACTAGGGCAGATAAATGTGTTCTTGAAGAGGAAACCTTCAAGAACATGATATCCTCATCTCTACATGCAAAAGTGTGTTATCAGAACAAGCAGGGATTGGGCTCTAGTGAGATAGCTCCTCCACACTCTCTACTATCAGTTACATCTCAAAGGTGTGGAACTGATCAAGATGAGCTTCCATCCATAGACCCCAGTGATAAAGAGGATGAAGAGGGGAAGGTGAGGGATGACTCCAAGGTGAGTGAAGAGAGTCAAACCAAAAAGGGTCACCATGCTCCTAAGGAGGAAAAAGAAGCTGGTTTGAGCAATACCAAGAGAAAGAACTTGATCAGAAGAGCAAAAAGAAGATCAAGAAAAGCTCAAGAGGTCAAGACCACCTTTGATCTCAAACAAAAACAAGTATTTGTATCTACAGGGTTCAAGGTGATAAAAGTTGAAGATCTTGTTAAGAATTCAAATACCAAGAGTTCTACTTCAGCTTCAACTCACTCCAGCAACAACAAGAAGAAGACTGATAAACTGTGTGTCACTGCTGCACAGCCTGAATCACCCATCTCCAATAGCAAGCCTATCCTTAAAAAGCTTGATGTATCATCTGCAAAGATGAAAAAGGAGAAGGGAAGTGTTCAATATCAGTCCTCTTCAGACAAGAAGATTCCCAGAAAGAAGCATATGATCTGTGTCATGTGTGGTAGTATTTCTTATTTGGCTAAAGATTGTATCTACAATCCCAAAGGTACTGTCCACTTGATAAAAGATAAGACTTCTGGGAAGAAGAAAGAACAACAAGCTTCGGAATGTTTCCTTCAGAAGCTCCAATATAAAGAAGAAGGCAAAGAAGAAATTTCCTTCAGAAGAAAAGTTGGTCTCGAAAGAAAGGAATGCTTCCGAAGCACTAAAGCTTGCTGCAGTGAAAGCAAAATCTTCCGAAGGATCTATCTCAAAAGCTTCCGAAGCCACAAAAGCTTCCGAAGCAGTTAAGGTCAAGCCCAAATTTCCAAAGGTGGTGTAGAAGATGAAGGAAGATCTTGAGATTGGAAGTTCTTCTGCAGTAACAGCAAATGATCCTTTAAGCTTGAACATTGGATCATTTACTGTTCCATTGCCTTCATCTGAACTTAATAAGCCCAAGACCAAAGAGGCTTGGGTTTCCAAATGTAACTAAATCATCTCTTTTTATACAGGGACAGCTAAAGACCAACAGAAATGTCTGGATTATTGATAGCGGATGCTCCAGGCACATGACTGGCAATGAGTCCTTGCTTCAACACTTTGAAAGATTTGATGGAGGACCAGTTGCTTTTGGTGGAGATGCAGGAGGTTACATTACTGGCCGGGGCAAGGTTACAAATGGTAAGCTCAGCATTGAGAAGGTAAACTTTGTCAAGGAGCTGGGATACAATTTTCTGAGTGTGTCCCAATTTTGTGACCAAAAACATCACATGCTCTTTACTGAGCATGAGTGCATTGTTCTAAAGCCCGGGGTTGACATTCCTCAGGAGCATATTTTGCTTAGAGCTCCCTGGAGAAGGAACATGTACAAGATGGATTTGCATGAAACCACTCCCTCTAGAGAAATGTCTTGCTTTCTGTCTAAAGCAAATAGTGATGAGTCTTTCCTTTGGCGTAAAAGAATGTGCCATGTAAACTTTAAAAACATGAATAAACTGATTAAGAATGATTTGGTAACTGGAATGCCAAAGAAAGAGCTTACAAGTGATGACCACTGTGTTGCATGCCTGAAAGGTAAACAACACAAAGTGTCTCACAAGCCAAAGGAAATGAACTCTATCACTACTCCCCTACACTTATTACATATGGATCTATTTGGCCACACCAGTGTAATGAGTCTAGGAAGGACCTCATACTATTTGGTGATCACAGATGACTTCACAAGATTTACTTAGGTATTCTTCCTTAGAACTAAGGATGAGACCCCTGAAATCTTGAAAAGTTTCATTCTGAAAATTGAGAATCAATCTGATCACAAGGTCAAGATCATAAGGTGTGATCAAGGACCAGAATTTAAAAACCAAATCCTTCATGCATTTTGTGATGAAAAGGGTATATCAAGATAATATAGTGCCCCCAGGACTCCTCAGCAAAATGGTGTTCCTGAGAGAAGAAACAGGACACTTATTGAAGCTGCAAGAACCATGTTATTTGACTCTAAACTGCCTATCACCTTCTGGACAGAGGCTATTAACACAGCCTGCAATGTGCAGAATAGAGTTTTGGTAGTTAAGACACATAGTAAGACTCCTTATGAACTATGGCACAAAAGGAGACCATTTATTGGTTTTCTCAAAACATTTGGATGTCCTGGCACCATCTTGAATACCAAAGATCAAATAGCTAAGTTTGCTGACAAATCAGATGATGGACATTTTGTTGGATACTCTTCTCAAGCTAAGGCTTACAGAGTATACAATATTAGAACTAGAATCATTAAGAAGTCAGCCAATGTAACTTTCAATGAACACACACCCTGTGTGAAAGGTTCTGGTCCGGATTGGCTATTTGACTTGATTTAGTTACCAACTGTTTTAATAAATCTTGTGAGAATATTTCAGGATCTATGGATAACAGGTCAACAGAAGATCCTGACCCCAGATTTGAGCTGAGAAGACCAAACAAGAAGACTACTTCAGCTACAATGGTGACTAACCCTATCATAGAGGCTCTAATCAGCACAAGCATGACAAATACTACTGATTCAACTGAATTACCCTCAAAGTCCAGTTCAGAGGCTCAGAATTCAGGAGAAGGAACCTCTAATGTAGGAAGAACTGGTGGTGGTGATAGTGATAAAGAATTTCTTGATGCTAATAACCACTCTATTGAAGACAACATCAATGATGTCACACACTAATTGGATCAAGTTTCTCTTGATAGGTGTGCTGATGTGGTGGGGGACTCTTCTTTGCCAGATCAAAATTTCTCTAATCTTGATCTGTCCAACCAACTTGTTGTGATCCCTCAACTCAGGATCCACAAGTTACATCCCACCATAAATATCATTAGGAATGTTGACTCAGGGGTGAGAACAAGAGCACAAACTCATGACAGTCATGTTTGTCTACATTCTTGTTTCTTATCCCAAATTGAGCCAAAGAAAGTTGATGAGGTTCTGAAGGATGGAAGCTGGATTGAAGCAATGCAAGAAGAATTGCTTCAAATCAAAAGATAGAAGGTTTGGAACTTATGCCCTCCTCCTCAAGGGAAGACTGTTATAGGTACCAAGTGGGTTTTTAGGAATAAGAAAGATGATAGAGGGATTATCATCAAGAACAAGGCAATACTAGTTGTCCAAGGATACACTCAAGAAGAAAGAATTGACTACACTGATGTCTTTGCTCCAGTAGCTAGACTTGAAGCTGTAAGAATATTTCTGGCTTATGCTGCATCTAAGGATTTCAAGGTCTACCAGCTTGATATGAAGTATGCCTTTCTCTATGGGGTGATTGATAAAGAAGTCTACATTAGACAACCTGGCTTTGCAGACCCGAATCATCCTGATTATGTCTGCAAGCTTGATAAAGCTCTATATGGGCTACATCAAGCTCCAAGAAAGTGGTATGAGACACTATCAACATACCTCTGTCAGCATGGATACAAAAGAGGTACTATTGATGGGACTCTCTTCATCAAAGAAATAGGAAACAACACATTGCTAGTTCAAATATATATGGATGACATCATCTTTGGTTCAACTAATCCAAAGCTCTGCACGGACTTTGAGATGCTGATGAAGAACAGATTTGAAATGAGTGCCATGGGGGAACTCAATTTCTTTCTGGGTATTCAAGTGAAGCAAGTTGAAGATGGCATCTTCATAAGTCAGTCAAAGTACGTTCAGGACATACTCACAAGATTCAAGATGACTGACTGTAAGGTTGCAAAGACACCCATAGCTAGAAATCACTCCCTTGATCCTGATCTTGAGGGAGAGTCTGTTGATGAACATCTCTACAGGGCCATGATTGGGTCACTCATGTACCTTACTGCTAGCAGGCCTGATATTATGTTTGCTATATGCATATGTGCTAGATATCAAGCCAACCCCAAGATGTCACACCTTATCACTGTCAAAAGGATTCTTAGGTATCTCAAAGGTGCTCCAAACTTAGGCCTTTGGTATCCAAAGAATTTTGACTTTAGTTTGTATGCATATACAGACAGTGATTATAGTGGTTGCAATATGACTGCAAAGTCAACCTCTGGGGGATGTGAATTTCTTGGTGGAAGGATAGTCTCCTGGCAATGCAAGAAACAATCCTGTGTGTCTGCATCAACTGCTGAAGCTGTATACATTGCTGCTGCAAGCTGCTGTGCTTAAGTGCTTTGGATTCAAAATCAGATGCTTGACTATGGATTCAACTTCAAGGAGACTCCCATCCACATAGACAACAACAGTGCTATCTCTATTACAGAGAATCCTGTGCAGCGCTCAAGGACCAAACACATCAACATCAGGTATCATTTGATTAGGGATAACTTTGAAAAGTGTTTGATAAAACTAATCAAAGTTAACACAAATAAACAATATGCTGATCTGTTCACAAAGGATTTTGATGAACAGAGATTTAAATATCTTGTATCAGCTATAAGGATGATTAACTTTGAATAGATTTTCTGAAATAACTTAATCAATTTTTTCTCTTAAAAATGGGGTGTCCTAAGTTGTCTTTTAGCTCACCTCATAAGCCCAATTCTCTTTGGAAGAAAATAAAATTTTAAACTGATATTCCTTAGAATGATAAAAAAAAAATCTACTTTCGGAAGAAGTGAAATTGTCTTCGGAAGAAATTTATATCCTAAAAATCCTTCAACCTGTTTATCTAAGATTTACCTTCGGAAGAAATTCTTGAAGTATCTTCCGAAGCTTAAGTCTCTTATAAATATTTTAATGTATTTTAAGAACACATTTCTTCCGAAAGCAATTTAGTCTCAGAAGACTTACTCATTTCTTCCAAAGTCAAAATTTTCAAAATTCTTGAGGATATCTTCCAAAGCATAATTTACCTTCAGAAGCGTTGTTTCAAATCTTCCGAAGCCACAATTGTCTTCGGAAGTTATTTTTTACTTCCAAGAAAACTAACTTTTTGGGCGCTTTTTTTTTTAAAGTATGACCCACATCCGGATTTCAAAGTTTATATTTTCAATTAACTTTGTCTCAAATCCAGTGCATATCTTTACAAACGGTTCTCTTTCATCTCACCTCTCTCATTGATATTTAACCTAACTTATCCCCAAATTTCATCTTCTTCTACCTTCCTTCACTACAAAGCTTCCAAATGGCCAACCCAAATCATCGTAACGACCCGGATTTCTCCATGCACCTGCATAGGAAACACAACCAAGTTGCTCTGTTAGACCCTGAGAAGGATCCAAGGTTCTCAGACATTTGTAGGTTTATTTCTTTGTCTCATTACTACACCTCCCATACAATCGATCCTCCTCTCTATGAGGATCAATTGCTTGAGTTCTGGCGGACTTGTCAAGAGGTTACCATGGACGGGGAGAAGGCACTGTCTGCCGTAATGCAGGGGAGGACACTATTACTCCAGCCATCATAAATACCCATCTTCAGCTAGATGATGAGGAAGGTGAAATGTCCTTCCCAAAGACTGCTGTAACCATTCCTTTGAGCATATGGGATATGAAGGAGACTTCACAGTCAAGACCTTCAAGAAGGGGAGGGTCTCATACTAATGGAAATACCTCCTCCATGTCGTTATCCATAGCCTATCCAACAAACATGGAGGATGGGACCAGATTCCAGAAGAACTTTCTTTCATTGTCCATAGGATGGTTTCAGGGGTCAAATTTAGGTACACTCAGTTTGTTTTTATAAATTTACTTGCAAATTTGGACTCCTTAGAATATTACATGTTCCCCAGGTATGTTCAACACATTCTCCACTATGAATTGGGACCACAGTTGAGGGGAACAGGAAATGTTCTTAAACATGCACATATGAGGCCCGACATTTTCAAAACAATGAAAAAGCCATCTGTTGGGTTCTTAGGGATAGAAACAACCCTAGTTTCAAAAATGTTTGAGCTCATTGCTCAGGGTGACATCCTAGCAGCACCAGCTAGTGATGAACCAACACCCTCCACTTCTCAACCACCATCAAGGCCAAACATTACCATCACTTACACCAAAAAATCCAAATGAACCCCTGCACCTGCTATTGAGCATGTACAGGCCCCCATATCACAACCTACACAGGAGGAAGTGTGTAGCACCTGGAAAATTTTAAAAGATGAGAAAGAAGGAATAAATGTATATAAAAGAAAGAAAACACAATTTAACCCAAGTTGAGGGGCTAAATGTGTCAAAAGGACAATAAGAATAAAAGTGGGTGCATAAAGTGGGCATGGCCGCCAACACTTCCCTGCACACTTCTTTTCATCCGGATTTTCTAGAGAGAGAAAGAGCAGAGCTCTTGGGTTTTTGAAGAAAGAAGAAGAGGAATTCAAATTCAAGGTAAGTATTCATCATTTTAAGTTGTTCTTGGCCGGCCTATGCCTCGGTTATATGCTTATGTATGTTTTGTGTGTTCGGGTTGTGTGATTTGGTGGGTTTTAGGTGGTTGAACTCATAGTACAATCGGGTTTGAAGAAGTTCATCCTGAAGTTTGTCAAAGGTGAGTTCTAGAACCCCCTTTTTTACATGTTTTAACTGATTTTGGGGCTGGAAATGCATGTATGTATGTTTTTATGAATGTAGGTTTTATACCCGTATGAATGTGTATGTGTGAATGTGGGTGGGTCTTGATTTTGGTGATTTATGATGTTATGATGGTGCCATGTTCATATTATGATGCTTTAATGCTAGAACTAAGTTAGAACATGTTGAAATGATAATTTGGGATTGATTATGATGTTATTAGTATGTGTTGGTTGCCCATGCGCCTGGATTTGGCCCATGCGCCCAACGGTTGAATTTGCCTAAGTGTAGTCCCATGCGCCCAAAACCCATGCGCCTGAATAGTATCCATGCGCCTAGGCCCTCATGCGCCTACATAGTGCCTATGTGCCTAGAAATTTGCCCAGGAGACTAAGTGTTGGGTCATGCGCCAAAATAGTGCCCATGCGCCTGAAAGTTCCCCATGCGCCTAAGTGTTCCCATAAGCCTAAGTGTTCCCATGCGCCTGAAAGGCCATGCGCCTGCATAGTGCTCATGCGCCTATGCCTTAGAATATTTTATGAAATTTTGGGGAAAATGTAAAGTGTAGGCTTTGACTTGGGATGTTCTCGGGGGTAATGTAAGTTGACTTTATGATATCATATGTGATGATGATGTGATGATGCTACGTATTGTATGGTTATGTTATGTTATGTTCCTTGTTATGTTTCTTTATTTTCCGTGGCTTTACGTAGTATGATTATGAAGTAAATGGAAAGTATTATGTAACGTAAAGCGGAAGATAATGAAAAGAGGAACGTAAAGTATGAATGCATGCATTAATGAATGACAGTAATGAAAGTCTTGCAAGCAATGTATGGAGGTTCACACCCAATGAAGGGTGTTAGCTCAACTGTGTGCGGGTTAGCTACCCCGGAAGGATGCACACTAGGGGTCTAATCTTTATGATTGACCATATGTGTGGGACCCTTGCCGCTTGCCCTAGGTACTGGAGTCAGCTTCGTATACAATGTTCGAGGTCTATGATAGACCTCAGGCCCAGTAACTAGCTTCGTGCACAATGTTCGGGGTATAGCACATGGCATTGGTCCGGAATGAAAGATGAATGATAATGATGAGTGTACTTGCCCCACGCCCATGAGTCAGCTTCGTGCACAATGTTCGGGGTACAGTACATGTCATCGGAAGTTAATGAATGTACGTATAGTACGGTAAGAAAGATAACGAATGATAAAGATGACGTACGATGATGAATGAACGGAAGTCAACGAATGACGATGAAAGATAATAATAAATTATTATCTATGTGTACGTATGTTGTATGATCGCGTATGAAAGTAAAGAAAGAAGGGTTTTAAACGAAAGAAAAGTATTTTATTTTATAAAACTAGAACTCACTCAGCAACGCTGACTTTTATGTGTTTCCAGTTGGTAGGTAATGTTGTTGAGGATGACACGGGGCAGCTACTTGGCATTTTTGGATGACATCCGTTGTTTAAATTATAATGTTTTTGTGATGTAATGCAATGGGTAATATATTGAAATCTGTCAACGATGTATTAATTTGCAAAAGAAATTATAATGAAATGGTTTAAAATTATTCCGCTGCAATGTTTTAGAAATTGTAAATGTAAATTATATGTTTTATGTGCGATGATTGTCCAACTGTGAGCGTCCCGGGATCAGGGCCTTACAAGTTGGTATCAGAGCCAATGTTTAAGTGAAACGGGTTAAAATTTTCAAAAGAAACCTAAACTTAAACTGAAAATGGGGCAAAGGGAAGGGATGCCAGTCCGAGTAGCTACTTGCCATCAGGTATTTTCTTGATGTTAACCGGCATTATGTGCGCATGTTATGTGCTTCTTAGTAGATTTAGATACTGATGTAGTCAGGATAGGAAATGCTTGGGGTATGAAGAGTAAAGTAAGTGGCTAATCATAACTGGCCACTGTAATTAGGGACTTACTATACTTGACATAAACTAAGCTATTACCTTGAATGACCGTGTCAGTGTTTGAATCTTATAGCGTGTTAGAGGATGGCCGATGGTGGATCTTCGAAGGCTTCTCGAGGTGGAGGTCGTGGTGGACGTGGTGCTGGACCGCGGGTCACGAGAGGAAGGCCTAGGGCTGAAGAGGTGGCTCATGAAGAGCCCGAGACCCCTCATCCGGAGGGCGGTGACGAGAGTGCTAACTTAAGGGCCTCAGTGAAGGAGGCCATTGTAGAGGAGGTTCATCAGGTCATGCAGACGATCTTACCGTCTGTGGTGACTGAAGTGATAAAGGCTATGAGAGAAGGAGAAAGGAAAGAGAGGAATAGGACCTCGGGAGGGAAAGAGCAACCGAATACTGAGAATGTTGTCTCAACTGATGAGGAAGAAGAAGCAGAGCCTGTGCCGGAGGCAGCACGAGGCTGTAACTATGGGGCATTTCAAAGATGCAAGCCCCCGACTTTTAACGAAAGTGGCAGTGCTGCTGCTGCTCACCGGTGGGTGAGAGAGAAGGAAGTTGTACTTGATATCAGCGAGTGCCGGGAGGATCAAAAGGTGAAGTTTGCCACTCACTCATTTGTGGACTCGGCCCTGTGTTGGTGGGACAATATTGTCCAGGCCGAGGGTAGTAGGGTAATTGGAAGAATAAGGTGGCCAGAGTTGAAGAAGTTGGTGATCTAGGAGTTTTGTCCTCATAGGGAGCTCGACAAGGTTGAGAAGGAGTACCTGCGGCTAGAGGCGGGAACCATGACGCATCAGCAATACACCACTAAGTTTAACGAGATGGCACGACTGGTGCCAGATCAGGTGACACCTCTGTCGCGAAAGATAAAGAGTTTTATTTAGGGCTTGCTGGCGGATATCCGTAGGCACATGATCGCCGCCCGGCCGAATACGTTCAGGTCGTTGGTCGATCTGGCGGGAAGGCTATACGACGAGAGGGAAGTGGTGGTGGCTGAGGTGAGCAAGAAAGGCGGTGGTGACCGAAACTGGAATGGGAAGAGGTTTGGTCGGGGTGGTGCCCCGGCAAACAACAAGAATGCACGGGTGGATGACCGGTGTGTGGTCACATCCGGTGCGGAGTCGAAGAGGTGTGGCAAGTGCGGGAAGGAGCACATCGGGGAGTGTAGGTGGGGATTGAACGTGTGATTCAAGTGTGGAAAGCCTTGCCACATGGCAAGAGAGTGTAAGGTGGCAAGGTGTTTTAACTATGGTGGAAAGGGCCACATGAGTCGAGAATGCAAGAAGGCAAGGGCTGAGAGTTTCAGGGCAGGGGAGAAGATCGGGACCTAGGAGCAGAGGGCGAGCGCCAGGGCATTCACGATGAATCAGGAGGAGGCTAGGATGGACCCCGATGTCGTGTCAGGTACTTTTCTAGTAAACCAAACCCTTGCTTCTGTGTTATTTCATTCAGGTGCTAGTAAGAGTTTTATTTCTACTGCTTTCTGTGCTAAGTTGCCTATTAGTAGTAGAAGTATTGATGAGCCCTTCGATGTAGAAACTGCCATAGGTAAGTCTACCAGGATTGTTGATCTGATAGAAGGCTGCGATATAGAATTAGAGGGTCATAAATTTCCTGCTAGACTGTTCGTGATGACCTTGGGCGGATTTGACGTAGTCCTAGGAATGGATTGGTTGGCAAACTACGAGGCGAATATCATATGTCACAAGAAGATGATTCGACTGATAGCACCCGACGGGAGTTTGGCGACGATCTACGGTGATCGATTTACGACTATCCCGAAGGTGATTTCGATGGAGTTGGCGGGAAAGTGTATGAGGTGTGGATGTAGTGCCTACTTGGCCTACGTGAAGGATGTAAATACGCCAACACCACAACTGTCGGATGAACCGGTTGTGTGTGAGTTCCCAGATGTGTTTCCTGAAGATTTACCAGGTGTGCCGCCGGACCGTGAGATCGAGTTTCAGATCGACTTGATACCCGGTGCCCAGCCTGTTGCTAAGGCACCGTATCGGTTGGCTCCGACCGAGATGAAGGAGTTGATGGAGCAACTACAGGAGTTGCTTGATAAAGGGTTCATTAGACCGAGTATCTTTCCATGGGGTGCTCCGGTCTTATTTGTGAAGAAGAAGGATGGTAGTATGAGGATGTGCATAGACTACCACAAGCTGAACAAGTTGACGGTGAAGAATCGGTATCCATTGCCGAGGATTGATGACCTGTTTGATCAGCTCCAAGGTGCCAGTTGATTCTCGAGGATAGATCTTCGATCTGGCTACCATCAGTTGAAGGTGAAGGAGCAGGATATTCCTAAAACAGCTTTTCGCACGCGTTATGGACACAACGAGTT
Organism: Flaveria sonorensis; assembly: GCA_025506505.1. Classification (NCBI taxonomy): domain Eukaryota; kingdom Viridiplantae; phylum Streptophyta; class Magnoliopsida; order Asterales; family Asteraceae; genus Flaveria; species Flaveria sonorensis. The sequence goes on along the minus strand of CM046424.1, from coordinate 42,445,873 downwards.
TCTCGTTATGTCTTTTGGTTTGACCAACGCGCCAGCTCCTTTTATGGACCTGATGAATCGAGTGTGTCGGCCGATGTTGGAAAAATCAGTGATTGTGTTTATCGATGATATCTTGATTTATTCGAAGAGTGAGGCGGAGCATGCCGGTCACATTCGGGAAGTGTTAGAGACGTTGAGAAAAGAGAAGTTGTATGCCAAGTTCTCCAAGTGCGCGTTTCTGGTTGCGCGAAGTTCAGTTTTTGGGTCATGTGGTGAATCCGGAAGGGATCTTGGTGGACCTGGCAAAGGTGGAAGCGGTGATGCAATGGAAATCTCCTAAGACGCTATCCGAGATTCGTAGTTTCTTGGGGTTGGCGGGATATTATAGGAGATTCATTCAAGACTTCTCTAAGATAGCTTCTCCGTTGACAACGTTGACCCACAAGGATGTGAAGTTTGTATGTGGTCAAGCTCAAGAGAGTGCTTTTGAGGAGTTAAAGGCAAGGTTGACTCAAGCTCCAGTTTTATCATTACCCGAAGGAAGCGAGGACTTAGTGGTCTATTCGGATGCTTCTTACTCGGGGTTGGGTTGCGTGTTGATGCAGCGAGGAAAGGTTATAGCCTACGCATCCCGACAATTGAATGTTCATGAGGCGAATTACCCAATGCACGACTTGGAGTTTGCAGCTGTGGTCTTTGCACTAAAGATTTGGAGGCACTACCTATACGGAATGAAGTGCACAATCTTCACGGACCACAAGAGCTTGAAGTACTTCTTTGAGCAAAAGGACTTGAACATGAGGCAGAGGTGATGTTTTGAGCTCATAAAGGATTATGATTGCGAGATCCATTACCATCCGGGCAAGGCCAACGTAGTGGCGGATGCCCTTAGCCGAAAGGAGAGAACTGAGCCGATTCGGGTGAAGGCTTACCAATTGGTCATGACCTCAGACATGATGAAGCAGGTCAAGGAGTTTCAAGGTGAGGCATTGAAAGAAGATCATCTTAACTCTGAAAGGATGAGAGGTATGGTCACAGAATTGGGTGAAAATACACTCGGTGTTAGAACTAGATTCGGACGGATGTGGATTCCTCGTTATGGGGATTTACGTGGGAAGATAATGGATGAAGCTCATAAGACTCGATACTCCATTCATCCTGGTGCTACAAAGATGTATCAAGATATGAAGAAAGATTATTGGTGGCCGGGTATGAAGCGCGATGTAGCGGAGTATGTGAGTAAGTGTCTTACTTGCTTGCAAGTGAAGGCCAAGCATTAGAAGCCCTACGGGAAGATCCAACCGTTGGATATACCGGAGTGGAAGTGGGAGCATATCACCATGGACTTTATTACGAAGTTACCGCGTACCGTGAGAGGGTATGATGCCAAATGGGTGATAGTTGATCGTTTAACAAAGAGTGCTCACTTTCTACCGATCCACGAGTCGTACTCCTCTGAAATATTAGCGGATCTATTCATTAAAGAGATTTTGACTCATCATGGTGTGCCGGTGTCTATTGTTTCTGATCGTGACACCCGGTTTACATCTAAATTTTGGAAGAAGTTCCATGATGCGATGGGGACGAGGTTACACATTAGCATGGCTTATCATCCTCAGACGGATGGTCAGTCGAAAAGGACTATTCAGACGCTAGAAGATATGCTTCGGGCATGCGTCATTGACTTTGGAGGAAGTTGGGATGACCACTTACCATTAGTTGAGTTCTCATACAATAACAGTTATCATGCCAGTATTGGTATGCCCCCTTATGAGATGCTATACGGTAGGAGATGTAGAACACCTGTTTGTTGGGGTGATATTTGTCAGAAGGAGTTGGGAAGTATTGAGGTGATTGAGGCTACGATTGAGAAGCTTGAAAAGATCAAAGCCCTTATGAAGGCAGCTAAATATAGGCAGAAGTCGTATGCCGACAAGAGATGTAGACCGATTGAGTTCAAGGTGGGTGACAGAGTTATGTTGAAGGTCTCACCTTGGAAAGGTATCATTCGGTTTAGGAAGCGGGGCAAGTTGAGCCCAAGATACATAGGGCCTTTCCGAATCATTGCTCGAGTAGGAGAGGTGTCCTATAGGTTGGAGTTACCCGATGAGTTAAGTGGAATTCACCGTACCTTCAATGTATCTCATCTGCGGAAGTGTTTAGCTGACGATGATATGGTTGTACCACTGGAAGATATTGAAGTTGATGAAAGGCTCAATTATGTGGAGCAACCAGTGGCAATCATTGATTGCAAGGAGAAAAGTTTAAGGAATAAAGTGGTTCCCCTTGTGCGTGTACAGTGGAAGCACAGGAAGGGATCCGAGTCTACGTGGGAGACTGAAGAAGAGATGAGGTAGCATTACCCACATTTGTTTGAGGAATAACAGGTTTCGGGGACGAAACCTATATAAGGGGGGTGGACTTGTAGCACCCGGAAAATTTTAAAAGACGAGAAAGAAGGAATAAATGTGTATAAAAGAAAGAAAATACAATTTAACCCAAGTTGAGCGGCTAAATGTGTCAAAAGGACAAAAAGAAAAAAAGTGGGTGCATAAAGTGGGCATGGCCGCCCACACTTCCCTGCACACTTTTTTCATCCGGATTTTGTAGAGAGAGAAAGAGCAGAGCTCTCGGGTTTTTGAAGAAAGAAGAAGTGGAATTTGAATTCAAGGTAAGAATTCATCATTTTAAGTTGTTCTTGGCCGGCCTATGCCGCGGTTATATGCTTATGTGTGTTTTGTGTGTTCAGGTTGTGTGATTTGGTGGGTTTTAGGTGGTTGAACTCATAGTACAATCGAGTTTGAAGAAGTTCATCCGGAAGTTTGTCAAAGGTGAGTTCTAGAACCCCCTTTTTTACATGTTTTAACTGATTTTGGGGCTGGAAATGCATGTATGTATGTTTTTATGAATGTGGGTTTTATACCAGTATGAATGTGTATGTGTGAATGTGGGTGGGTCTTGATTTGGGTGATTTATGATGTTATGATGGTGCCATGTTCATATTATGATGCTTTAATGCTAGAACTAAGTTAGAACATGTTGAAATGATGATTTGGGATTGATTATGATGTTATTAGTATGTGTTGGTTGCCCATGCGCCTGGATTTGGCCCATACGCCCAACGGTTGAATTTGCCTAAGTGTAGTCCCATGCGCCCGAATAGTATCCATGCACCTAGGCATTTGCCCAGGAGACTAAGTGTTGGGTCATGCGCCCAAATAGTGCCCATGCGCCTGAAAGTTCCCCATGCGCCTAAGTGTTCTCATGCGCCTGAAAGGCCATGCGCCTGCATAGTGCTCATGCGCCTATGCCTTAGAATATTTTCTGAAATTTTGGGGAAAATGTAAAGCGTAGGCTTTGACTTGGGATGTTCTCGGGGGAATGTAAGTTGACTTTATGATATCATATGTGATGATGATGTGATGATGCTACGTATTGTATGGTTATGTTATGTTATGTTCCTTGTTATGTATGTTTATTTTCCGTGGCTTTACGTAGTATGATTATGAAGTAAATGGAAAGTATTATGTAACGTAAAGCGGAAGATAATGAAAAGAGGTACGTAAAGTATGAATGCATGCATTAATGAATGACAGTAATGAAAGTCTTGCAAGCAATGTATGGAGGTTCACACCCAATGAAGGGTGTTAGCTCAACTGTGTGCGGGTTAGCTACCCCGGAAGGATGCACACTAGGGGTCTAATCTTTGTGATTGACCATATGTATGGGACCCTTGCCGCTTGCCCTAGGTACTAGAGTTAGCTTCGTGTATAATGTTCGAGGTCTATGATAGACCTCAGGCCCAGTAACCAGCTTCGTGCACAATGTTCAGGGTATAGCACATGGCATTGGTCCGGAATGAAAGATGAATGATAATGATGAGTGTACTTGCCCCAGGCCCAGTTCGGGGTACAGTACATGTCATCGGAAGTTAATGAATGTACGTATAGTACGGTAAGAAAGATAACGAATGATAAAGATGACGTACGATGATGAATGAACGGAAGTCAACGAATGACGATGAAAGATAATAATAAATTATTATCTATGTGTACGTATGTTATATGATCGCGTATGAAAGTAAAGAAAGAATGGTTTTAAATGAAAGAAAAGTATTTTATGTAATAAAACTAGAACTCACTCAGTAACGCTGACTTTTATGTATTTCCAGTTGGCAGGTAATGTTGCTGAGGATGGCACGGGGCAGCTACTTGGCATTTTTGGATGACATCCGTTGTTTAGATTAAAATGTTTTTGTGATGTAATGCAATGGGTAATATATTGAAATCTGTCAACGATGTATTAATTTGCAAAAACAATTATAATGAAATGGTTTAAAATTATTCCGCTGCAATGTTTTAGAAATTGTAAATGTAAATTATATGTTTTATGTGCGATGATTGTCCAACTGTGAGCGTCCCGGAATCAGGGCCTTACAAAGTGGACACTAGAGCTCCCACTTCCCCTGTGGAGCAAACCACTCCCATCTTTGCAGCTATCAGTGCTGAGGTTCCTCATGCTCAGCCTGATGAGCTCACACCCTCTTAAATAGCCTTAAGCCATCACTCTGAGTCTCAACACTCTAGTGATCAACCTTCAGGGGAAAGTTACCATCCCTAGCCTCTTGATTTAAATCAACCACTTCCTAGCCTTGACTTCTACTCTAATGAAGATTTAGGTTTTAGTGAATACCATGAGTCTCTCCTCTCTTCCCACACTCAAGGAGCGATGAGTGCTCCTGCCTCACCCATCTCTAGCCCACATCAGACGCACCAAACTGAGGTGGATCTTTAGATTGTCCAGGAGATCCATCAGATTGTCCAGGAGATCCATGTGGTAGAGGGTATCACTGTTGCCAGTGATAACATCACTAGGACCTCAACCATGACAACCCAGCCTCTTGACACTTCTCTTGAAGATGTCATTAGGCAGGGAAAACCAGCAGCCAAGAAACCTATGCTAGTGATGAGGGAGAAGACTCAGGTCCAATCCTCTCATCCCCCTATGATTCTTCATCTGAAGATGAGGGGAGTCTGCAACAAAAGATGCAAAAACTTTCAAACATGTGCACCTACTTTGTGTCAAAGATAGCTCACCTGGAATCTCAGGTGACTATCTTGTAGAAAAGGGTCAATGACCAGCAACTTGAGATCACTGATGTTAAGGGTAAGCTCATTGAGAGACCAATGAGATCAACTCATCCAGGTCCATAAGAACCTGTGGATGTCATGGATCAATCTCCTAGCTCACCTATGCAAGAGGGTGATGCTACCAAAAAGGAGGAGAAAATCCTAACAATCACAGAACTTGGGAGTTCCTCTCAGAGTATAGACATAGAGGACTCACCATCCTCTCTTGCAGTTGTCCATACTCAGCAACCTCCTCTAGACAGTGATCTATATTTATTAATACTACAACTATTTGAGGAGGGAGTACTAAGAGCAATGTCTGCCCCTTCTGAGAACCCAATCTGGGGTTGGGGGTATGATAGTGAAAGGAAAGCTCTTGTACTCTCTAGAGCTCAGGGTCAACTAGAAATCTTAAACATTTCAAACCTGAGTTTCTATGAGGGTATAAATCTGGTAGATCTGGCACTTGTCAACCCAAGCAATAACAGACAGGCTGCCAGACTAGCCAGTAAAATTCAAGATTGGGTGCTGGAAGAATTTAAAAGGAGATTAGCACTATATAGACAGAGGCTAGTAGTAGAAGCCTTTGGTCAACTGGATGTTGAGGTGGACCCTAAGATTAGCTTCAAAGGGAAAGCCTTGACTGAAGGCCCAGAGGCTGAAACGGTGAACCTTGAGACAACATCTCCTCCAGCACCCCATACCCTCAGTGAGGCCCAGCTGGGGATGGTGCATCACAACCTCTCTCTGGCCAGAGCTTGTCTGCTAAACCAAGCAATTAAAGCCAAATCTCTCCTCAGTTTGTGGTAGATAAAGGCAAAAAAAACTTACTCCTGAGGAGATTGAAGAAGAAAAAAGAGAGAGGAAGAGGAAGCTAAGGGGAGAGAGTTCTAGTGGTTCCCTAGGATTTATGCAAGCTGCAATAAGGGCTGCCCCTATTCTAAACACTCAAGAAGATGAACTAAGGGCAGCCAGACTCAATTATCTAGGGACCAGGAACTACAATGTTGATAAACTCATCTCTCTCCCCTTGGATGAGTTAAATGAACTGGCAGACACATAGCTGTCAAAGGAGAGAAAGGAAGCTGAGGATGCAACCTTAAACCTTAAACACAAAGAATAATTGAGGAGGAAAAGGCTTTATAAGGACATTCCTATTCTCTCCCCTGTTCAGGAAAGTCCTGAGGAAGAGACTGTGGCTGCTGAACAACCTCAAGTAGTTGATGAAGAAGAAAGATTAAAGATGATCAACTACTTGAGTGCCACAGGTCTCTATCAGGCACCAGCACTTCTTCCCTTACCATATGACTACATCTTATTTGAATATAACAAGCAGCTAGAAGAGAGAGCTAAAAGAGAAAAACAAGCTGCTAGAAAGAGGCAAAGGGAAGAGACTGCTAAATCAAGAGCCCTCATCCAGAAAAGTCTAAAAAAGTCTGCAAATAGGCAGAAGATGATGAGCTTCTTAAAGCTTTATGGGTTCTCTGGAAGGAGGCTTGGTCCCATGTCTCTGTCTATAATGGATGAGCACATAAGGATGATCAAGCAGAAGATTAAAAGGGGAGAGCTTGTGGATCTTCATTCATCATCAAGTTAAGCTCAACCTGAAGTTGAGGTAAAGGTGGAACCTACAGAGACAACACCACCTACACCTAAAGCTACACAACAGCCAACTTCATCTTCTGACCCACAGCAAGGTTCTCCTCCCTCTCCTTCTGAACCTGGGAGAGAGGAGATCCCAACTAAGAGGGAATCCACTAAAGAACCTGGTAGAGAAAACCAACCCTCTCAGTCAAAATCATCTGGGAGAAGAAAGAGGATGGCCAGAAGAAGATCTTCAAAGAAACAAGAAAGGCATCCTCCTCCCAGACTCAGGATGAGTCAGAACATCCTGAGGAAGTGCATGATGAGGGCTCTCAACCAACTCCTATCATAGTAGAGCCTCTCTCTGTTGGAAGACCAATTCTATCATGGACATTTGCTAAAAATCCTGATAGATGGTATGTCACTAGAGATCAGAGAGAACAAAATGTCTACTTCACTAGTGACATGCTTGAACTCCCTCTGCATGATCTCTATGACATGAGAAGGTACTTCATGGGTCTGAAGAATTCTGATATGCTAATGAAGAATGGAATTCTGAAGATTCTCATATGGACTATCCCAGTCTGAAGACCTCTCTGTTTTCGTAGCATCAGCCTAGGGGGAGTTTGTAGGAACCTCTAAGCTTAAGAGGCTGATGCAACCAAAGGATCAATCAAAAGATGCCAAAACAACCAGGTCTTCCAACATGCACTAAGGAACAAAGAAGAACTAAGTTCGGAAGCTTTACACATACAAAGAAGAATGCCAATTGTGAAATCTTCCGAAGGATAAGTTCTGAAGAAAATGATAAGGAAGCTTTACACTAAGTGTCAAGTCTTCCGAAGCCAAAGACTCAACTCTTCCGAAGTATAAAGATGAAGTCTGTCGAAGCTCTCAAGACAAAGTCTTCCGAAGCTGAATAAATACAAGACTGATTTACCTTTAGAAGAGAGAGAAAAGTCACCTTTTCCATCAACTTTATCATAAAGCAACCATCTGTCCGCTGCCCACTCTGGTGGTTCACCAACTATCATCAGTTAGTGAAACTCCCATGCTTTATGATAAAGTAGATAAGGTCTTTGTCTATTTGTTTCTTTTTTGACTTTTGTAGTAGAAAAGTCAAATCAGCTATGGCCTGTCATAGTCACTAGTCAAAAGGCAATCTGCCTTTTGACTTTAGGCTGATCTTGTTGTCTAGATTAGTCACATCCAATTGTGTTTTTGCATATTGATGGTTGTAGGTTTAGTATAAAGAGTCAAAGGTTCTTGTATTTCATAGATGAGTGCAAACACTTGTAATAGAACTTGAGAAGCAATATACTACTTCCTTGAAAACTTATATCTTGTGTTCTTGTTCTTTACTTACCTATGTTGTGCATTGCATCATTTGTTAAAGTTCTCAGTTCCTTATTTGAACTGTTAAGTGATATTAATATCCTCCTAAGTATGTTAATTAAGTGTTAAGAACCCTTTAACGGTCCTGCAGAAAGCCCAAGAGATCAAGCCCACTTTCAATCCTAAGTAAAAACAAGTCTTTATCCTTGCTGGGTTCGAAGTGGTAAAGACTGAAGACTCAACTATGGACTCTAGTACTAGGAGTCCTAGTTCAATTTCAAACCATCCTGGTCAATAGAAGAAGGCTGAAAAAATGTGCACCACTACTGCACAATCTGAACCATCTAGCACCAAGAGCAAGCTTCATCCTTAGAAGCCTGCTGCATCATCTATGAAGATAAAGAAGGAAGTGGAAATAGATCAAGCTCAACCTTCTCCTCAAAAGAAGACCCTTAGAAGTATGTCTGTTGAATGCATCACATGTGATGATACTACTCACTTTGCTAAGGATTGCATCTACAACCCTAAGAGTATCATCCATATGAACAAAAAAAAGACTTCTAAGAGGAAGAAGAAAATAGCTTCGGAAGAAAAATCACTTTTCATCAAAAGCTCCAAGGTGAACAAGAAGAAGATAGGTGGAAAACTGTCTTCGGAAGCAAATTTCATCTTGGAATAAATGAATGCTTCCGAAGCACTGAAGTCTGCTGCAGTGGATGCTAAAGCTTTTGAAGGTTCAGTCTTTAAAACATTCAAAGTCATTAAAACTTATGAAGTTTTGAAGGCCAAGTCTAATCTTCCGAAGATGGTATGGAAGATGAAGGAAGGCTATGTGATTGAAGTTTTATCATCAACAATAGCAAGGATCCTCAAAGCTTGCATATAGGATCAATAGTTGTTGAACTATCTTCAGTTCATCTTAATGAGCCCAAGACTAGCAAGGCTTGGGTTACCAAATGTAATGAACCATCTCTTATTAATGTGCGGGAACAACTGAAGATCAAAAGAAATGTATGGATCATTGATAGTGGCTCTTGAAGGCACATGATAGGCAATGGCTATTTGCTTCAAAACATGGAGAAAATAGATGGAAGGACAGTTGCTTTTGGAGAAGAAACAGGTGGTTACATCATAGGAAGGGGCAGGGTCACAAATGGTAAGATTAGCATTGAGAAAGGAAACTTTGTCAAAGAGCATGGATACAATCTCTTGAGTGTATCTCAATTTTGTCAACAGAGACATAACATGCTCTTCACTAAGCATGAGTGCATTGTTCTCAAGCATGGGGTGGTCATTCATCAAGAGCATATCCTGCTCAGAGCCCCCAGGAATCAAAACATGTACAAGATGGATTTGCAGGAAACCTCCCGATCATGAGAAGTTTCTTGCTTTCTATCTAAAGCCAATAGTGATGAGTCTTTCTTTTGGCATGAAACAATATGCCACGTAAACTTTAAGAATATGAATAAATTAATTAAAGATGATTTGGTAACTGGAATGCCAAAGAAAGAGTTTACAAGTGATGAACATTGTGTTGCATGTCTGAAAGGAAAGCAACACAAGGTGTCTCACATACCAAAGGAAATCAACTCCATCACTACTACCCTACACTTATTAGATATGGATCTCTTTGGCTCCACCAGTGTAATGAGTCTAGGAAGAACTTCATATTGTCTTGTGATCACAGATTACTTCACAAGATATACTTGGGTCTTTTTTCATAGAAGTAAGGATGAGACCCCTAAAATCTTAAAGAACTTCATTCTAAAAAATGACAATCCATGTGATCATAAGATCAAGATCATTAGGTGTGATCAAGGAACTGAATTCAAGAACCAAATCCTTGATACATTTTGAGATGAAAAGGGAATTACAAGACAATATAGTGCTCATATAACTCCTTAACAGAATGGTGTTGCTGAAAGGAGAAATAGGACACTTATTAAGGCTGCAAGGACCATGCTCTCAGACTATAAATTGCCCATCACCTTCAGGGCAGAGGTAGTCAACACTGCCTGCTATATGTAGAGTATAGTTTTAGTAGTCAAAACTCATGGTAAGACTCCTTATGAAGTGTAGCACAAAGGAGACCTTTCATTCGTTTCCACAGGCCATTTGGATATCCTTGCACCATCTTGAATACCAAAGATCATATAGCCAAATTTGCTTAGAAATCATATGATGGACATTTCATTAGATACTCCAAGTGTGAAAGGTTTTGGTCCTGATTGACGATTTGATCTTGATTTACTTACCAACTGTTTTAACAAATCTTGTAAAGATGTTTCAGGATCTACATGTAATACATCAATAGGAGATCCTGATCCAACACTTTAGCTGAGAAAACCAAATAATAGAATCCTTTCAGCTCTAATGGTAACAACCCTTACAATTGGAAATCCTATCAGCACAACCATGACAAATTCTTCAGCTGCTACATCTAAGGTGCCAACCGATTCTAGCAATGAGGCACAAAACATAAGTGAAGGGATTTTCAATGTTGGAGGAGATGGAGATGGTGAAAGTGATCAAGAATTTCATGATACTGACAACCACTCCACTGATGACAATATCAATGATGTCATACACTCTTTGGATCAAGTTATACTTGATAAGTGTGATGATATGGTTGGTGATACTCAATCACTAGATCTAAATTTCACTAATTTAGATCTGTCAATTCAACTTGCTGTGATTCCTCAACTGAGAATCCATAAGTCCCATCCTATCATAAACATCATTGTAGATATTGACACTGGGATGAGAACAAGAGGACAAACCTATGATAAAAATGTTTGTCTGCACTCTTGCTTCTTGTCCCAGATTAAGCCTGAGAAAGTTGATTAGGCTTTAAAAGATAGAAGCTGGGTTGAAGCAATATAGAAGGAGATGCTTTAATTCAAAAGATAAAAGGTTTGGAACCTATGTCCTCTTTCTTATAAGAAGATGCTAATAGGTACCAAATGGGTTTTTAGGAATAAGAAGGATGATAGCGGACTTGTCATCAAGAACAAGGCAAGACTAGTTGTTCAAGGGTACACTCAAGAAGAAAGGATTAACTACACATATGTTTTTGCTCCTGTGGCAAGACTTGAAGCTGTTAAGATATTCCTTGCTTTTGCTGCATCCAAGGATTTCAAGGTCTATGAAGTTGACGTTAAGGGTGCATTTTTATATGGGGTGATAGATGAGAAAGTGTATGTCAAGCAACCACCTGGCTTTGCAGACCTAGATCATCCTGATTATGTCTGGAAGCTTGACAAAGCTCTTTATGGGTTGCATCAAGCTCCAAGAAAGTGGTATGAAACACTGTCATATTACCTAGTCCAACATGGTTTCAAGAGAGGTACTGTTGACATCACATTCTTCATCAAAGGAACAGGTAATGACTTGATGTTGGTTCAAGTTTATATAGATGACATCATCTTTAGGTCAACTAATCAAAAGCTCTACAAAGAGTTTGAGAAGCTGATGAAAAATAGATTTGAAATGAGTACCATAGGGGAACTTAATTTTTTTCTAGGAAATCAAGTGAAGCAGGTTGAGAATGGCATCTTCATAAATCAGTCAAAGAATGTGCAAGACATACTAACCAGATTTCATTTGACTGAGTACAAGGTTGCTAAGACTCCTATAGCTAGAAACCACTCCCTAGGACCTGATCTTGAGGGGGAGTGATGTGCTCTAAATTATACATAAAAATCCTATTAGAAACACATCAATTATTCCCTAATATTATCAATTATTCCCTAATATCTTCTTTAAAATGATGAAATTATACATAAAAATGTTAAATTGTGTTTTCAGGTGTTCAAAAGGGCAAAATGGACAAAAAAGCATATTTAACAAAAAATTTGAAGAAAACCAATCTTTGAAGTCCAAGCATGGGGCTATGCCACATTAAGCATGCCCCCATGACTTGCTTGAAACACATCACCATGCTTAAATTGGCACACCCCCGTGTTTTGACATTTGACTAGACAAAAAGTACTTTTCTCCAAAAGTAATCACGGGGTCGTGCCCCATGAGTCACGGGGCTATGCCCCACCTTAAACACGGGGTCGTGCCCCATTTAACATGGGGCCATGCCCGACACCTCCTGCACGTACGAACCGACCAACTTTAGTAAGCATTGTACTAGAATGGGGCCGTGCCTTTTAGGCACGGGGCCAAGCTTAAACACTCCAAAAAACCTATAAATAGAGGCCTAAGTCCATCATTTGGGTGAGTTTTTGGTGGGAGAGTTGCTCTGCTGAATTCTCTCAGGAATCAAGTCTTGAAGACCATTTGGAGGCTCGGGAGGTGCATACAACACTTGGAAGAAGCTCGGGATTGTCTAAACATCATCCATTATGGATCTCAGGTTTGATTGTTCCATTTCATCGATGATTTTATATCTACCTTCTATGTTACTTGTTATTATGTTCAAGCTCATTATGAGCTAAACTCTCTTTATCATCCTAATTAGATGAAACTTATGTAATTTGTGATGAACTAATGGTGTGATTTATGCTATGTTAATGTTATGGTAATATTGAGTAAGATTTTGATGTGTAATATCTATATTTGAAAGGAAAGTTATGAACTTATGGTTTGTAATTTTGAATGTCATACAAGGTTGAAAAATGTATGAACTAGCCTTTTATTTGTCAAATCGGTCTTCATAACAAATCTATGGCTAATGAACTAGAAATGGTTATTAGAAATCATACGACTTTAGGTTTATGATCATTTGCGGGTTCCCATTTATTAGTCGAAGAAATCTACACTAATTGTTATGGTTTTCTAAAATATATGCTATGTTAAAAAACAACTTGATCAACTCTCTTTCTAACATTAAGTTATGTTTTCAGAAATCATATGTAAAAAAATTACACTAGATTTACCTACATTACTAGTGGCTTTAATTGATTAGTACTGTAAGTTACTCATGGTGGTGTCCTTGTCACTACGGAGCTGGAAGACGAGAAATGCACATTGGCTCACGTTTATAAACATTAACATAACTACTTAAACTTATATCTTTACTCACACCATGATATTCATCAAGTTACATAAGTGTAATCTAACTAGGATGATAGCCTTAATTCCCTGTTTTAAAGCCCAAAAGTTTCAATCTTACTTTTACTTTCATTTTAATTATTGTCTTTAAACTCTAAAAAATTTTGCTTACATCAATGCAACTTATCTTTTTCCTAAAACAAAATCAAATTTGGTAGTCAATCATAAAGGTTGTTTAGTAGGCTCGGTGTGTCCACGAATTGATACTCGGTTTTTACCAACACTATATTACCACAATACAGGTACACTTGTTTTTTGGGTGTAGTTTAGTATTAGTAATAACCAATTAAAACTAAATCTGCGTGAAAATCTTTATCAAAAATAAATATACCTTTCACATGCATCAAGTTTTTTGCGCCGTTGTTGGGGACACACGGTAGTTTTGAAAGACAATCTGAAATTTTTGACTATCTTGTTTATATCCTGTAAATAATTTTTTTTTTCAAACTTGTTTTATTTTATTAGATAGGTTAGTATGTTTGCCTTACTTAGTTTTAAGGCATAGTAAGTATATGCTTCATTAAGTTAGTGTATGTCCAACTCGTCTAGTCCTCAACTTGTTTCGGCTCTTTCAGAATCTGAACGACTTTTCGGACAAAGGTTACGTGAAAGACACGACTAACAGCAGCAATTATCGTAGAAGACGTTTTGGTATGTACACCATGTGAAGAAGACATGGCTAACCAAGACAAGGAAATGAAGATGACACACTATGCCACACCATCATAGATGGTTATGAGTCTAGCATTGTCCAAGAAACAATAGCGGCCAACAATTTTAAGATTAAGTCTAGTATTATCCAACTTGTAGAAAAATCTATTCAGTTCCACAGATTGCAAGACGAAGATCCTAACGCTCACATCTCACGATTCCTTCGTATATGTGCGACTTTCAAAATCAACAACTGTTCATACGATGCAATTAGATTAACTGACTTTTTCTATTTTCACTTCGAGGTTGAGCCATTAACTGGCTTGATTTGCTTCTGCCTAGTTCCATCACCATATAGGCGGAAATGGCTGAACAATTCCTTTTGAAATACTCTCCACTCGATCGCACTACCAAACTAAGAAGCAGCATCACAAGCTTTTGCCAAGATGATGATGAATCATTACATGCATTATAGGAAAGAGACAAAGGTCTCCTTCGGAGATGCCCACATAACGGACTTGATCTGTGGCTACTGTGTCAAACCTTTTACGATGCAATTAGTGGAGTGCACAAACAAGCTGTCGATCAAAGTGCGGGAGGAGATTTTGGAAGTGACACGTAAACCAAATCATATCAAGCCCTAGAAAGAGCAGCTAAGAAGAGCTTTGCTTATTATCCCTTAAGAAGCAAACCCAGTTCTAAATCCATTCATCAAGTAGGCCCGGAAACCCTAGTTGCAGCCTAATTAGAAGCCCTGACCAAATGATTCGAACAATTGCAAGCCAAACTGAAGAAAACTCCAACACAATGTAACACAAGCAGAAATTTTCAAAAGACCACCGAATGCCCACAATGCATGATGATGGTTGAAGATGTTGATTACTTAGGAGGCCCAAGAAATTCATATAACAACAACTCAAATTGGAGAAGCAACTCAAATTACAAAGAATTAGCAACAACCAATCATCATCTGGATTCAACAAAAGGCCACCTTACTAACAACAGAGACCATAATACCATGGTCCAAGAAGTAGTAACCAAGACCATGGAGCATCATGATGGAAGACTTATTATAGCAATTGTTGATAACCACACAAGCCACAGACGAGTACATCCGGAAATCTGATCAAAGAAATGAGGAGAGGTTCCAAAGAAACGAAACTGACATCAAAAGAAACAAAGCATCATTGCTAACCATTGAACACCAAGTAGGTTAGATAGCATAACAACTATCTAAGAGACCCCAAGGTGCTTTGCCTAGCAACACTGTGACAAACCCTGATGCACAAGTAAAAGCCATCATCATAAGGAGTGGCAAAACCACTCAAGGTGATACACCTGCATTACAACCAATCCTTGAAGAAATAGAAACCAAAACTCCAAGTAATGCAAGTGATAAGCAAAAGAAACCTGTTCTTGCTAAAGAACCAGCCAAGAAATACGTACCACCACCACCTATGTTCCACCTCCTCCATATCCTGGTTGATTGAGACAACAACGAATGGAGGCATAATATGAAAAATTCCTAGGGTTGTTCGAGCAACTCCACATCAATCTATCATTAGTGGAAGCCTTAGCCCAAATGCCAAATTACGCTAAGTTCTTAAAGGGTGTGTTGTCAAACAAAAAGAAACTGGAAGAGTTATCCCATGTAGTTTTAAATGAGGAATGCTCTACAATTCTTCAAAACAAACTACCTCAAAAGATGACTGATCCAGGGAGTTTTACCATACCTTGCCTAATAAGAAATCTTTCTGTTCGTAATGCTTTAGCTGACTTAGGTGCTAGCAATAACCTTATGCTTTATGTGGTTTTTGAAAAGTTAAATTTAGGTGAACCTAGACCTACCTGTATGAGCATCCAGTTAGCTGATAGTTCCATCATATATACGAGGGGCATCGTTGAAAACCTTTTAGTTAAAATCGACAAATTCGTATTTCCCGTTGATTTTGTTATCCTTGACTTGATAAGGACAAGAATGTTCCTCTTATCCTAGGTCGACCTTTCTTAGTAACCGCTCGAGCTTTCATTGATGTTTGCACTAGCAGGCTTACGCTACGAGTGGATGAGGAGGAAGTGACATTTGACATAGGAAACATCCTCAACATCATGATGACTCATTCTATTACATTGATGTATGTGATTCAATCATAAGCGGTCATTTAAGGGAATCCCTTGAAAATGAAGCTTGCAACAGTCAATTAATAGAAGTCTGAACAACCAAACCCATCTATGAAAATCAAATCATTTTAGAACTAGAAGTTGATGAAACGTCATCTCATCAAGAAGCATTCAAGATCATGGAACAAGAACTAGAACCCAAAGCTAAACCATCTATCAACGATCCTCTAGTTTTAGAACTCAAAGAACTTCCATCTCATCTCAAATACGCCTTTCTTTAAAACACATCATAACTTCCTATCATTATCTCATCCACATTATCAAATGATGAGAAGAATAAGTTGCTTAATGTGCTTAAGGCACATAAATGAGTAATTGCATGGAAAATCATGGACATCAAGGAAATCAATCTATCTTTTTGCACTCATAAAATAATGATAAAGGAGAACTTCAAATTCATCAATCAACCTTAAGACGTCTAAATCTGAGCATGCAAGAGGTTATGAAGAAAGAAGTAATCAAACTGCTAGATGCCGGGTTGATTTAGCCTATTTCTGATTCGCCTTGGGTCAGTCCCGTCCAAGTTGTTCCAAAGAAAGGAAGAATGACAGTTGTAACTAATGAGAATAATGAGCTTATTCCAATTCGTCAGGTTACAATATGGAGAGTTTGCATCGACTATCACAAACTCACTGATGCCACAAGTAAAGATCATTTCCTTTTGCCCTTCATCGATCAAATGCTTGAAAGATTATCTATAAAAATGTTCTATTGTTTCCTTGATGTTTTCTCAGGTTATTTCCAAATTCCAATTGCTCCTAAAGGTCAAGAGAAAACAACATTTACATGTCCATATGGCATGTTTCTTTATCGACGAATGCCTTTTGGATTATGTAACGCCCCTGCTACATTTCAAAGATGCATGGTAGCAACATTTCACGACATGATTGAACATTCTATGGAAGTTTTCATAGATGACTTTTCCACCTTTGGGAACTCATTTGAACAATGTCTCTAAAATCTGGAAAAGATGTTGGTTAGATGCGAAGATTCTAACCTTGTCTTGAATTGGGAAAAGTGCCACTTCATGGTTACTTAAGGAATAGTGTTAGGACATAAAATCTCTCGATTAGGGCTTGAGGTCGATCAAGTCAAAGTCGACGCTATTTCCAAACTTCCGCATACCATAATAGTTGAAGCAATCAGAAGCTTCCTAGGTCACGCAGGATTCAACCGACGATTCATCAAAGATTTCTCAAAAATCACACGACCAATGACTCAACTCCTTGAGAAAGACGCATAATTCGTATTTTCCAACGAACGCATTAGTGCATTCAATTTGGTTGAAGGAAAGATTGGTAACAATTCTAATCATGGTTTCCCCTAATTGGACATTACCATTCGAACTCATGTGTGACGCAAGTGATTTCACGGTAGGAGCTGTGTTAGGCCAACAGAAAGTCAAGAAATTTCACCCAATTTACTACACGAGCAAAACCCTAAATGATGCGCAAAAAAACTACACCACCACCGAGAAAGAGCTTCTCCCGGTAGTTTTGGCCTTTGACAAATTCCGCTCGTATTTAGTCTTTTCAAAAACAATCGTTTACACTGACCATGCAGCCCTTCGTTATCTGTTCAACAAACAAGATGCAAAGTCAATACTGATTCGTTGGATACTTCTTTTTCAAGAATTTGAAATTGAAATTCGCGATAAGAAAGGAGCAAAAAATCTAGCGGCCGATCATCTCTCGCGTCTTGAAGATTCAAACCCTTCACATTCTGAGGAATCCAAGATAAACAACAATTTTCCTCACGAACTCCTTATGCACATCCAATCCTCAATCGATGAACACCCTTGGTTTGCCGATTTCACGAATTGTTTGGCAAGCGAAATCTTCCTCAAAGGAATGACTTATCAGCAAAGGAAGAAATTCTTTTCTAACATTAAGCATTACTATTGGGAAGATCCGTATCTTTTTTGAATCAACGCACACCAGCTTATCCAAAGATGCGTATACTGAAGTGAAGCATAACAAATTCGAAGGCATTGTCATGAAGAACCGATAGGAGGACACAATGGAGCAACCCTAACAGCCAAGAAAGTCTTTAACTTTGGATTCTACTGGCCCACGATCTTCAAGTATGCTCGCAACATGGTACGCACCTGTGATGCATGTCAAAGAGCAACCAATATCTCAACACGGGATGAGATGCCTCAAAAACCCATTCATGCATGCGAGGTATTTGATATATGGGGTATTGATTTCATGGGGCCATTCTCGGTGTCCTTTGGCAATCGTTACATCTTGGTAGCAGTCGATTATGTCTCAAAATGGGTCGAAGCTCAAGCCCTACCTACCAACGATGCAAGAAACATTGTCAGATTCCTCAAGAAACTATTCTCTTATTTTGGTTCCCCCAAAGCTTTAATTAGTGATCACAGAATGTATTTCTGTAACAACCAGCTCAATAGAGCAATGGCTCGTTATGGCTTGTACCATAGCTTTACAACTACTTATCATCGACAATTGAATGGATAAGCTGAAGTCACTAATTGAGGCATCAAATGAATCATCGAGAAAACCGTAGGTAAAAATCACAAGGATTGGTCTACAAATCTTGATGATGCATTATGGGTTTTCAAATAGCCTATAAGACTCCTATTGGCACAACACCATTTAAATTGGTTTTTGGAATGTCATGTCATCTACTTGGGGAACTCAAACACAAATCCTATTAGGCACTCAAAGAAACAAACCTAGACCAAAATGTTACGGGTAAAAATTGATTTCCACAAATCCACGAACTCGAGGAGCTGAGAGAACAACTGCATGAGAATGCTAGGGTTTACAAGGAAAAAACAAGGAAATTCCACCACTCTCGATAAAAGAACACTAAACGATTTCATGCGGGAGAACGTGTCTTACTGTATAACTCTTGTTTACGTTGATTTCCTGGAAAGCTAAAATAGCGTTGGTCCGGGCCTTACACGATTAAAGACATTTTTCCAACTGGTGCCATCAAAATCGAAAACCATGATGGTCTAAGTTTCAAGTTAAATGGTCATCATTTGAAAACGTATACCGATGGGCCAACCAAGATCTTCTCGGAGGAATTGCACCTCTGCCCCAATGAACACTAAGTGTGGGAAGGGTCGCGCCGAAGACCCGAAACTAAAACACGACACCTATACATAGGTTTTTCTTTAAATTTTCAACTTTTTGTAGTACCTCACAAGCCAATCACGGGGCCATGCCCCATCAAGCACGCCCCAGTGCCTCTGTTAAAAATTTTCCATGATCTCCGCTGACAACTCTGGAATGTTGCAGGTCGAATTTAAGACGAAATCCGACAAACACGGGGCCATGCCTGGGCCAAGCATGCCCCCGTGATCTACTTTCCCGACCTGTATATAAATATCACACTTATTCCAAGCTATCATCACACCAATTCCTGCTTAAAAACATCAAAAAAATGAAAGAATCAAGTCATGGAAGTTCAAGCTGGAACCCTGCGAACAAACCGCGTTCTGAAACGCGAAAGCTGACGATGCAAGAATATTTCTTTAAGTTACACGAACTAATCAAGCAATTGACTGAAATGAACAAAGTAGCATTCCAATGCCTAGCTGAACTCATCCAAAAAGTTCAAGAGATGGGCGAAGAACTCGTTTCCATCAATCGTCAGTGGAACATCCGTCACCAAAATAGGTGCGTTGACCTTGACTTTTGTGACAACTCACCCGAATCTCACTCGATTACTTTGTGCCAATGCAGTAGACCAGTGATGGAGCACATACCATGTAACACAATTTTCGGGATGAAAATTCTTTCAACATGGGGATAATGTGACATCCGGTAATTTTCCATTACCAAACTCCGTTAGTTTCGTTAGGTCTTGCATACACGTGTCGTGAGCACACACTAGTTTTCGTCGAGCGTTGGTGACTTAATAATAATTAATAATGATAAACAGATAATTATTTAACTAATAATGTTGGTTATTAGTTGTGCTTATGCGATCTAAATATTATTTGTGAATTTTATCGCGTAACGTGGAAAGATGTGTATTTAATTTGTGTATTTTGTTGCTAGTGAAAATAATGCATATGATTATTACTGTTGGTTAATAATATTTTATTATTAAGTTATAACTTTTTAAAAAATGTTTAAAAGCTTAGTTTTAATAAAATATAAAACAATAGGGGTTTAAATGGTAATTATGGTTAATTAAATAAAAAAAAACATAAGCCTGGCCCCCCACCCAACCCTCGGCCACGATCATCACCCACACACACACAAACCTACGAATTCAACCCAAGAACAAGCATTCCCCATCGATTTTGATCAAATACAAGGATTACAACACGTTAGAAACTTCAATTCCTAGCCAATACGTGATTAAAGGTTAGTTTTTTTTGTGATTTTTCATGGTTTTGATGTTTGGGCCGAAACCCTAGTCGACTTTATGCTTGGATGTCCATTTTTTGATGGTTTGATGAATGTATGATGTTAGTTAGATAGCATTGTTGATGGTTTACGTGGTCTATACAAGAAATTCATGATTTTGTTGCGTTGTTCATACTTTACTATTAATAGTAACTTTATTGCATGAAGTTGGTGATTTGATGATGAGTGGATGACAATATGGTGTTTATGATGTTGTATGAATGTTAGAATGATGATGATTATGCTAGAAATCCAAGAATTGATCTTGTAGTTCATGTCTTGCCTTAAGTAGAAACTTTTTGATTATGGGAATTGTGAATTATGATGGTTTGGTGGTGTTGAACATATCTAGATGATAGCATGAGCTTGAATTGGTATATTGTTAATGAATTCATGAATGTATTGGTTGTTAGATAGATTTTGGGATGTACTTTTCCAAAAGGGAAACTTTAATTGTATAGAATCTTGGATATGATGAATTGGGCATGTTTATAATGTTAGGATCATATTAGCATGCTTATTGATGATGTTGAATGTGATGAAATGTGTTAAGTTAGACATTCAGATGCTTGGTTGATTAGGTGGGAATGTGGACCCTTAGTGGTTATATATGTAATGTTGGGTAGTGTTGGGAGATTATAGGATCATGTTTGGGAATTGTAATAGATCATTGTTGACTAAGTTGATTGGCATGAATCTTGTTGAATAATGTGATAATGTTGGTCAACACGCCTGCGAATCTAAGGCCCCTACTTAGTAGGATTGGCAGGGTTTAGGGTGTGAAGTCGTGAGTGGCTTCACATGGCATGTTGTGCATGATTAGACTCTATATATAATGCATTGGTTATGGTGTAATTAGGTTGAGTATGATTATTATTTAAGATTCGCATGAGTTGTATGATAATCTAGTTGTATGATAATCTAGTAGTATGATGATCAAGGTAGAACAAGTGGTTGATGAAATGATATATGTGAACAACTTGTATGTTAACCATGTATGATGAACTGTTATGCTTGGTTAAATGGAATTCCAATTCATATGTCGCCAACGGGTTAACTGGGTCAAATGTGTCTTGTTTTTCTAAAACCTTTGGTAAATGTGTTATTGAGAACTTAGGGTTGTTATGGTTTGTGTACACGTACTCATGTACTTGCGTGTTCTAGGTAACCTCTGAAGGTGTCTTTCCTGTCTCTCTTTCAAGTTAGCTTTTATATTGTTCGTGTGCATACCAGGTGAATTCATGCCCCACTCTTTTATACACTCTCTTTTGGGGGAGATAGCATACTGACTTACAAATGCTTTATTACTATAAGATGTGTAAAGTATGATATAGTGTTGAATACCATAAAAGTCTACACACTTTTGGATCCTTAATAATGGTAACTAACGGGAAATCTTGGGTAGTAATACTGGGTGTGACGAGCCCCACCTGTGCGACTCGAGGTCAAACGGGTGCAATTTTGTCCTAACGTAAACATTGTCACGACCTGGTAAGTCGTGACGGGAGGCAACAGACGAAATACAGTCAGCTTCGATCGTGAAATCACTATGATTATTACTTGTGAATTTAGACTAGCTATCAAATTCATGCACTCTTATATTGTACTTATATATTTTATACTTATACAGTTATGTTTTACTAAAACTCTTGAACTCACCAACCATTGTGTTGACCCTTTTAGTATGCTATTCTCAGGTTGAAGTTACTATTGCATAGGTGCACATTCATGGGTCAGCATTGTAGATGTCAGCATTGTTGGAACCCTTTGTAGGTTTTTGGTTGTTAAGCACTTATGTATTTGTTTTGCACAATGTTGGGCGCGTGTTTGCGCATGTTTACATTGTGTTACATTATTCTGGTTTTCATTTTTGTTAAACTCTTCCGCATCGTTTTAAAGTTAAACTCTGACTTTGGTTGTATGTTCATATAGATTTGTTCTGAGTAACTAATGACTGAGATCCTGGTTTGGCACACGCCTCGTGGTAAAACCCTACACGCGGATTTTGAGGGTGTGACAGATTGGTATTAGAGCTATTGGTTATAGGGAACTAGGTTGCATACACACTAGAATATCACCGCACAGTTTGTTAGTTACTCGTCACTTATTCTTTACTGTATACTCATTGGCATACGCAACACGTACTTTGCAGCATGGCATCGTCCTCCCATGATTTGGGCAAGAGACCGGCGCGATCTGAGTCACCTCCTACTTCTCCCATACCTGATAGGGGATTTAACTGGCCCCGACATCCTTATCCTCCTGGCGAGATAGACTGGGATCAGCCTTTCATACCGCCTGAGCTCGATCCTCCGCGGAACTAGGATTTCTACCCCACCTACATACGTCGTATGGCTTATAGAGAGCGTGTACCATTTGTAGCTCCTACCCGACCTAGGACTAGGTCATTGACAGCCTTTGCATTGCCTACTCGTCTTACCTTGGACATCCCTCTCAAGCAGGCGTTTGCAGCTTTAGTGGCCACTGTAGACATGGAGCGACAGCAGATTAGAGGACTCACTGATAAGAACTCTGCCCTACGATTTGAGATGCGTCAATTGCGCTACCAGGTAGAGACGCTCCAAGAGCGACTCTCTATGGCCATTGCTGGACATCATACTTTGGCAGGCAATGTGCTAACGCTTACTGAGCGCATGGGCACGTAGGATCATCGGAATATAGTGATAGATGATAGGTTTGCCGAACTCGAGGCACAGCTAGCAGCACTTCAGGTTGCTGAAGCCCCTGCACCTGTGGTAGACCCTGAAGAGGAAGACCCGGAAGAGGAATCAGAGGAAGCCCCCGAATAAGAACCAGCAGAGATGGATGAGGACAGTGACGGATCTGACGTGTTGGACTAATTCTACCTTTATATGACTTGGACTATATAGTGTTTCTTTCCTTTTGAAACCTATGTAGGAAGGGTTGTTTCCCACCCAACTGAAAAATTGAAATTTTGACATTGATGGAATATTTTGTGAACCAATTACAATTTATTTATCTTTAGTTATTATTTTTGTTATAAATGTTGTGGTTGTGGCAAATTCATTATTTCTTATTATTTACTATATGTCAATGAGATTAATGTGGTGGATGTTACTCACTATTGTATTTGTGAATGTAAAGTGAAATATGGACGGACGCGGTAGAGGACGTGGACGTGGTCGTGGACGTGGTGCCGGCGGACGTGGTGCCGGCGGACGTGGTGCTGGGGCTATCAATATGACTCCTGCTGAGTTGACTGCTCTTATTAACGAACATGTTCAGGCGGCAGTGGGTGCTGCACAAACAGGACAGCCAGCAGGTAAATGATACTAGTGATCTAACCGATATCTCAGTTGTCGTTCGGGGTACTCAACTAATGTTTGGTTTGTCAAAACAAGACCCCCACCCTATACCTACAAATCCTTTATGGATTGCAAGCCCCATAGCTACAACGGGACTGAAGGAGCTGTGGGACTAGTGAGATGGTTTGAGAAGACTGAATCTACTTTCATGAAGTGTAACTATCTACCAGCTGACCAAGTGAAGTTCGCAACTGGAACATTTGAAGGCGCAGCCGTCTCCTGGTGGAATGCCCAGGTGCAAATGCTAGGCCAGGATATGGCTAATGACTTGCCTTGGGCTGAATTCAAAGCAATGATGACGGAGGAGTATTACCCCCGTGATGAAGTACAGAAGTTGGAAATTGAGTTTTGGAAGCTCAAGATGCAAGGTTCCGAGATTGAGGCCTATACTACAAGGTCTCATGAGTTGGCCACACTATGCCCAGGGATGGTTAATGAGATGAACAAAAGGATTGAGCATTACATACGTGGACTGGTGCCCGAGATTCAGAGTATGGTGACTGCTTCCAATCCTGACAGCATACAACAGGCTATCCGGTAGGCCCATAGGTTGACTGACCAGGCAGTAGAGCAGGGAAGATTACCTAAGCGGGGCGCAGTGGCTAGCATACCTGATAACAAACGTAAGTGGGAGAATACTAGTGATAAAGGCTCATCCTCCAGCAACCAACAACAACAACAGCAGCAATACGTTCAGAAGCACCAACCTCACCAATAGCAAAGAAAGTTCGATAACAATCTTAAATTTAATCAGTCATCTTCAGCACCACAGGGACAAGGAGGCTATGTTAGGAAAAATCCCAAATGCAACCGATTGCAATTACCACCAAACCAGTAGGTATGATAGTTTCCGATGCCAGCGTTGCGGTAAAGTTGGACACGCAGCGAAGGATTGTCGTGGTGAATTAATAAGGAAGCCTCAACAACCTCAAGAAACGCCAAAAGGTTGTTTTGAATGCGGGAAAGAGGGCCATTTCAGGAGAAATTGTCCGCAGCTGAGGAAGAACGAAAATGGTGGAAACAACACCAACAATAATGGCAACAACAACAACAACACCAATAATGGCAATGGCAGCAATAACGGTGGCAACAACAGTAGGGCAAAAGGAAGAGCTTTTGTCATCGGTTCAGGTGAAGCTCTAAACGACCCTAATACTATTACTGGTAAATTCTCTATTAACGGTCGTTTTGCTACCGTACTATTTGGTACTGGAGCCGATAGAAGTTTCAACTCCACTAAGTTTAGTAGTCTCTTAAGTGATGTGCCCTCAGCGTTAGCATCCAATTACATCGTAGAGTTAGCTGAAGGTAAGCAGGTTCACGTGACACAAATCTTTATAGGACGCAAGATAGAACTTGCTGGACATACCTTTGACATAGATCTCATGCCTGTTACACTTGGTAGCTTTGATGTAGTAGTCGGCATGGATTGGCTTTCCGACAAGCAGGCGGAATTCATATGTCGTGAAAAGATTATACGAATCCCTATTGGTAAAGAAATTCTTACGGTCAGAGGCGATAGAAGTGGTGCAGTGATGGTCATCATCTAGTTCATGATAGCACAGAAGTTGTTGCGGAAAGGTCGCTTAGCCATATTAGCCCTCGTTACTAATAAACAACCAGAAGAAAAGAGGATAGAGGATATCACTGTTGTTCGTGACTTTCCCGAGGTGTTTCCAGAGGATCTGCCTGGATTACCACCTCTTTGTTAAGTCGAATTCCAAATTCATTTGACTCCAGGAGCCGCTCCAATTGCGAGAGCACCCTACCGGTTAGCTCCGAATGAACTACAAGAATTATCTGCTCAACTATAGGAGCTGTTGGATAAAGGGTTTATCAGACCGAGCTCGTCGCCTTGGGGAGCGCCAGTTCTATTTGTGAATAAGAAGG
This sequence comes from Flaveria sonorensis, assembly GCA_025506505.1. NCBI lineage: Eukaryota > Viridiplantae > Streptophyta > Magnoliopsida > Asterales > Asteraceae > Flaveria > Flaveria sonorensis. The sequence goes on along the minus strand of CM046424.1, from coordinate 42,420,325 downwards.
ATGGCACATTTCGAATGTGCATTGACTATAGAGAACTGAACAAGGTTACGGTCAAGAATAGATACCTTTTACCTCGTATAGATGACCTGTTTGATCAACTCCAAGGATTAAGCTATTTTTCTAAGATTGATTTGAGGTCTAGCTATTATCAACTGAGAGTTCAAGAGGAAGACATCTCGAAGACAACATTTCGTACACGTTATGGTCATTATGAGTTCTTGGTCATGCCATTTGGGTTGACAAATGCACTAGCCGTTTTCATGGACCTCATGAATTGTGTGTGCAAACCCCATCTCGATCAGTTTGTGATTATGTTTATTGATGACATATTGATTTACTCAAGGACCAAGGAAGAACATGAGGAGCACTTACGTTTAATCCTGGAATTACTCAGGAAAGAGCAACTATACGCCAAGTTTTCTAAGTGTGATTTATGGATACGTGAAGTACAATTCTTGGGTCATATTGTTAATGAGAAAGGAATACATGTCGATCCCGCAAAGATTGAGGCAATAAAGAATTGGTCAGTTCCTAAGACGCCTAGTGAGATACGATAGTTTCTTGGATTGGCAGGATATTATCGATGGTTCATTGAGGGATTTTCCAAGATCGCACAACCCCTCACGGCTTTGACTCATAAAGGAATACTGTATAAATGGGGTGATAGTCAAGAGTCCGCTTTCCAATTACTGAAACAGAAACTATGCAGCGCACCGATATTGGCGTTACCAGAGGGAAGTGATGACTTCATAGTCTACTGCGATGCTTCTATTCAAGGACTTGGTTGTGTCTTGATGCAGCGAGATAAGGTGATAGCTTACGCCTCAAGACAATTAAAGGTTCATGAGAAGAACTATACTACCCATGACTTGGAATTGGGTGCGGTAGTTTTTGCCTTAAAGATCTGGAGACATTACTTGTACGGTACCAAGTGCATGATTTACACCAATCACAAGAGTCTTCAGAACATCTTTGAGAAAAAGAAATTGAATATGAGGAAAATACGCTGGATAGAATTCTTAAACGATTATGACTGTGCTATCAAATACCATCCAGGAAAAGCTAATACAGTTGCTGACGCGCTAAGTAGAAAGGAAGCTGCTAAGACTCGACGCGTGCGAGCTTTGCAACTCACCATTAGCACACAGTTACCTGAACAAATCCAAGAGGCTCAGACCGAAGCTCTGAAGGCAGAAAACATTGGATCGGAATCCTTAAGAGGAATGGACAAACAGCTTGAAGTGAAAGCAGATGGGATTTGTTATTTCATGGACAGACTTTGGATACCTCTGCATGGAAATCTAAGGGACTTGGTCATGAGTGAGGCACACAAGTCTAAGTACTCCATACATCATAGATCTGATAAGATGTATCATGACTTGAAGGCGCACTATTGGTGGCCTAACATGAAAGCGGATGTAGCTACATATGTAAGTGTCTGACCTGCTCGAAGGTAAAAGTGGAATATCAGAAACCATCTGGGTTATTACAACAACCTGAGATCCCTATGTGGAAGTGGGAACAAATCTCAATGGATTTCATTACCAAACTACCACGGACACCTACTAGTTGTGACACGATATGGGTTAACATAGACCGATTAACGAAGTCCGCTCATTTCTTGGAAATAAAGGAAGCGAACAAAATGGAAAAGTTAACATGACTCTATCTGAAGGAAATAGTTTCAAGACATGGTGTACCAGTCTCAATTATTTCTGACCGTGATGCTCGTTTTACATCGCACTTCTGGCAGTCATTATAGAAGTCTTTAGGTACGCAATTAGAGATGAGTATTGCTTATCATCCACAAACTGATGGTCAAAGTGAGCATACTATACAGACACTAGAAGAAATGCGTGCTTGTGTGATTGACTTCAGGAATAACTGGGAAGTTCACCTACCATTGGTGGAATTTTCTTACAACAATAGTTATCACACCAGCATAAAGGCAGCACCTTTCGAAGCTTTGTATGGGTGAAAATGTAGATCACCAGTTTGCTAGGCTAAAATTGGTGATAGTCAGCTAACGGGTCCCGAGTTAGTGCACGAGACTACTGAGAAGATTGTACAAATAAAGAACCGTATGGCTGCAGCCCGCGACAAACCGAAAAGCTATGTAGATAAGCGAGGGAAACCTCTAGAATTTCAGGTTGGTGACAAAGTTTTATTAAAAGTCTCACCGTGGAAAGGCGTCATTCGGTTTGGCAAAAGAAGAAAGCTAAATCCGAGATATGTTGGACCATTTGAGATATTGGCAAGAATAGGTCCAGTGGCCTATCGATTAGCCCTACCTGATTCACTGAGTGGAATCCATGATGTATTTCATGTGTCAAATCTGAAGAAGTGCTTAACGGACGAAACAATGGTAGTACCTCTTGAGGAAGTGCAAGTAGATGAACAATTACGCTTCATTGAGGAACCAGTCGAGGTGATGGATCATGAAATAAAGACGCTTAAGCAAAGCAACATACCCATAGTCAAAGTTCGTTGGAACTCGAGATGTGGACTAGAGTTCATGTGGGAACGTGAGAACCAGATGAAGCTTAAGTATCCTCAACTATTCAAAAAGATGATGCCAGCCGACGAGGTATTGATTTAAATTTCGGGACGAAATTTCTTTCAACATGGGGATGATGTGACAACTCACCCGAAACTCACTCGATTACTTTGTCCCAATGCAGTAGACCAGTGATGTAGCACATACCATGTAACGCAATTTTCGGGACGAAAATTCGTTCAACATTGGGAAAATGTGACATCCGGTAATTTTCCATTACCAAACTCCGTTAGTTCCGTTAGGTCTTGCATACACGTGTCGTGAGCACACACTAGTTGTCGTTGAAAGTTGGTGACTTAATAATAATTAATAATGATAAACAGATAATTATTTAACTAATAATGTTGGTTATTAGTTGTGATTATGCGATTTAAATATTATTTGTGAATTTTATCGTGTAACGTGGAAACGGTGTATTTAATTCGTGTATTTTGTTGCTAGTGAAAATAATGCATATGATTATTACTGTTGGTTAATAATGTTGTATTATTAAGTTAAAACTATTTAAAAAGTGTTTAAAAGCTTAGTTTTAATAAAATATAAAACAATAGGGGTTTAAATGGTATTTATGGTTAATTAAATAAAAAAAAACATAACCCTATCCCCCACCCAACCCTCGGCCGCGATCATCACCCACACATACACACAAACCTACGAATTCAACCCACGAACAAGCATTCCCCATCGATTTTGATCAAATACAAGGATTACAACACGTTAGAAACTTCAATTCCTAGCCAATACATGATTAAAGGTTAGTTTTTTTTGTGTGGTTTCTTAGAGTTTTGATGTTTGGGCAGAAACCCTAGTCGACTTTATGCTTGGATGTCGATTTCTTGATGGTTTGATGAATGTATGATGTTAGTTAGATAGTATTGTTGATGGTTTACGTGGTTTATACAAGATGAGTGGATGATGATATGGTGTTTATGACGTTGTATGAATGTTAGAATGATGATGATTATGCTAGAAATCCAAGAATTGATCTTGTAGTTCATGTCTTGCCTTAAGTAGAAACTTTTTGATTATGGGAATTGTGAATTATGATGGTTTGGTGGTGTTGAACATATCTAGATGATAGCATGAGCTTGAATTGGTATATTATTAATGAATCCATGAATGTATTGGTTGTTAGATAGATTTTGGTATGTACTTTTCCAAAAGGGAAACTTTAATTGTATAGAATCTTGGATATGATGAATTGGGCATGTTTATAATGTTAGGATCATATTAGCATGCTTATTGATGATGTTGAATGTGATGAAATGTGTTAAGTTAGACATTTGGATGCTTGGTTGATTAGGTGGGAATGTGGACCCTTAGTAGTTATATATGTAATGTTGGGTAGTGTTGGGAGATTATAGGATCATGTTTGGGAATTGTAATAGATCATTGTTGACTAAGTTGATTGGCATGAATCTTGTTGAATAATGTGATAATGATGGTCATACACGCGTGCGAATCTGAGGCCCCTACTTAGTAGGATTGGCAGGGTTTAAGGTGTGAAGTCGTGAGTGGCTTCACATGGCATGTTGTGCATGATTAGACTCTATATATAATGCGTTGGTTATGGTGTAATTAGGTTGAGTATGATGATTATTTAAGATTCGAATGAGTTGTATGATAATCTAGTTGTATGATAATCTAGTAGTATTATGATCAAGGTAGAACAAGTGGTTGATGAAATGATATATGTGAACAACTTGTATGTTAACCATGTATGATGAACTGTTATGCTTGATTAAATGGAATTCCAATTCATATGTCGGAAACGGGTCAAACGGGTCAACTGGGTCAAATGTGTCTTGTTTTTCTAAAACCTTTGGTTAATGTGTTATTGAGCACTTAGGGTTGTTATGGTTTGTGTACACGTACTCATGTACTTGCGTGTTCTAGGTAACCTCTGAAGGTGTCTTTCCTGTCTCTCTTTCAAGTTAGCTTTTATATCGTTCGTGTGCATACCAGGTGAATTCATGCCCCACTCTTTTATACACTCTCTTTTGGGGGAGATAGCATACTAACTTACAAATGCTTTATTACTATAAGATGTGTAAAGTATGATATAGTGTTGAATACCATGAATGTCCTCACACTTTTGGATCGTTAATAATGGTTACTAGCGGGAAATATTGGGTAGTACTACTGGGTCTGACGATCCCCACCTGTGCGACTCGAGGTCAAACGGGTGCAATTTTGTCCTAACGTAAACATTGTCACAACTTGGTAAGTCCTGACGGGAGGCAACAAATGAAAGACAGTCAGCTTTGATCGCGAAATCACTAGGATTATTACTTGTGAATTTAGACTAGCTATCTAATTCATGCACTCTTATATTGTACTCTTATATTTTATACTGATACAGTTACGTTTTACTAAAACTCTTGAACTCACCAACCGTTGTGTTGACTCTTTTAGTATGCTATTCTCAGGTTGAAGTTACTATTGCATAGGTGCACATTCACGGGTCAGCATTGTAGATGTCAGCATTGTTGGAACCCTTTGTTGGTTTTTGGTTGTTAAACACTTATGTATTTGTTTTGCACAATGTTGGGCGCGTGTTTGCGCATGTTTACATTGTGTTACATTATTCTGGTTTTCATGTTAGTTAAACGCTTCCGCATCGTTTTAAAGTTAAACTCTGATTTTGGTTGTATGTTCATATAGAGTCGTTTTGAGTAACTAATGACTGAGATCCTGGTTTGGCACACGCCTAGCTGTAAAACCCCGCAAGCGGATTTTGAGGGTGTGACAACTTTGACTTTGACTTGGACTTTTGACTTTGATTTTATCATATTTGGGCTTGGTCTTAATTAATTGTTTATTTCATTGTTGACCCAAATTTTAACTTAATGGGCCTATGTCATAGTGTTGGGCCTAGGATTTTGTTGATAAGATGACCTTTGGGCTTGTCATATTACGAAGTCCTTTGCATTGAGTACAATCAATGGTTTTTTTTAAAAGGTGAAATGCTAAAAATCAATGTTAAAACTCAACTAATCATACGTTAATGGGCTTTACCTAAAGTCTAGTAAATAAATATGAATTAGTTCAAAAATATAAATTATCCGATTTGTAGAGCATATAATAGCTCGTTGGAACCGTTTTAGCGTGCGAAATTTAAAAACATAAAAATTGGTCGACACGTGATTCGAGACAAGACGGATTAGGTGAGATGGGCCAAGGGGCCGAAGGCCCTTGCCCCTCCCTTTGGTTGGCCGAGAATCAACAAGGGGGCCTTTTTCCCCTTGTTCTCTTTATTCTTGCAATCCTAATTCACCAAAAAGCTCTCTCCTTGGAACCCTAGCCACCACAACCAATTCTCCTTGTTCTTCACCTTGATCCATCGAAAATCATCATCCACATTCAACAACCATCAATTTTTGGTGTATTGTTTCATTCAAGATTAAATTTTGATTCGAATCGTTCATCCCTTCTTTCTCCGGTAAGAAAAATCGATATTATCTTGATTTTATCATTGTATTTGATGACATTCATCATCCTATACTAAGATTCTTCACTTTTTCTTCCTCTTTTTCATTAGTGGGGTGATAATTCTTGTAGGATCCGGGCGTTCAATTGTCGGATTTACAAATCGGTAAAACCCTAGTGCATTTACTCTTGATTGTTCATTGATCTTTTGATTTGGGATTGTAACCTCTTGAAATCTAGACTTAATGGACGTTTTTGGATCCTAATTAATTATTAAAAATCAATAATTTATTGTTATAGGATCGATTGGGGTGATAGAATAGTTGATCTAATTGATAATCGTATAAAAATTTGAACTGAGAGAGTAAAAGTGGATGAATCTGAGCTTGGAGAGTAATATTATGTTAATCCATGTTATAGTTCTTTGTTTTGGTCATTGGGGTCTTATATTAAATGTTTTTACTGGATTCGGGTCAATAAAGGTCGAAAACCAAGTTTTTGAATCCAATAGACAATGTGGTCATTAAAATGGGTCATCTTGTGCAGGACGTATTGTGGTCATAAAAATTCCAATTTAGTCAAACTTTTCATCTAAAGTTAAGTTCAATGAGTCCTCCATCTAGCCCAAGTGGTCTTGTACCTTTTCAATATCGTTTGGTCCCTCAAAGTCAGTAACCAAGTTCAAGTGTCAAATCTGTCAAATCCGAGAAGAATGTTAGGCTGTGTTCATCGCGTCGTATCTTTTCCACTCGTGACACGTTTGTGTTGATTCTTTGGTCCCTCAAAGTCAGTAACCAAGTTCAAGGGTCAAATCTGTCAAATCCGAGAAGAATGTTAGGCTGTGTTCATCGCGTCGTATCTTTTCCACTCGTGACCCGTTTGTGTTGATTCTTCTTCTGAACGTTAGTTTGATGTCTTAGCTTTCATTTGACATCAATTATGTAATGTTTTGTTACTGTTTGGACCTCCAAATAGTCTACGAAAGACTAGTGCGCGATCAGCTATTCAAGCTGAGTTTATTTTACAAGTTTAAGTGATAAGAACTTGCGGGTATATTATTAAATAAAAACAATAAGTGGGATAAACAAGTAAATGTAAGATGTATAAACTTTTAATTAATAAAAATTTTCAATTTATTAATAATGGTTTGGAAAAGGTTCATCAAGGGATGTTAACGATCTAATACATAATTATTGGACTAAAATATGAGGCGGGACTTGGGACGCTAATATTAGCAATGGACATAAAAATGGAGTTTTACTAGAAACAATAATCATAATGAACATTAAGGACTAGTCTTCAAGGACTACCCCCAACTAGGTCAACTTGGCTTTTAGTAATCTGTTTGGTGTTTTGTGTTCTATAGTGATTCGGCCTTCTTACCGAGGACCTTGGGACTTTGATATTTCGAGGTGAGTTTCATGGCCCTTTTTAATATAGTTTACTTGGGGGAAAACATGCTTAAGGTTTTGGACTATGTCGTGTCTTAAAAATTATTTTGGAACATTGTATGTGGTTTGGATGATGGTTTGGGTCTAGATGTTCATTCATGAGTGTGTACTTGTGCATTAACTTGTTCTTGGGCTTGTTGTTGTGCTTGAATGTCATGGATAGGTATTGTTAGTACTAATGGGTTGACACCCCCACCCCTGTCATCAGTATGCTAGTTGAGACTGACTTGGCCTATGCATGCCCTTGGGTGAATATAATCCGGGTAATAGGACTTGGACTGATCTTAAACTTGTGTTGATATCTGGACTGCTATGTACACTTACTCACATACAACTTTCTATACATGTTATACATGGCAAACTATTCACACTTTCAAACCTATGAACTCACCAACGTATGTAGACTTTTTAGAGCATGTCTTTTCAGGTAATGTTAGAGCTCTTAGAAGATTATCATTTGTCTTTTGTGTTTTGTCATAATATAGGGACTTATTTTGTAAATATATGTTCCTTATTTTTCTTTGATATTATAAATAGGATAGTTTATGTATTATGTAGGGAAGATAGGACCATAGAGATAACAAAACAGTTAGAGATCTGAACAACTGTAACTCAGCCTTACACTTTGTATCCTAAGCATTTGCTATCAATGAAATCTATGAATTTTTGAAGTAATTGCTTGTGTTTGTTTACTTAGTGTTTGAATTGATCATTGCATTATGATATCATCACAGATCGATACATTTTGAACCTATCAAATGGTATCACAGCTTCTTGTTTAGTGATCAGAGCTTATCGGCATTATTAAGCTCTTTGAATCACTTGAAATCTATGTTGATTGTAATTTGATCGATTAATTGTTGTTTTCAGTTGTGTTTCATCCATAGAAACATGATTGGAATCACAATTTGGTGTTTAATCCATTCAGATCTGAGTATTGATGAGACTTGTGTGCGAAAAGTTGTTCTTTATTTTCGGACTATAATTCAATCAGAAAACAGAATTTGTAGAAGCCTCTCGAAGATTAACATTTAGTCTTTATTAGTCTTTGTATAGTTTTTGTCAAAGTTTAGGGACTTACTATGTAAATATATGTTCCTTTTTGTTTTCTTTGATAGTATAAATAGCATAGTTTGTTTAAAGTAGGTAGACCTCAGAAGACCTGAGAATCAGTTAGAACGAGTTGTAACTGTTTTTCTTACACTTATACTTTCTATGCTTACTATCAATGAAAAAACTATTAATTTTTCTAATTTGTTTGCATTGAATTGATTACTTGTGTTTGTTTGATTGAATTGTATCACAATATCATCACAGATCGATCCATTTTGATCCTATCAAATGGTATTAGAGCTGTTGGTTCAGTGATTTGAGTTTGTCAAACTGTCGAACTTTTGAATCACTTGAATCTGTGATTGATAAGCAATTCAATCTAACAGTTGTTGATTTCAGTTGTGTTTCATCATCAGAAGCATGAATTGAATCACAATTTGCATTTCAATTCGTTCAAAAATTGAGAAATTGATCAAATTAGTAATCGAACATGTTCTTCATTTTCGAACTGATTTTCAATCAAAAGATTGAATTGTTGTTGTTGTTTGATGAAGTTGAAGATGAAGGATTGTTAATCGATCAAATTACAGTCTAATTGGAAGCTTTCTGAGCAATTCAACAAGTTTTGAATATTTTCAGTAGATCTGAGTTCGTTTGAATCTGTTGAATTTGGCGCATTAGGTCAAAACACTACTGAAAACTGCCTAAGTGTTTGGGCGCTTGACAACTGTTCAGGCGTTTCACAACTGTTAAGGCGTTTTTGGTTTAGGCATTTTACCACTGTGGGGGCGCATTAAAACTATGTGGACACTTTATAACTTCCCAGAAACTAAGTATTTTCAGGCGTATTACCACTGTTGAGGCGCATCTGAACTGTTTGGGCGTTTTTGACACCCAGGTGTCTGACAATTGTTTGGGCATTTCACAACTGTTCAGGCGCATTACAAGTTGGACGTTTGAGAATTCTTCTAAGGCAATCCATTAGACATTTCAGTCAAAGTCAAAGGAGTTTCCCCACTATTTGGGCGTTTCATCACTGTTTAGGCGCATCAACTCAACACATAGAAAGTTTTCAAAATTTTAAAAATCCAAAAAAATTTTCAATTCATTTTTTTTAATTCAAAAATTAAAAACAAAAAAAACAAATTATTTTCTTAAAAACAAAAATTTAAAATGGTAAAATCAGAAGATTCAGAGAACAGAGTTCCTAAGTTGAAGAACAAAGCTGATTTTAAGAACTGGTCTCTTAGATTGAAACATCATCTTAATTCTATTGACACTGACTTGTGGAAGTCAATAGAAAGAGGACCACATATTCCTATCACTTCAGATGGTCCTGATAGAGGGTTTGTTTACACTAAAGACTCTCCAGAACCATATCTTGAAGATGGGTTACAATGTGATGATCTAAGGAAAGTAAAGAATGACATTAAAGCATATTCTTTGATGTGTAAAGGATTACCACTTGAAGTCTTAACTAGACTTATGGATATCAAACGGGATATACCATGTATAAAGCTTTGAAGATAATTTGTGAAGGTGGTAAGGAGATTCAAGATCTTAAGAAGCAGAAACTGAAGAGGCAGTTAGAGCTGTTTGAACATTTATCTGGTGAAACTATAAACCAAATGATGAATAGATTTGTGCAACTCACAACTGAGATGTCAACTGCTGGCATTAAAAATGATCTCAAGGATCTAAACTTCAGGCTTCTCAATACTCTTCCATCTTCATGGAAACAAATAATAACACTGTTGAAGCATACTGAGAAATTTCCTATGGATCTTGATCTGTTGATTGCAAAAATTGAGTCAGTTGAGATAGATGAAAGCTCAAGAAACAATGATAGAGCAACATCAATGTCTCAATACAAGTATGTTGCATCTCCAGCTAGCACTGTGGAGAATGCCTTTATGGGAAAGAATGAAAATTTACCAGAAGAAGAGGGTGATCTATTTGTAGGAGCAGGGTTCTTTACAGATTCTTCATATACAAGTGCTCCTGCTTATGCATCTCAATCTCAACCTCAGTCTCCTCTTAAAGCTCAAACTTCTAACACTCATACTGAGACTCCATCTTCTAACTTTGCTAAACCTAGCAAACTTAAAGATGTTATTAACATCCTATTACAGGATGAAAAGTCCAAATCTGCTTTTGTTGCTTTTATGGCTAGTTTTCAAGCTTATCAAGGTAGTCATTTAACTCAATTAGATCTTGTTTTGCAGGACTTATTTGAAATGGATCCAGATGATGCGGAGGAAATGGATCTAAATTGGCAGATGGTGATGATTCATACAGGACTCAGAAACACTCTTATGTCAATAGGAACTACAAGCCAAGTGCTAACAAGACTGTTGGACTTGACAAGTCTAAGTCAAGGTGTTTCAACTGCAATAGCTATGGTCACTTTTCAAGGGAATGCAAAGCTCCCAAAAACGAAGGAGGAAATAGCCAATCGAGTTCAAGCAATCAGAGGTTTCAACAATCATCTCAGAAGACATTCCAAAAGCCATACCAAAGCTTACCAATGTCTGAACTTAAAGATGACTCAGAAGCTTCTGAAGAACCAAGAAAGCTTTAGTAGTGAGTATCAAGGATGGATACGACTGGAGTGCATATGCAGAGCAGTTTATGGCTGACTTGACTTCTAGTTTATCTCTTATTGCAGAAGTTCAAGGAGAAGATTGGTCAGAAGATAGTGATCCAAAGGCTAAATATGATTCTGAGAATGAAGAAGAAGAATACGATTGGAGTGATAAATCTGATCCTAAAGAGGATTCAGAAGAAGTTGCGTTGATGGCAAAGTCAGATCAACCAAATGTTGAAAATTCATCTTCTAACTCTGAGACTTCTTCATCTAAATTTTCTAAAATACCAGCTAAAGTAAGGGAAAAACTATGCACCAAATCTTGCTTTGAACATGTAGAATATTACCGAACTTACTCTTATAAAATCTGTGAAAAGCTTAAGCAAGAGGAATTAATTCATAATAAACTTAAAATCGATCACAAAATATCAGATGAAAAGATCATTTCTCTACAAACTTCATGGAACAAAACTTTGAAAGAATTAGAAATTGTTTCCAAACAACTTGAAGAAATGACTAAGAACTTGGAATAGGAGAAAATAACACATGCTGCTACACAAGTTGATCTAGCAAAAGTAAAAAGCTCCAAAACAATTGTGGAACAACCGGTAAGTGAACGAAAGGACAAACAAAAAGCAGGCTTAGGTTTCATACATGAACCAATGCCTGAATCTATAACTAACACTTTACCAAAGAACTTCAATACGCATGATCATTCTCCTGAAAATAAGGCTAAACTTAAAGCTTTCCAAAACAAAAACAGGATTTCTGATAATGAAGAAGAGAAAACCAATGTTGAAATCTTTGAAGAAAAAGATACTGAAAAGATCAAAAACGGTCATCCAGTAAAAGTAAAATTATATGAACCACGACCGAAAAGTAAGAAAATATTTGTTCCAAAAGAATCTGTGTCGGAAGAAGTGATCATTAAAAACAACAAACAAAACTCCAAAAACAAGGATAAAGCAAAACAAGAAGAAGGAACATTAGAAGATTCAAATTCTTGTGGTCTAAATAATCCAGAGTTTATTAAATGGCAAAAAGATCAGAAAGAGAAAGAAACTAAAAAAAATCTTCACCTGAAGATGTTCAATTTAGATAAAATCAAATTCTACAAAATTAAGAAACCAAAGAAAAAGAAGAAAATTAACTAAAGCTAAAACTGATCAAAATAAGAGTCAAGAAAATCAGATAAAAACAACAAATCAATCAAGTCAATTTAAACCAATAAAATCTGTGTCTGCTAGTAATTTGAACATGAACTTAATTCAAGAAGTTAAACAAACTCCTATGAACCAATCAAACTTTGATGTGAAAACAGGTTTAGATTTGAAGACTTTCGCTGTCGTTAAACGATTTGTTTCTAAGATATCTAAGAATGCAGTTCATGTACAAAAGTCAAAACCAAATATACAAAAGAACAAATTGCCAAATCAAAAACAAAATTTTTCAAATCAAAAACAAAAGATCAACTTTTTGAAGCCTAAATCTAAACAAGGATCAAACTTTGCGTCAACATCAAAAGTTAATAAACATTTGTTTAACACACCACAGAGGTACTGCGAAATCTATGACATGTATTATCATAAGACTGCTGAATGCTTTTTCAACAAGTACTATCATATATGTGATTTGAGAAATCACTCAACAACAGATTGTTATTTTAATAAGTAATGTACCTTCTGTGATGATCGAACTCACAACACAGAAAATTGTTACTTTAGAAAGACTTCTCCAAGGAAAGGATTTGCTAATGCACAATTTAGCAAAGGTTATGTTAATCCTTAATTTAAAAGAAATCAAACTGTTGATTTTCAAAGATTAACTAACCAACCTTTATTAGGATTGAAATCTTTCAAAAGAAATGATTCTGTGAGACCAAAACAATTCATTCACGATCAATTCATTCCAAGATAAGTGAGAATGAACAATAAAAATTTTGGAAATAAAAATTTTTCAAAAATTGGTCAATTCAATGGTATGAATTTTCTTAAAAATGATCAAAAAATTGTGAATCATAGAATTGGTAATTTCATTAAAAACAAGCCGGATGTGAACAAACTTCATTTTAAAAAATTTACTATTGTTGACAAGTTTGACAAGCTCAAGACCATCTCGGCTTAGGTTGATAATTCAACTTAATTGTTCTTGAATTGCAGGTACGCCCGAGAAGACCAATCAACACATGGTATGTGGATAGCGGGTGTAGCCAGCACATGACGGGCAATCATGCCTTACTTCAAGAATTTAAGTTAAAGGATGGTACACATGTCACCTTCGGTGGTGATGCAGGAGGAAAAATCACTGGTGAGGGAATAGTATCCAAAGGGATAATAAGCTTTGATAAAGTCAGCTTCTGTTCACAGTTGAACTTTAATTTGTTAAGCGTTTCCCAAATTTGTGATAAATCGTATTCTGTTCTTTTTGATGATTCTTTTTCCTACATTTTGAAGCAAGTTTTCTGATTAGCAAAGACTGGTAGTTGTTAATGTTGTTAGGAATCGAGATGTATACAAGCTGGATATGTCTCAAGTTGATCCATCTACAGAAACAACTTGCCTTATTGCTCAAGCATCAAATGACGAAAGTCAGCTTTGGCATAGACGTCTCGGACATTCAAATTTCAAGAATATGAACAAGCTTGTAATGGGAAATCATGTTATTAGACTTCCATCAAAGAAGTTTGCCACTACTGATCTCTGCTCAGCATGTTTAAAAGTGAAGCAACACAGAGCGTCTTATAAGCCCAAGCAAATAAACTCAAACTCCAAACCTCTCCAGATGTTGCATATGGACCTTTTCGGAACAATAAATGTGAAGAGTATTGGAAGAAAATCTTACTGTTTAGTTATCATTGAAGACTTCATAAGATTTTCATGGGTTTATTTTTTGTATGCAAAATCTAAAACGGCTGAATTATTAAAAGAATTCATCACAAAAGTTGAAAACCAATTAGAACAAAAAGTAAAAATAATAAGAAGTGATAAGGGAACGGAATTTAAAAATGCTAATATTGACATGTTCTATTCAGAAAAAGGAATTGCTCATCAGTTCAGCGCTCCCAGAACTCCACAACAAAATGGAGTTGCTGAAAGGAAGAATAGAACTTTGATTGAGGCTGCACGATCCATGTTAGCAGATGCAAAAATTCCTATCACTTTCTGGGATGAAGCCATATCTACTAAATGTTTCGTACAGAATCGTACTTTAATTGTAAAAGACAAACTGAAAACTCCATATGAGTTGATGTTTGGCAGGAAACCAAACATAGATTTTCTTAAATCTTTTGGTTGTCCAGTTATGATTTTAAATTCAAGCGATCAGCTAGAAAATTTTGATGCAAAATCTGATGATGGATTTTTCGTTGGATATTCATCTGTTTTAAAAGCCTATCGAGTTCATAACTCTAGGAAAAATATTATTCTTGAAACATTCAACGTTAAATTCCTTGAAAATTCTTTTCCATCAGTTTCAAATGGTCCAACTTGGTTATTTGATTTAGATTCATTGTCAAACTTTTTTCAATCTAACTTATTTGATCAATCTAACTTGCTTGATTCTACAAGTAAGAACCAACCTCAAGGAGATCTCGGTTCTTTCAGTGATGATTCAAATGCTGATGATATGGATGACTCAAGCCCAGATTATCCATTTTTTTCTTTTGTCAAAGACTCAATAATTTGGTTTAATAATAATGATCAATCTCATCAAGAGGAAGATCATTCAGTTTTAGAAGATCAAGATGTTTCACAACCTATTCCTAATGATTGTATAGAAATTATACAACCTGAGTCTGGAACGTCATCTATTTCTGGTGATGTAATTGACACCGGTAATCTTGATTACTTTATCAACTCACCGACTCAACTTCCCAATTTCAATCCACATTCTTCGAACCTATTGCATTAGCTTTCTAACTTGAACCAAATCAATCTGGATGTTCATGTTCAAGGAAATGAGATTCCAACATCTCGTATTCACAAGAACCATCCAACGTCTCAGATTATTTGTCCATTGAATGAGAGAACAACGAGAAGTAAATTAGAACAAGCAAATCTTTGCTTATACTCATGCTTTCTTTCTCAAATTGTTCCTAAAAGCGTTACCGAAGCGTTAAAGGACAATAGTTGGATTGAGGCTATGCAAGAAGAATTATTGCAATTCCGTAAACAAGAAGTGTGGAATCTTGTGGATTTACCTGAAGGAGAAAATGCCACAGGCACAAGATGGTTGTTCAGAAACAAAACAGATGATCGAGGAATTGTTATTAGAAATAAAGCGAGACTCGTTGCATAAGGATACACCCAAGAGGAAGGAATAGATTATCATGAAGTATTTGCTCCAGTTGCAAGACTTGAATCAATTCGTGTCTTCCTGGCTTTTGCATCATTCATGAAATTCAAGGTGTTCCAAATGGACGTTAAAGGTGCTTTCTTGTATGGACCGATCATCGATGATGTGTTTGTAAAGCAACCTTCGGGTTTTGAAAAATCGGAATTCCCACATCGTGTGTACAAGCTTAGCAAAGCTTTGTATGGACTCCATCATGCTCCTAGAATCTGGTATTAAACATTATCACAGCACTTAATCTAACATGGATATACGCGAGGGAAAATCGATCCAACTCTGTTTATTAAGAAGGAGGCTGATGATCTTCTATGTGTACAAGTGTATGTTGATGATATCATATTTGGATCTACAAGTCCAAAATTGTGCAATGAATTCAAAGAAATAATGAAATCTCGATTTCAAATGAGTTCTATGGGAGAAATAAATTTCTTTCTTGGACTTCAAGTCAAGCAATCTGCCGATGGAATATACATAAATCAAGAGAAGTTCGTTGACAAACTCTTGAAGAAATTTAAACTGCAAGATTATCAGTCCATAAGAACTCCAGCTGACGTAAACACCAAGATTGAGCCTGATCCGAAAGGAAAATCTGTAGACCAAACCTTATATAGATTTATGATTAGTTCATTGATGTATATTACTGCATCTAGACCCGACATAATGTATGCTGCTTGTGTCTATGCCAGGTATCAATCAGACCCGAAGGAATCCCACTTAATTACTATCAAATTCATATTCAGATATCTCAAAGGAAAACCATCCTTAGGGTTATGGTATCCTTATGAAGGAAACTTCGAGTTATATGGGTATACGGATAGTGATTATGGAGGATGTTGTCAAGATAGAAAATCAACTACGGGTGGTTGTCAGTTTTTAGGACCCAGATTAGTCTCTTGGCAATGTAAGAAACAAACAAATGTCTCCATTTCAACTGCATAAGCTGAGTACATAGCTGCTTCAGCAGGATGTTCTCAAATCCTTTGGTTACAAAACCAACTGCTGGATTATAGGTTCAATTTTCTTAAAACTCCAATTTACATTGATAACACTGCTGCTATGTTCATTACAGCTAATCCTATCTAACATTCAAAAACAAAACATATCTAGATTCGATATCATTTTCTCAAAGATAACTCTGAAAAAGGTTTAATCATTTTGATTCAAATTGCAACTGAAAAACAATTGGCTGACCTTTTTACAAAAGCCTTCTTACCAGGGCAGTTTGAGTATTTGGTAGAGTCAATTGGTCTTATTAACCATATTTAAAACTGGTTTTTGAGCATTTAGTTAGTTGAGTCTAAATATGTTCAGAACCCTCCCTTGCCTGAATAGGACACAGCAAGAGAAACTGTCAAAGTTAATTGCCTGGTTGTATTTTGTGTGGCATGTTTCTTAGAAAAATCAAAACCATATACAAAAATAGAAAATTGAAAAAATCAAAAGATAAAAAATATAAAATAAAAACTACAAAAAATAGAGTTTTTCTTTGTTAATTCAATATTTAGGATGAATCCGTCATTGCAATATGTGAGAAATTATAGATACATTAGTATGATCAGTTGCATACTTCTCTCGATAACAAAGTCTGACGTGATAAGATATGATGTGCAAGTAAGTTCATGCAATTAGACTGAAAAAGTAAATTCTTGTGATTAAACTAAATCACTCATGCATTCATGTTCGTCTATCTTAGCACTAATGAGTAATGTTGATTTCTCAAATTGATTGCTTGTTAAGACATAATCTCACACCTCATGGTGATATGAATAACCATTGAGCTCTAATTATTTAAAGCATCTAACACTTCTCTGTTATGAGTCATCATAGACCTAAAGTGATGAGATATCCTTTGTTGTAAGTGATTACAGACCTGGACATTCTCATTGATGCAACAAGATGCCAATGTGCACGAACACCAAATGAGATCTGGTTATAGTATATGTCAGGATAACAAGTTGAGAACAGTGACTTTTTGCATATCTTTATGAGATTTAACCTCTCTAAGTCTAAGTGTGACTGCATAATGTCATATCTAATTGTACCTTAATCAATCCAAGAATTGAAAAAGTAAGTGTGCTGAATATCTTGCTAAATGCACTCATTTTCTATCCTTAGATCTTGTGTCTCCTTTGCTGTAGAAATGCTGACCTGGAACACACTTGATCAGGATTTGTTCACTGTCTATGACTATTCATCAATTTATTTTATTTTAATATGCTGATCTTAACTGATATGATCTCACTGCAGACATTGATTCAATTGTAAATATTAGATTTTTATTCTGCTTTAATTTTGATTTTTGCATGTTTTCTGTGTGCAGGCAAATTAACAATGATTAGTGTGATCTTCATGTGACAAATTCAAGAAACTTCCAAGTTTTGTTAAACTTAAAAGTTTAGGGGGAGTAAAAAGAGTAAACAATCTAAGAGGAATAATTCAATTTCAAGATATGAAAAAACAAAATTTAGTGTTTTGAATGGAAAGTATGAAACTAAAAAGTTCAAGCATGTGTGTGTTTGACATAAAGTAAAAATGAACCTGAAAAATATTTTAAAGTGGAAAAGCTTCTTGCAAAAGTTTAATATGAGACTATTTGTTAAAATTGGAGACTAAAATGACGGGAAATTGTTTTTGAAAAAATTAAAAAAAATGGTATCAAAAGTTTGAAAATTAGAGACTATTTGTTTTTTCAAATAAAAATAAAATATTGAAATATCACAAGTTAAAAATTGAGGGTCAATTATGTAAATTTTAGGTGAAAGTCAAAATTTCACAAATTGTTTAAAAACTTAGTATATGAACAGTACTAATATGTTTAAATAGTATTCAGGTGGAAGACTGAAAAATTACAAGTGTTAGACTCATAAAAGTTATCTCATGCGCCTAAACAGTGTTCAAAAGTCCAAGTAGGAGCATGATGAATTTTTCAGAATTTGTACAAGTATTGGGCGTTTCATACATCCTTATGCGCCTAAACAGTTGTCATAAGTCTGAAATTTGTGGTTATGTGTTGGGCATTTCATCCATCCTCATGCGCCTGCACAGTACCAGACTTTCAAGAATTGGGCGTATCAAGTGAAAAATTATCAAGTGTTAGGTGTTTAAGCTAGACACATGCGCTTGAACAGTACAAAAGTGCCTAAACAGTGCTTATGCTTCTGAACAGTGCTCAAGCGCCTAACCTCATGCGCATAAATAGTGCTCCTGCGCCTAAATACTTGTTGTAAAAATCAACTCATTTGCACAAACAGTGCTCATGCGCCTAAAAAAATTCACTTAGTATAAATACAACACTTTGTGGTTTCAGTCGATTCATTCACTCAAAACCCCTGAACTCTCACACCCATCTCTCGATTAACATTGATAATCTGAGTTCAATTGATTTATGTCCAAATCTTGCATTTGATTGTGTTATCTTTGATTCTAAACGTAAGTAATCGAACAAATTCATACAAATTTCAAGTTTTAAGTTGATTTTGATTGGGCGTTTCAACCCTATACGGACGTATGAACCTATTCGAACTGAAATCTTAGAAATTTGAGATTAAAATGGATTTAAAAACTGAAATTGATGATTTTTTGATGATATAACTTTGATTTCGGTCATATTGACACATTCAAATCAAATTTTCATCAAAAAATTGTTCCTGATGATGAAGTTCATTAGTTGAACTGATGGAGATGAACAGTCAGTTTTGAATTTTCAATAAAAATAAAAAATTAAATCATAAATTCATATTTTGTTTAATCCTGATTTAAAAAGGTTAATGAATTGATATGTTTGAAATTTATTACTCATTAACTTAAACGTATTTTGTTTTCGACAAAATTCTTAAAAATTTAAAATTTTCAAAAATTCAAGTTAAAGAAAAAAAAAATTAAAATATAATAATTCATTCAAACTTAAAAAAATTTCAAAATTGATTCATCATTAAAAATTCTTAAATGTCTAATTGTCTTTGTTTTTATCATTTCCAGATGGCAAATTTAAAGTTCGAGCCTAAACACAATGTGGCAGCTTTCTTAAATGAAGATGTTCGTGAAGCCATGGGGTACGAGGAAATGATTAGGTTTTTACTGTAGATGAAGTACGTATATGCTATGTGTTACTAGCCAATTATATACATGTGATTGATAAAGAAGTTCTGGTCGACTGCAACTATTGAAGTTGATGACCATGGTAGGAAAGTTTTAAGAGGGTTTATAACAAATGACTGAATGATTGAAGTGTCAGAAGAATCATTAAGAGAAGCATTGAGGCTTGGTGAAAATGATCCATAAGATCTAGCTGAACTGTCTTATAATGAATGCAGAGAGACATTCTTAGCTATAGGACATCCTGAACACTTTCCCAAGAATCAATTTTTCCATGCTCGGGTGTTTAATCATTAGAAATTACTGTGTTACATTTTCCAACACTGCATGTCTAAAAGGAGTGCTGGATGGAACTCTTTCCCTATAGACATTGCATCTCCTATAGTTGCCCTAGCCACCAATCGACGATTCAACATGGCTAAGTGGATAATGAATGGTTTTATATTCAACTTGGAGAAGGGCATATGGAACAAATATCTAATGTATCCAAGATTCTTACAGATGTTCATTAATGTTGAGAATCCTGATTTCCAAGCATACGGAGTCAGTGGAGAAGTGATGGTCTTGGAACACATGAATGAGATGACTTATAAGCAGTTGGCAATGGTAACTGGTGCTATAAACGTTCTATTATTTGACTATATGAGAGCAGTTGCTGAAGATGATGTGAATATCAATGAGGATCATTTTCATCTCATTGAGGATGAACCTGTAGACCCAAATGATCTTATTGAAGAAGCTCCACAAGAACCTTCTAAATTTGATGATGACAATGATGATGAAGAAGATGATGATGATGATTCTAGTGAAAGTGAAAGTTCAAGTCCTGATGATGATGATAATAATGATGATGATAACAATGATGGTGATGAGATTGAACAAGTGCATGATGTTAGTCAAACTGAAGATGTTGTTCAAGGAACTGAACAAGTTGAAGGTGATAATGCTGATGAGCTTACTGTTGAAGAAGTGATAGAGATGATAGAAAAAGGTGTTGAAGGAAATGTACAAGGTGATGATGATGTACAGATTGTTGATACACTTGAATCTGTTCTACCAGATGAAAGTGAACATGTGACTGAAAAAATGATCAAGGATTTGCAAGAGGAGAATGCTAAACAAGCAAAGATTATTGAAGATTTGAAAGTTGAAAATGAAATGTTAAAAGATGAAATTCAAAAGAAAGATAAATTAATTGATGAGTTGGAAAAAGATAAAGAGACTAACTTGCAAAATTTTGAAGTGATGCTCAAGGATTATGATTCAATGGAAGAAAAATTCAAGGTGTTAAAAGAAAATTATGAAGCTTTAAAAAAAGAATTTGAGGAAATGAAAGAAAGTATAAAATCTGCATCTTCTGAAGTTATGATTATTTCTGAAGTTGTTCCAATTGATGTTGAAAAGATTTCAAAAGTGGATAAAGGGAAAAGAAAACTTGAAGATATAGATGTTTTAGTCTTTCCGGAATCATCATCTAAAGTTCAAAAGGTTGTAGAAGAAAATGAAATTGAAGAAGCAGAAGAGTATGAAACTCAAAAGAAAATTGAAGCTCTTGATGATATAGATTCTGAGTTTGATGATGCATGGTATGATGAAGTACTGGAAGATGAAGACTTAGTTGAAGCCAATGTTGATGAACATTTCACTCCACTGAAACAAGACAAGAAGATGTTCCTGTAGATATTGAAGACGGATATAATTATTTGATTAAGATGAAGTACAATCGAGTTTTTCTTGATGGTTTAACCGTATCTCAAATTAATGAAGAATTTGAAAAATGTATTACTGCTGAGGTCGTTGCTCCAATTGATCCTGATGAGATTGTTGTAGAACATGGAGAATGGAATCCTCTTTAAGAAAACATTAATGTTGATGATATTCCAACTTCTGAATTGCACCATCCAAACCCTGATGATATGTCTTTACCTGCTTTGAAAATGTGGTTGCAATCAAGAAATTATCCATGGAAGAAGCTCAATAGATTACAAGCCAAATCTTTAAGGAACTTAGTAAGAAGTTTTCAAGAGATAAAGAAGCAAACGAACAAAATGGTTGTGCTTGATACAGACAATCCACAATACTTAGAAATAACAAAGAGAACGAGGATTTTGAAACCTCAAGAATGCAAATCAATGGCAGTGAAAAGTAATGTAAATGAGAAAAGGAAAGAGCTGATGAAAATTTCTCCTGAAACTCAAAGTCAAGTATATCAAGTTTCAATGGAGCAGAAACAATTATGGAACAAAGCTCGATCTGCAGGTGATTTAGTGAGCAACATGTTACAAAAAGGACAATCACTTTCCGAACTACTTAATGCAATGATTGTTCCTAACACAACAAAAGAAGTAAAAATTTTTGCATGGAAATATGATGAAGTGGTTGATACGTTCTTGATTAAAAGAGTTAATGCTATTTGTGATGTATATCATTTTTTCTCAAGTATTATTAAGTTTACTGTTCAAGATCTGAAGGAGTTAAATAAACTACCGTTAATAAATCTGACAAGAGCGAGTCGAGGAGAAAATTTTGTCCAATTATTGAACAGAGGGATAAGCCGAATGAGTTCATTTTTACAAATAAGATGTGATCAAGAAGATAAGATATATTTTCAATCATTGAAGAAGAAAAGGAAAGGTGATGACAAAGATAATGGAGAAGAAAAATTTTTAGATGCTTTCAGCGATCAATATTTTGAGAAGGTATCAAATCCAGGCTTAAAAGTGATTGATGGCACTCAACAGTCTAAACCAATTTTGAGATGGTTTTATAATGCTGATACGTTTGAATTGAAATTAGTTCGAGATCAGGCTGATTGGGATCGAGATATGAATACATTGTTTGGAGTATTTGAATTAAAACGCTTACATCCCAGCTACATATCATTTTTGTCCATACAAAAGTTTGAAAGAGTTATGCCTGAAGTTGCTGAAAATGATAAAAAGTACTTCCTGTCCATCATCAAAGTCATGAATGCTGCAATGGAAAGAATTTCTTCAAGAAAAGCTCTTGCTTATGCTAACATTGTGAAGAAAGATATAAAGGAGATTGAGTTCATGAGGATCTCAAGCAAAGGAGTGTTGGAAATCCATGCTAAACAATATCCAAACCCAATTAAATGTCATGCTAACATTGATATTGCAGGTCTAACAAAAGAAACATTAGAAGTAATGAACACAATGGAGATCAAGACAAATGAAGCAAAGCCGGAGCAAGGCATTTTGGCAAGCAAGTTCAAGTCTGCTATTGCTAAAGCCTTAAGAGAACAAGAAATGTATAAAGAGAAACCATTTTTCAAAATTAAAGAAGAGCCTGAAGATTTCTTTGATATATGAATGTAAAGGATGAAGATTGAAGACAGAAGATCAAGATTGAAGATTAAAGAAGAAAAAGACAAAAGATTGAAGATTGAATATTGAAGATTAAAGAAGACTGAAGCTTGAAAAAATTTTGAAGTCAGAAGACAGAAGATTGATGATTTTGAAGACTGAAGACAATGTCAATCTTAGGTGGAGTATTGTAGAAGCCTCTCGAAGATTAACATTTAGTCTTTATTAGTCTTTGTATAGTTTTTTTCATAGTTTAGGGACTTATTGTCTAAATATATGTTCCTTTTTGTTTTCTTTGATAGTATAAATAGCATAGTTTGTTTAAAGTAGGTAGACCTCAGAAGACCTGAGAATCAGTTAGAACGACTTGTAACTGTTTTTCTTACACTTGTACTTTCTATGCTTACTATCAATGAAAAACTATGATTTTTTCTGATTTGTTTGCATTGAATTGATTACTTGTGTTTGTTTGATTGAATTGTGACTGGATTTGAGAATGAAATTCTCGGTTGATGTGACTCAACCTTGGATCGAATATGTGAACTGAGTCAATAATATAGCAACGAAATTATGATATTAAAGAACATTAATTGCTGT
Organism: Flaveria sonorensis; assembly: GCA_025506505.1. Lineage (NCBI taxonomy): Eukaryota > Viridiplantae > Streptophyta > Magnoliopsida > Asterales > Asteraceae > Flaveria > Flaveria sonorensis. The sequence goes on along the minus strand of CM046424.1, from coordinate 42,396,880 downwards.
AGTAAATGCTTGAATGTAAGAGAATCAAGAACAGTAGTAAATGTTGTAAAATATTATGGATATTACTGCTGAAGTCAACAACTTACAAAGTTAGGGTATGTGACCCTATTTATAGGCGTATACATTGCCTGTACAAAAGACTAAACTAACCCTGATCTATACAAGTGAATCTAGTCTAAGTACAAAATAAATAAAACTATGTAAGTTGTTCATCCGCATTAGTTCATGCAGATGAACAAGTCTTCATCAGCATTTGTTGTTTGTAGTTAGCATTTGTGTTTGCTCACCCACATTAGTTCATGTGCATGAATAAGTCTTGTCAGCATCTACTATTGTTCATCCGCATGGACTAATGCGGGTGAACAATTTTTATCAGCATTTACTGTTGTTCATCCGCATGGACTAATGCGGGAGAACAATCTTTCTCAGCATTTCTTCAGTTCATCCACATGGACATATGCGGATGAACACTTCTATTCAGCATTAGTTGTCTTGATCCGCATTTGTTAATGCGGGTGAGCAAACACTTGTCCGCATTTGTTCACTAGTCATCCGTATTAACTAATGCGGGTGTTTTATACTTTGTCTTGTCTTCTATTGTCTTTTGTTTTTTTTTGTAACTGATGTTTTCCAACCAAAATAACCTCCAAACACTTCTTGAGTTGGGAAGTATGATCCTTTTAGGGTCTAACAATACTCTCCCAAAGGATTATACTACCTAGGTTCCTCAAGAGTGTGATGGTGGTGGTGGTTGTGAAGATTCTGGTCGGTCTTCTTGTGTAGTCTTCTTTTGGACTGATGTTGAGAGGAGAGTTTCAGTAGCTTCTTCTAATGTTTCTAGTTGTGCCATTGATGGATTGAGAATAGCCTTTATCATGTTAGAAAAATCCCTAGCTTCCTTCATTTTTTCTCTGCTGAGCACATAAATCTTCATCTCACTCATTGTATGAATAGTAGCAATGGGCATTTGTTTCAAAGAGATGGGTTCCCAAACTGAAATAGAAGATAACCCATCTTTATGAATCACCAATGAACCATCAGCATCAACTTCTAACTTGACTATGTTGCCCATCTGCATAGGTAGCCTTTTCTTCTTCCTTTGTTCTCTCTTGTTGTTAATCTGTCAAAAGCCAGCTTCAATATCTTCACACACTTCAAAATAAACTCTAAATCATCTTCTGCAGCCTTGTTTGTGAGAGCTCTGAAGTGTTTGGTAAAGATGTAATGAATGTAAGACTCATCTAGTAATCTAACCTCATACCCACTGAAGATTCTTATTTCAGGAGCTTCCTTTCCTTCCCATTTTCTTTTAATTACTAGCTCAAAGGTGTCTTCATCATAATACACATTTGAAATAGGCTTTGTTTTATGAGTACCAGCAATCATTTTCCTCTTCAAACTTTCTGTTGGCTTAACATGTAGTTCAGGAAACACAATCTCTTCAGCTTCTCTTTTCTTTCTTTGATCAAATGGGTTCTTGAATGTTTTGTCGTTTCTGGTGCAGATAGCTTTCAGTGATTTGAAGTTCTTTGTTCTTTTAAACATCTTTATAATATCTTCAAATTCATATCCTCTATACATTCCATCAGGATTAATCAAGTCTAGCTCAACCAACTCTTTCAAATCATGAACTTTCAAGGCATTGACTAAAGCTGCGTACTCTGTGAAAAATTGAACTAATCCTGATATCCTCTTCACCATGAACATATTCCAGTTACTATCATACTTCCAGGCAATAATTTTTACGTCTGTCTTGCCACTGGGAGTAGATACCCCTCTTATCATTTCAACAGTAGTCAGCCCCTCTTGAAGTTTAAGTTGAGAAGGCTCAATAAACCACTCTGGATTCTTGTGAAGTATAGGGGCCAGAACATCTTGATCTTTGACTGTCAACTGCACATCTTATGCTAATTTTCTTGTTCTGGGTTTCTGGGCAATCACTTCTTCTTCTATTGCTTTTAGTCTTTCTTTCTTGTCATTGATCATCTTTAACATAGCAGCCCTAAGAGAATTAGTCTTCATGTTCCCCAGCTTTCTTTTTGTAAATCCTTGTTGAGATAGATAATCCTTCATTTCCTTATCTGTCATACTATAAGGATTAGGGTATGCAGTTTGAGTGTCATACTTCTTTGCTATCTTAGAGATACTTGTGACTGATTTAGTAGTTTCCTTTTCTTTTTCATATTCAGTCACAAAGGTTGGATCAAGAAGCTTCTCCATCTTTCTCACTTCTTCTACCATACCTTCATAAGTCATGCTAAAAACTATATCAGCATCATATCCATGGTTGATCAGGAACATGGCATGAATCATAAGATCATTAGTCTTAGCCTTCTCTATCATACTTTCAACAGATGGCTCAATAATTGATGGACTCCTCATGTCATCAAGTTTCTTTGTTTGTTCATCTTCAGTTTCTCCTTCTTCCAACATAATCACTTCCAAACTATGTTGCAACTCCTTCTCAGCTTGTTCATGTTCATCTAAAAATTCAGCAATTGCTGCCAAACTCCTAGGATCATCTTTAGTTTTCTTCTTATTTTGTTCTTCCTCAACCATAGGAAGTTTTTCTTTTGCTTTTTCAGTCAAGTATTTCCTTTTTCTTGTGTATGTGATCACTCTTGGTCCTGATGTTGAAGCTACATCAGTTTTGGCCTGTTGTTTTTCTTCAACAGCCTTAAGCTCAGCAGTGATTCTTTGTTGTTCAGCTTCTTGTCTGTTCAATTCAGCTGTTTCCTTTTCTTTGAATTCATCACAAAGTCTATTAATTAAACTTTGTTGTTCATCAGTCAATACAACAGCAGGAACAAGCTGCATTCTCAGTTCTTCTTCTATTGACACAGGTGTGATGGAACTACAACTATAGACTCAGAAGGGGATTTGGTGTTTTTGATGTAATCCCAAAATTCCTCATCGATAATGAATTCACTTGAAGAAAATCTATCCATGTCATCTATTAGTTCTTTCATCATGGCCTCTTTTTCAGTAGATGGATCAGAATGTACTACCATCTCCCAGCTATCATCATCCCTAACACCACTGGTTTCTTGCTGTTGTGAATGAACTTCCTTATCTGTTTCTTCAGCTTCATATTCTGTTGCTTCTCTTTCAAATTCAGCCTTTAATTGAGCAATCAGTTCCAATTCATCAATTCTTTTCTTCAAAGCCTCATTTTGTTTGTTCAGATCAGCAATAATTTCTGTTTGCATCTCCAACATGTGTTTTTGATCTTCCATAGCCACAGTTTGAATAGCCACAGTGTCCACATGACCACTGATTTCTTCTCTTGACATCTTTAAAGAAGCTTTGAGCTTTTTGATCTCATCATCCTTTTCTTTCATATCAGCTTCATACTTGGCTTTTAATTCATTTAATTCTTTTTCCTTTTCATCAAGTTCCTGAATTCTATCATTTATGATTCCTGCCCTTCTATCTAGAGTCTTTTCCATTTTAGCAACTTTGTGCATTAGATCAGATATCATCTTGTCTTTCTCATCTGGTCTGTTTTTCTCAGATTCAGGAAAACTTTCTGAGGGACCCTCCTCTGAGATCATTTGTCTCTCTGGTAGTGTTGCAAATTGTTGATTATCCTTCTCATCATTAGATGATTCAGATGATGAACTGGTAGATTCACCAGATCCATTAGAAGCATCAGCAGCTTCATGTGAGGGGCTGTTGGAGGGTTCTTCATGAGTGTGTTTGTGAGAAGATGGAGAGAATATAACGGGATCAACCCCAAAAAGGGAATGAATCTTAGCATCATGAGTTGAAGGCCCAATGTGAAGATCACCACCTACATCAACATGTGGTGACATTGGCCTTAATGCTTCTTCATTTAATTCTGCATGCTCATCAACAGTGGGTTGTTCCTCAATTGTTTGATCATCTCTTTGTTGAGCAACATCAGCAACATCATCATGAGCAGCAGCCTCTTCATGAATAGGTTCCTTAGTAGGAACATCATCTTGTACTTGTTCTTGTATAACATGTTCTTCTTCTTGTTGTGGTAATTGTTCCTCATCCATTGGCACATCATTTTGGGGATTTATTTGTTGTTGCATCCAAGGTAAAAGTGGAAAGAAAGTACCACTATAGAATTTTCTTGGATCTCTCTTCTTGATGTACTTCAAAGATTTTGCATTATAATGAGGAATTTCAAGAATGGGACCTTCTAAAACCAGATCAGGAAAGGCTTCATTAATAAGACACTGAATAAATCTAGGATACATTAGGAACTTGTTCCTTCTCCCCTATTGAATGTTTGCCATCATTCCATTAAAGACATAGGCTGAAAAGTTGTAGGGGCTGTTAGAGTAGAGAGCACAAATAAGTGATGATGTAGTCAAGGGTATATCATTCCATCCAGTCTTCCTTTTGGATAAGCAGTGTTGCACATAATGAATGAGGAATCTCCATTGCAAATCAACCAACCCTTTGACTATCTGTTTATCATCAAAACCACCCTCATATCCAATGTCAGCAAAGAATGACATGATATCTTCTTCATCAAATTTAGTTGGTGAATCAAGTTCATCTTCAAATCTCAAGCATTGTCTTATTGTTTGATCAGAGATTAGCAGTGTATGCTCAGCAGTTATTCTTCCTGAAATTAGTTTTTCTCCATCATTGTCTACTACTTCTGCATTACCCCGAAATGATCTCATATAGTTCTCAAAGATCACTGGTCTAACTGTAATGGCATAGGCCACTCTGGTAGTGGTAATAAATCTGATCATGTCTTAGAGACCTTCTACTTTAGGAACATCTAGATTGAGAAAACCACTGACATTATGGAGCTTGCTCCAAGTCAGTTTAGCCATTATGTAATCTGCATACAAAGAGGATGAATTAGTGAGAATTGTGTGTGGTTTGTTCAATTTTGACTTTTTAGGACAAAAATGAATTCTGCTTGTTACTATTACATTAGGTTATTTGACCTAATTTTGATTTTGAATGAAGACCAGTTCAAAAGTTTTGGTTTCTTTCTGTTGAGTTATAGTGATGATGAATGTGTCTTAACAAGTTTACATCTTAAACTGTTGTTTTTGATTTCAACATTGTTATGGGACAGTATCCCCTGTTCATCGATGTTTGAGGTGTTCTTAGAATCACAGGAAATCTTTATTGTTTACACTGATCATTGGTTTTATTCAACTCTATCATTCATGTAAATCCATTGCTCTTGAGTGCATTTTAACAATTTCTCAAAATTAGGGTTCCATTTCAATGCATTTGGTTCGACAGTCGAAGTTTTCAGAATCTGATGATCACCTTGTAGTTGACAATACTTCGATTTAACAGACAATGTTGTTTGTTTTGATGTTGTATTTGAACAAAATGAAGCTTGATTAGTGTAGATTTGAACTCTGAAGAAGAACAGTTTTCTGGCACTCGACTCACTATAAAAGTTCACTCAAAAATTTGAAAAGTAATAAATGAATCACATTAAATGAGTATTTATAATACATTTCATAATTTTCACAAAATTTTACAAGTGCAGAAAATTTTGCTACTGTAGTAAATGCGGTTACAGAATTTCAATGGGCGCATTCACTGTATCAAATGCTGATGAACAAACTAGCATTTACTGTTAATGAATGCGGAAGAACTAATTTTACCCATCCGCATTTACTGTAGCGAATGCGAGAGAACAGATTACTTGTCCGCATATACTGTGACAAATGCGGGTGAACAAAGTGATCAGCATTTCATGTAACAAATGCGGGTGAACAAATGACTTGTCCGCATTTACTGTAGCTAATGCAGATGAACAAAAGACTTGTCCACATTTACTGTAGCTAATGCGGATGGACAATTTTTTGTCCGCATTAGTTTACTTGTACAAGGTGAACAAAAGACTTGTCCGCATTTACTGTAGCTAATGCAGATGAACAATTTTTTTGTCCGCATTAGTTTACTTGTACAAAAAACAGTTACCCGCATTGGTTAAATGGCAAGGTTACCTTCACCCGCATTAACTAATGCACTTACTCGCATTAAATTTTGTACTTTGTAAAAAATTAATGTTTTTGCTGTGGCTGAATCTGATTGGTTTGAACAGCTGCTTCTAATTTTATGAAGATGAGTCTGCATTTTTGTTGTTTTTCGAAGATTTTGCAGATTCAGAGATTGTCAATTCTTGCTTGGATTGTCATGTATATTTGATGTGACACAGATTCCCAATTTGACTGATTTTGGCACATATGCATTTTCTGAAGCTGATTATGGAGTAATTTCCATACAGACACAATCAATTTGACAAATTTGTCAATCTAATGTTTGCAAATTTCATGTTTTTGTGAATGTTTCCTTTTAAAATTTTATTACTCCCCCTAAAGTTTATATGCATGCGGGATAAAAACTTTAAATAAAATTTATAAAATTTAGGACAATATTTCTAAATTGTTTAATTGTTTTGAACTTTTGTTTTAGATTTTGGGATCATAACAATCTTATCTTTCATAAGTGCAAGTTATCATGAAGTTATTGATTGAAGGTATGTTTGTCCTCTTAAACTCATGCTTGGTCAATATTGTAATGCATGTGATTTTTATCATGTTTTGATTTAATTAAACATTCAACATGAACCTCACACTCATAAGCATAGCAAGATCAACTATCCTCATGTACTGTATGGTAGAGCTTTTTCACAACTTTCAATACCTGGTCATTTAAGGTATGAAACTCATTCATTTTGGAAATGGGGATCCACTTTGGGATTCTTTTACCTGATCCTTATTTTGTTTGATCCTCATTGGGATTCTTTTTGCTCTTCACTTTTAAAGGTGATCCACTTTAGGATTCTTTTTGTTATATTCTGTTTTATTTGTCACCCGTATTGGATGTGTTCCTCATTGGGAATCTTTTTGGATCTAGACATCAGCACTATGTGCATGTTTCCCCAGGTCTTCGCTTAGCAAAACAAAGGAGAAACTGATGTGAACGAGATTCATAAGGTATCATGACCTGGTGTGTTTAGGTTACTACACACATATACACTTGGATAGGTCTGAAACTTACATGCTCTTGAGATGATGCATTCACATTTGAATATGATCTTTACTTTATCACAACATTTATCTTCTGTTCCAAGTTGAGCCTACCCACATATCAGGTAAGTCATGTCAGTCTTTCAAGATATTGAATTAAGCACAGAGAATGATATAACGACTACAATTATATCATTTCCCCTAAGAAATACAAAACAAGGACTTCAACAAAAATTGATTTCTTTTTGTAATTTTGTGAATTTATTGATGTTTTTGTAAATTTTTGATTTTTTTACTCAAGGTTAATCATGCCGATTGATTGGACTAAGAATTCAAACCGACTTGGGTCAAATGCCTTAGTAAACAAATCAGCTAGCTGATTGTTTGTGTTAACCTGAATCAGCTTGATTAAACCTTTTTCAGCATAGTCTCTCAAAAAGTGATATGTAATTTCAATATGATTTGTTTTTGAGTGCTGAACTGGATTGTTTGTTATGAAGACTGCAGCAGTGTTGTCAGTATGAATTGGTGTGTGCAAGAAATTGAAACCATAATCAAGCATCTGATTTTGAATCCAGAGAACTTGAGAGTAACAAGCTGATGCTGCTATGTACTAAGCTTCAGCTGTCGATACAGAAACATTGGTCTGTTTCTTTCACTGCCATGACACCAGTCTGGGACCAAGAAAGTGAAAACTGCCAGATGTGGATTTTCTATTGAAATTGAACCCCCGTAGTCACTGTCGGTGTATGCATAGAGATTGAAGTCTCCATCCTTTGGATACCATAGTCCAAGAGCAGGTTTGCCCTTAAGATATCTGAATATCCTCTTGACTGCATTCACGTGAGATTCCTTAGGATCTGCTTGATACCTGGCACATACACAAACACCAAACATAACATCAGGTCTACTGGTTGTTAAATACATAAGTGAACCAATCATGGATCGATACAATCATGGATCGATAAAGAGTCTGATCCACAGATTTGCCATCTGTGTCTGGGCCAATCTTCACTTTTGTATCAACAGGTGTTCTGATGGACTGACAGTCTGCAAAGTGAAACTTCTTCAACATTGATTCCACATATTTTGACTGGTTGATGAAGATTCCACTGGATTTTTGTTGTACTTGAAGACCTAGGAAGAATGTGAGTTCTCCCATAGAACTCATCTGAAATTTTGAATGCATAAGATCTTCAAAGTCTTTGCAGAGTTGTTTATTGGTGGAGCCAAATATGATATCATCCACATAGATCTGGACAAGCAACATCTCATTCCCTTTTCTCTTTCTGAATAAAGTCTGGTCAATCTTCCCTCTTTCCTAACCATGGTCAAGAAGAAAGGATGACAGAGTCTCATACCATTTTCGAGGGGCTTGATGTAAGCCATACAAAGCTTTATCAAGTGTATACCCTATGAGGGAAATCAGGATCCTTAAAGCCTGGAGGTTGACTCACGTAGACTTCTTCAGAGATCTTTCCATACAAAAATGCACACTTTACATCCATTTGATATACTATGAATTTCATGGATACAGAGTACGCAAGAAAGAGTCGTATGGCTTCTAATCTAGCAACAGGAGCAAACACCTCGTCATAATCCATTCCTTCTTCTTGTGTATAGCCCTGTGCTATCAATCTTACTTTGTTTCTGATGACAATCCCTCTGTCATCAGTCTTGTTTTGGTACAGCCATCTGGTGCCGATAGGGTATTGACCTTCAGGAAGATCCACCAGCTGCCATACTTCCTGTTTCTTGAATTGTAGCAATTCTTCCTGCATTTCCTCAATCCAGCTATTGTCTTGAAGAGCCTCTTTAATGTTTTTGGGTACAGTTTGATACAGAAAACAAGAAAACAAACAGATGTTTGCAATACTTGACTTGCTTCGTGTCACCCGCTCGTCTAAATCTTCAATGATATTAGACACTGGATGATTCTTGTGTGTCCTGGTAATTGGAATCAAATCACCAGCAATGGATACATCAGATTGGAGACATTTAGATCATCTTGGTGAGAGGCATCTTGTTGTTGTAGTGTGGGAGAGTGATGACCAAAATCAGAGGGTACAGCATCTTCAGCTTCAGCAGCACTCTGAATGCTCTCATCATTTCCATCTCTGTTAGAATCAGCTGGTGCATGAGTTGGTTCTGAACGTCTCACTTCAGTTGAAGGTTCAGCTGAAGGAGATAGCATTGAACTGCGACCAGCATCTGTTGAGATACTTTCATTTTGTGTAACTTGCCGGATAGGATCAGCTTGTTAGGGCACTTCTTCATTGTCGTGATCGGTAGAAGGAGGAGTCATTGGAAAGTCTGTTCTTCTTTCAACTGACCCTGATGTTCCTGTATTTGACAAATTGAACTGATCAAAAGATCTTGTAAATGAATCAATATCAAACAACCAGTCAGGACCATTTAATGATTTGGGAAACGAATGCTTATTGAATTGAATATTTGTTGATTCATCAATGATGTTTAATCTGGGATTAAACACCCTAAAAGCCTTAGACACTGAGGAATATCCCACGAAGAATCCCTCGTCAGACTTAGGAGCAAACTTTCCTAAATGGTCTCTGGTGTTTAATATTGAGACAGGACAACCAAATGACTTCAAAAATCTAATGAATGGTTTTCTGTTAAAAAGAAGTTCATAAGGAGTTTTATTGTGTTCTTTGATTATCAGAGTTCGATTTTGCACAAAACATGAAGTGTTAACTGCTTCTGACCAAAATGTAATAGGCAGTTTTGCATCGGCTAGCATTGTTCTTGCTGCTTCAATCAGTGTTCTATTCCTTCTTTCAGCAACTCCATTTTGTTGTGGAGTACGAGCTGCACTGAACTGATGAACAATGCCTTTTGTGGTGCAAAATGAACTCATGCTTTCATTTTTAAATTCCGTCCCATTGTCACTTCTAATAGATTTTACTTTTAAATAAAGTTGATTTTCAATTTTGGTTATAAAATCTATTATGATTTGGGGCGCCTCATTCTTATGTAGTAGGAAGAAGACCCATGTGAATCGAGTAAAGTCATCAATGATCACTAAACAATAATGCTTCTTGCCAATACTCATGACATGAGTCGGCTCATCGAGTAAAGTTACTTCAATGGATAATTGTTTGTGTTCACAAGTTTTGGCTTATGAGATGATTTATGTTGTTTTCCTTTGAGACACGTAGTACAGTGATCAACAAAATGAAATTCCTTTTGAGGAAGACCAATTACATGGTTCCTTTTGACCAATCTATTCATATTTTTAAAATTCGTATGTCCTAAGCGTCTATGCCAAAGTTGTGATTCATCAAATGATGCTTTAGACAATAGATATGTCTCTTTTGATGGATGAGCATAATTAAGGTTCAAGACATATGTATTATTCTTCCTCGGTGTCTTCAAGACAACCCATTCTTCAGGAATATAAACTCCTAGTTTCAAGATGTAGCAATGAGTGTTGGTGAAATGAGTAGAATATTTCTTGTCATAAATTTGGGATACATTGAGCAGATTGAAGTTCAGCTGCTCGCAGCAATTGACTTTGTCAAAGCTCAGAATCCCATTCATCACTGAACCTTCTTCAGTAATTCTACCGCCCTGTGAATCTCCGTCAAATGCCACAGTAGTTCCTTGAATGTGCTTGAAGTCATGAAGGAGGGAACTATCTCCTGTCATGTGTCGGGAGCATCCACTGTCCACGTACCATAAGCTATTGGACCTGTATGAATGACCCTACAAGCATAAAAAGAACTAGTTAGAATGAGGAACCAAAGCCATAATGGTCTTGGGTTGTCCTTTGGCATCGATCACTGTTACTTCATGATACTTTCCTCTTGTGTGTGTTTGAGAGGAGGATGATTTTAGCCGTTTTCTTTTGTTTCTTTGAGGTTTCAGTTCATTAATTTCATCTGATGTGTTAGAGGAGTATACAAACCTTTCCTTTTGATTTTTGTGCAAAGGATGAACAGATTTTTGTTTGTCAGAAATCACTTTGATTTTATACTTTTGATGTGATTTTGGTGATTTGTTTAGGTTTGTTGGACTTTTGTCTCTGACCTTGTCAGTTGGAACCGATGAAATGGGCTTGGGTTGTGAATTTTTCAATCCTTTTTTATTAAAGTAACAATCAATTGTATTGTGATTGGTCATATCACACAATGAACAATATTTGTTAAAATGACAGTTTTTTGTTGAGTGATTGTTCATGTCACAGATAGAGCAGTACTTAGTGAAGTAGCACTCATCTGTTTTGTGATTGGTCATATGACAGAATTCACAATACATTTGATTGTCCTTTAGTTTTGAAACAGAAGTCATATCAGTCTTGGGAGTGCCAACAGAATGTTTCACAATTCTGACTTGCTTTGTTTTTTTGGACTGATGATGCTTCTTTCTGTATTCCCTTATTTCCCTATCGAATTGTTCTACCTATTCTATGTTAAAGATATCAAACCCACTTCCTTGATTGATATTTGATGAAGATGGTGAATCAGATTTCACTTTAGATTTTTGAAAAAAAAGTGGTTTTTCCTTTGGTAACTACAGGAACTTTGGTTTTATCCTTGAAGTTCAATGAAACCCTGTCTTATTTGCTTGAATTTTTAGGAGATATGATCTCATAATCAGATCTGCTTTCAGTAGATGGTTTCACTGAGCATTTAGCAGTGTGATTCACTTTAAGATTTTACGGAACAAATTTTACAAAAGGCACAATTGATATGACTGGGCTCTTTGGTTTCTTGATAACCATAAGTTTGTCTGAGCACTCTTTGATTTTGATAGGATGACCCAATCTGATTTTATCCTCATCAGTTTCAAAGTAAACACCTGGTTTGTTTTGAGGATTTGTTGTTTGAGAAATCTTTGATTTGGTTTCAATAATTTTAGATTCTTTTGTATCTGATTGAGTAAGTGACTCAGGCATAACAGTGTTGTTATCATTATATGGAGGAGGACAAGTTTTGTAGCCTATCCCAGTCATATCTTTAGCCCCCTTTTGAGACACAAGTAACTCTTGCAGCTTGACAGATGAGAGCTGAAACTTTTCAAGTTTCATTTCAGTAGCTGATTGCTCCGCTTTTAATTTGGTCAACAATTTAGTTAACCTCTCATTTCTAGCCACAAGTTTGTACTTTTCACCCTGGAGTGTTTCCATGTCAGACAACAGAGATTTGATTTTAACTTCATAAATTATCATTTCTTGTTTTAACATCTCTGATTTCACCTTTTCTTCTCTTATTTTATTAGCCAATTTGTGATTGTGTTCCCTGTACCCCTGTACTTCTAGAACACATTTTTCAGAACATAGATTGGATTTTACCTCAGATGGCATTGGAGTTGGTCCATCATTAATATGTGCCATAAGTGCATGATTCTAAAACTATGGTTGAACTTCCTCAGCATACACGCTCCATTCACAAACTCCATCTTGTCTGATGACAAGTGCATTTGAAGTTTGTTGATTACTTCCTTGAGATTGATGAGTCAGCAGAGGTTGTCTTTGCTGAATTGGCTGTTGCTGATTTTGTTGTTGCTGAATTGGCTGTTGCTGATTTTGTTGTTGGTGTGAATAAGAGTTGCTTGGCTGAAAGTTCATGTTGTGTTGAGAAGCATGCTGGCCATGTGAGGGTCTTTGAAAATTGTTGTTGCTTCTCTTAGGAGAGTTACATTCCCGAGAGAAATGACCACTCATTCCACAGTTAAAACACTTAACTTTGGATTTGTCATATCCCAGCTTTGTATTCTCATTGAGACTCAGTTTCTTCCCTTTTTGAAAGAATTTCTTTGCTCTCATAGCAATCATGGCCATCTGCCATTGCAAATCCATTTCTTCAACATCATCAGGATCCATTTCTTCTAGATCTTCTTGAATCAGATGAGCTGATGTGAGTCTCCCTCCAAGGTAGGCTTTAAAGCTAGCAACAAAGGCATTGCAAGTTGCCTTTTGTTCTTTAGATTTTTGCTCATCATGCATGTTGTTAGGAGATACAGTGGGTTGAGCAGAAGATGGTTGTTTTTGAGGTTGTGGAGCAACACAAAATCCTGTTGTTCTTGTTTGATCTCTTGATGACAGAAAGTCTTCTTCTTCAGTAACAAATGCATTTTCAACAAAATGAGTTTCAGATGGAAACTTGTAAGCCTCAATGACATGAGGTCCACTCAGATTTCTGCTCCTTTCATCAAGTTCAAGAGCCTCAATTTTTGCAATCATGATATCCAAGCTAGTACTCTCCAAATCAAGAGTATTCTTCAACATTATAACATTCTGTTTCCAGCTTTCAGGCAAGCTGTGCAGCATCTTCTTATTTAGTTCCTTCTCCTTGTAAGTGACCCCCATAATTTCAAGGTCATTTACAAGTTGCATAATTCTGTGAAGCTGTCTGGAGATAGACTCTCCTTTGGTATGATGAAATGTCTAATACTGATTTATCAACTTGTCTTTGTTAATTTCAGTAACTTCACTGCTTCCCTCACACATAATCTGTAGAGCATCCCAGACACCCTTAGCTGTTCCATATTTTTCTAATCTTTTCAGAACATCCATTTTCAGTGCTTGTGTAAGGATGGAATAAGCTCTAAGATCAATCTTGATTTTCTTATATTCTTCATCATCAAGAGTTAAGTTTGGATCCTCAATGGGAATTCTTGCAGTTTTGTACTGAGCAGCTTGATCAGCATTTAGAGACAGTGGAATGTAGGGACCTTTGCAAATAGATATCCAGTAGTCAGTATCTACAGCTTTAATGTAGTTTCTAAAACAAATTTCCCACTGCTTAAACTCAGATTTGTGTTTAAGCATAGGAGGTTTGGATGCATGACCAATTTCAGAATGATTATAGGAATCCATGTTAGTTAAGCTGATTTTAACTTGTTGAATACTGTTTTAAGTTGATTTTAAGTTCGAACAGTGTGTTTTTCTTCAAATCTTCTATTTTCTGTCAACAACAGGTCTGTTAAGTTTAGATCTGTCGATTTGAAGGAGTTCTAAGTTCTTTATTTTGTGTTGTTGGGTTCGACAGCAGCAGATCTGAAGATTTTTTACTTTGTGGTGTTCGATTACAGTATGTTTGTTTATCAGAAGAGTAGATCTTGCTGATGAACAACTCAGTCTACAGTTCAATAGATTTTCACCGAGAATCCGAGATGATTCTGTGGTGAATTCAAGAGCCAAGGCTCTGATACCAATTGACTGGATTTGAGAATGATATTCTCGGTTGATGTGACTCAACCTAGGATCGAATATGTGAACTGAGTCAATAATATAGCAGCGGAATTACTATATTAAAGAACATTAATTGCTGTAGTAAATGCTTGAATGTAAGAGAATCAAGAACCGTAGTAAATGTTTTAAAATATTATGGATATTACTGCTGAAGTCAACAACTTACAAAGTTAGGGTATGTGACCCTATTTATAGGCGTATACATTGCCTGTACAAAAGACTAAACTAACCCTGATTTATACAAGTGAATCTAGTCCAAGTACAAAATAAATAAAACAGTGTAAGTTGTTCATCCGCTTTAGTTCATGCGGATGAACAAGTCTTCATCAGCATTTGTTGTTTGTAGTCAGCATTTGTGTTTGCTCACCCGCATTAGTTCATGTGGATGAATAAGTCTTGTCAGCATTTACTGTTGTTCATCCCCATGGACTAATGCAGGTGAACAATTTTTATCAGCATTTACTGTTGTTCATCCGCATGGACTAATGCGGGAGAAGAATCTTTGTCAGCATTTCTTCAGTTCATCCGCATGGACAAATGCGGATGAACACTTCTGTTCAGCATTAGTTGTCTTGATCCGCATTTTTTAATGCGGGTGAACAAACACTTGTCCGCATTTGTTCGCTAGTCATCCGCATTAACTAATGCGGGTGCTTTATACTTTGTCTTCTGTTGTCTTCTGTTGTTTTCTGTAACTGATGTTTTCCAACCAGAACAACCTCCAACCACTTTTTGAGTTGGCAAGTATGATCCTTTCAGGGTCTAACAAATTGTATCACAATATCATCACAGATCGATCCATTTTGATCCTATCAGAATTGTTGTTGTTGTTTGATCAAAATGTTGATTGAAGATTGTTAATCGATCTATTTACTAACTAATTGGAAGTTTTTAGATCAATTGAACAAGTTTTGAAGAATTTCATAAGATCTGAGTTTGTTGAAGGCGATGAGTTAGGCACTTATGTTGTGAAAAACTGCTGAAATTTGCTAAGGGTTCAGACGCCTTGTAACTGTTTAGGAGTTTTAGCACTGTTAAGGCGTTTTAAGAACAGGCTTTTTTCAACTATTGGGACGTATTATGACTGATTTTCGCATTGAGACTTTGTTGAAACTTTAAGCAATTCTAGACCTTTGAGAACTGTTTGGGTGTTTTTACCTCAAGCGTTTCTACACTGTCTGGGCGTTTGAGAAATGTTCGAACGCTGCATCAGTCAGGTGCTTCAGAATCTGTCTAAGGCATTCCCTTAGACGTTTCTTGTTCAAAGTTAGGCGTTTCAGAAGTTTTAGGTGCATCAGTATTCAGACTTATTAGTAAACACTTAGAAATTTTTCAAAAACTAAAATCCAAAAATATTTTCATTTCGTAGTTCCTTTTTAAATTTTAAAAACAACAAAAAAGTCGTTTTCATTAATTCAAAAATTAAAAATGGATAAGTCTAAAGATTCTAAGAACAGGGTTCCCAAGCTCAAAAATAGAGCCAATTTCAAAAATTGGTCTCTTAGATTGAAGCATCATCTAAAGTCCATTGACACTGATTTGTGGAAGTCAATAGAGAAAGGACCACATATCCCAATTACATCCGATGGTCCTGACAGAGGATTTGTCTATACAAATGTCTCTCCAGAACCGTATCCTGGGGATGGTCTGCAAGGTGGTGACTTAAGGAAGGTTAAGAATGACATCAAAGCTTATTTATTGATGTGCAAGGGGTTACCATTGGAAGTCTTGACTAGACATGAAGGTTATCAAACTGGTTACACCATGTATAGATCTTTGAATATTATTTGTGAAGATGGTAAAGAGATACAAGATCTCAAAAAGCAGAAACTCAAATGGCAATTGGAGTTATTTGAGCATCTTTCTGGGGAAACAATCAATCAAATGATGAACATATTCGTGCAATTAACTACTTAAATGTCAAATGCTGGTGTCAAAAATGATCTAAAAGATCTAAATTGCACACTTCTAAATGCTCTTTCGCTTTCATGGAAACAGACAGTCACTCTGTTGAAGCATACTAAAAAGTTTCCAATGGATCTGGATCTTTTGTTTGCCAAAATTGAATCAGTTGAAATTGATGAGAGCTCCAGAAACATTGATAGAGCTGCATCAATATCTCAGTATAAGTACGTTGCTTCTCTAGCTAACACAGTGGAGAATGCTTTTCTGGCAAAAGATGAAAATTCTCTAGAAGGCGAGGGTGATTTGTTTGTTGGAGCTGGTTTCTTTACAAAGTCTTCATACACAAGTTCTCCTGTTTAAACAACTCAACCAAAACCTCAGTCTCCTCCTAAAACTCAAACTCCTAAACCTCAAACTGAGACTTCATCTTCTAACTCTGTAAAAACCAACAAAGTTAAAGATGTTATTAATATCCTGTTATAGGATGATGAGTCAAAATCTACTTTTACTGCTTTCATGGCAAGTTTTCATGCTTATCAAGGTAGTCATCTAACGCAGTTAGATCTTGTTTGGCAGGATTTGTTTGAGATGAATCCTGATGATGTGGAAGAGATGGACTTGAATTGGCAGATGATAATGATTGCTTACAGAACACAAAAACACTCATATGTTAACAAGAATTACAAGCCCAGCGTGAACAAAACTATTGGCTTTGACAAATCAAAGTCAAGGTGTTTCAACTGCAACAGTTATGGTCATTTCTCAAGGGAATGTAAAGCTCCTAGAAATCAAGGTGGAAATGGTCAAGCAGGTTCTAGCAGTCAAAGATACCAACAGCAGTCTCAGAAAACCTTTCAAAAGCCTTATCAAAGTCTTCCCATGCCAGAACATAAAGATGAATCAAAATCATCTGAAGAGCCAAAGAAAGCTCTTGTTGTTAGCATCAAAGATGGCTATGACTGGAGTGCTTATACTGAACAATTCATAACTAATCTAACATCTAGTTTAGCTCTTGTTATTGAAGCTCAAAATGAAGATTGGTCTGAAGAAAATGATTCTAAGGCAGATGGTGATTCTGAAAATGATGATGAAGATTATGATTGGGGTGACAAATCTAACCCATAAGAGGATTCAGAAGAAATTGCACTCATGGCTTAGTCTGAACAACCAAAGGCTGAGCATCCATCATCTGACTCTGAGACTCCTTCTTCAAGTTATCCTAAAATTCCTGTTGAAGTCAGAGAGACAATGTGCACAAAAGCATGTTTTGATCAAGTTGAGCATTACAGAACATATTCATTTAAAATCCGTGACAAACTTAAACAAGAAGAAGTAATGCACAACAAACTGAAAAATGATCACAAAGTCTCTAATGAAAAGATCTTATCTCTACAAACCTCATGGAATAAAACTCTAAAAGAACATGAACTTGTTAAAAAACAACTTGAGGAGATGACTAAAAATTTAAAAGAAGAAAAAATAGCTCATGCTACAACACAGGTGGATCTAGCTAAAGTTAAAAGTTCTAAAACAATTGTAGAACAGTTGGTAAGTGAGAGGAAAGATAAAAACAAAACAGGTCTAGGTTTCACACATGAACCCATGCCTGAATCTATCACAAACACTTTACCAGAAAACTTTAACACACATGATCACTCACCTGAAAACAAAGCTAAGCTAAAAGCCTTTCAAAGTAAAAAAAAAATTTTTGAAAATGATGAAGAGAAAACTAATGTTAAGATATTTAAGGAACAAGATTCTGAAAAGATTAAAAGTGGTCATCCAGTGAAAGTTAAATCTTATGAACCACGACCAAAGAATAAGAAAATATTTGTTCCCAAAGAGTATGTTGTTGAAGAAGTCATTGTAAAGAATGACAAACAAAACCCAAAGAATAAAGAGAAAGCAAAACAAGATCAAGTAACATCTAAAGATTTGTTTTCTTACGAATTAAACAATCCAGACTTCATCAAATGGCAGAAAGAACAAAAAGATAAAGAAAATGCAAAAGAGTCTTGTACTGAAGATGTTCAATCACAAAGCAAGCAGAGATCATCAAGATCAAGAAACCAGAGAAGGAGAAGGCTAAAGCTAAATCCTCTCAAAATAAAAATCAAAACAATGGAAATCAAAGAACAAATTAATCTAATCTGTTTAAACCAGTGAAGTTTGTGTTTGCGGGTACTTTTGATATGAACACAATTC
Organism: Flaveria sonorensis; assembly: GCA_025506505.1. NCBI lineage: Eukaryota > Viridiplantae > Streptophyta > Magnoliopsida > Asterales > Asteraceae > Flaveria > Flaveria sonorensis. Next base: position 42,378,565 of record CM046424.1, on the reverse strand, counting down.
CAGAAATCAAATCAAATTCAAAGAACAAATCTAACTCTGATCTGAAAATAGGTTCAGGTCTAAAGTCTTCCGCTGTTAATAAAGATTTGTATCTAAGGTGTCTAGGAATGGTGTTAATGAACAAGAGTCAAAACCCAAATTTCATAAGAACAAACTCTCAAATGAAAAACAACAGATTAACTTTGCTACTCCTAAATCAAAACAAGGATCAAATGTCGCTTCCACATCTAAGATTAATCAATAGTTGTTCAAATTTCAACAAAAATACTATGAAATATGTGATATGTACAATCATAAGACTGATGAATGTTTCTTTAATAGGAACTATCACATTTTTGATATGAAAAACCATTTAATAGCTGATTTTTATTTCAACAAGTATTGTACCATTTGTGATGAAAGAAATCACAAAACTGAGAATTGCTACTTCCGAAGGAACTCGCCAAGGAATGGATATGTCAATCCACAATTTCAAAGAAATCAAAGTGTTGGTTTTCAAAAATTGACAAAACAACCTTCCTAAGGCTTGAGATCTTTTCAAAAGATTGATTCTGATTGTGATGATTCTTATGCTGTGCAAACAAAGAATTTTAATCAAGGAAAATTCATTCCAGATCTGTGAGAATGAACAATGGAAAGTTTGGTAATCAAAATTTTTCTAAAGATGTTTCTTCTGATGGTTTGAATTACCTTGATGATGATCTTGAAAAATGTTACCATGCTTTACAGACTATGCAAATCAAAGATAATCAAAAATTTGTCAGAAACAGAATTGGTAAATTTAAACAACAAAAGAGGCCCGATTTGAATACTCTTCATTTTTAACAGTTTACCATTGTTGATAAATTTGGCAAGACCAAGACTATATCAGCTTGGGTTGATAACTCAACAAAAATCTCTTTGAAGTACAGGTACGCCCAAGGACCTATTAACACGTGGTATGTTGATAGTGGGTGTAGCAGGCATATGACAGGCAACAATGCCTTGCTTCAAGATTTTAAGTTAAAAGATGGTACTCATGTTGCATTCGAAGGTGATGCAGGTGGTAAAATAACAGGCCAAGGAACAGTGTCCAATGTGATTATTAGATTTGATAAAGTCAACTATTGTTCATAGTTGAACTTTAATCTTTTAATTGTTTCCTAAATTTGTTACAAATCTTACTCTGTTCTATTTGATGATTCTTTTTGTTATATTTTGAAGCCAGGTTTTCAGATAAGCAAAGAATGGGTAGTTTAAGCTGTACGAGTTCGAGATATATACAAGTTAGATATGTCTCAAGTAGATCCATATATAGAAACAACATGCCTAATTGCTCAAGCATCAAATGTCGAAAGTCAGTTAATGGCATAGACGTTTCGGGAATTCTAATTTCAAGAACATGAACAAGCTTGTAGCAGGAAATCATGTAGTAGGTCTCCAAAAAAAGAAGTTTCCTACAACATATCACTACTCAGCATATTTAAAAGGAAAGCAACATAGAGCGTCTTATAAGCCCAAGCTGATAAACTCAAATTCCAAGCCTCTCCAGACGTTGCAAATGGACCTATTCAGACCAACAAATGTGCAGAGTATTGGAAAGAAATATTATTGTTTAGTTATCATTGATGACTTTACAAGATTTTCATGGGTTTTCTTTTTGCATGCTAAATCTGAAACTACTGAATTGTTAATAGAATTGATCATTATAGTAGAAAATCAATTAGAACAAAAGGTGAAAATTATCAGGATTGATAATGGAACTGAATTTAAAAATGCTAATGTTGACATATTTTGTGCAGAAAAAGAAATTGCTCATCAGTTCAGTGCTCCTGGAACTCCCCAACAAAATGGAGTTGCTGAAAGGAAAAACAAAACTTTGATTAAGGCCTCACATTCTATGTTAGCAGATGCAAAGATTCCAATCACTTTCTGGGATAAAGCCATATCCACTGCATGCTTTGTACAGAATCGTACATTACTTGTGAAAGATAAACAGAAAACTCCTTATGAGTTGATGTTTGGCAGGAAGCCTAATATAGATTTTCTTAAATCTTTTGGTTGTCCGGTTCTAATTTTAAATTCAAGTGACCAGCTAGGAAAATTTGATGCAAAATCTGATGATGGATTTTTTGTTGGATATTCATTGGTTTCAAAAGCCTTTAGAGTTTATAACTCTAGGACGAATGTTATTCTTGAAAATTCTAATATTAAATTTCTTGAAAACTCTTTTTCATCGGTTGCAAATGGTCCAGCTTGGTTGTTTGATTTAGATTCTTTGTCAAACTCTTTTAATTCTAACTTGCTTGACTCTCCAGGTGAGAAAAAGAAACAAGGAGGAGATCTCGGATCTTTCAGTGATGATTCTGATTCTGATGATATGGATGATTCTAGCCCAGATTATCCATTCTTTTCATTTGTTAAAGATTCTATATTTCATTTTGAATCTCATGATCAATCTCACTCTCAACAAGCACAAGAACATCCTATTTATGAAAATTCTAATGTTTCACAACCTATTCCTAATGATGGTCCTGAAATTGTACAACCTGAGTCCGAAACGTCATCGGTTTCTGATGATGTAGTTGTTACTGATAATCTTGATTACTTTATCAACTCACCGACTCAAGTTCCTAATTTCAATCCACATACTTCGAACTTATTGCCTCAGCTTTCCAACTTGAACCAATCTAATCTGGATGTTAATGTTCTAGGAAATGAGATTACTACATCTAGTATTCACTAGAACCGTCCTACGACTCAGATTATCGGTCCATTGAATGAGAGAACGACGAGAAGTCAATCACAACAAGCAAACCTCTGCGTATACTAGTGTTTTCTACCTCAAATTGTTCCTAAAGACGTCACCGAATCGTTAAAGGACAATAGTTGGATTTAGGCAATGCAAGAAGAGTTATTGCAATTCTGCAAACAGGAAATGTGGAAGCTTGTGGATTTACCTGAAGGAGAAAATGCCATAGGCACAAAATGGTTGCTCAGAAACAAGTCAGACTATCAGGGCTTTGTTGTTCGCAACAAAGTGAGACTCGTTGCACAAGGTTACACCGAAGAAGAAGGAATAGATTATGATGAAGTATTTGCTCCAGTTGCAAGACTTGAATCAATACATGTCTTCCTGGCTTGTGCATCATACATGAAATTTAAGGTGTATCAGATGGACATCAAAGCTACTTTCTTATATGGACCAATAACAGATGATGTGTATGTCAAGCAATCTCCAGGTTTCAAAGATTCAAAATCTCCTCATCGTGTCTACAAGATTAGTATGTGACATCCGGTAATTTTCTGTTACCAAACTCCGTTAGTTCCGTTAAGTCTTGCATACACGTGTCGTGCACACACACTAGTTGTCATTGAACGTTGGTGACTTAACAATAATCAGTAATGTTAAATTGATGATAATTAAGTTAACAATGTGATTATTAAGTTATGCTTATGTGATTTAAATGTTAACCGTAATTTTATCGCGTAACGTGGAAACGTGTGTATTTACTTTGTAAATTTTGTAGCTTGTAAAGATAATACATATAATAGCTACTACTAGTTTATATGTTTATTATTCTAGTTAAAAACATTTTAAAGGAGTGTGTAAAAGCTTAATTTTTATAAAATACAAATTATAAGGGTTAAAAGGGTAATTATGGATTATTAAATAAAATAAAAATCAAAACTCTAACCCTAATCACTCTTTCAGCCGTGACACCTTCAAACACACACACACACTTTGGTTTTCATCAAGAACAAGCAATTCCATTCGATTTTGGACCGATTTCAAGCATCACAACAAGTTAGAATCATCAATTGCAAGCCATTACACGTTTAAAGGTTAGATTTTTACATGTTTTTGATGGTTTTTCATGGTGGCGGAACCCTAGTTCGAAAATCTGCAATTGAATGTTAATTCTTGGTTGTTTGGTGATGTTATGATGTTAGTCAGGTTGTATTGATGCTAGTTAACGTTGATTATGCAAGAAAGTTTGGATTTTGGTTGTTTGTTCATATGATCATCTTGGCCGAGAGTTTGAGGCGATTTTGGATCAAATTGGATGTTGAATGTTGATTGTTTGATGTTGTTATTATGTTAGTTGGATTGTATATATGCTAGTTAACGTCGATTTTGCAAGAAAGCTATGATTTTGATACGTTGTTCGTAGGTTACTAACAATAGTAACTTTATTTTGCATGAATTGATGATTTGATGATGTATGTATGTTATGGATGTGTTTGTGATGATGATTAGATGCTAAGTTGATGTTATGAACAATTTAAAATCAAGAAGATGTCTTATAGTTCATACATTGCTAAAAATAGTAACTTTTGGTGTTGAATGTTGATGAATCATGATGATTAGGTGTTGTTGATCATGTTTAGATGTTGTCATGGACTTGAATTGGTATATAATTGATGAATTCATGAATGTTGTGTGAGTTTGATGAATTTGGGATGAACTTTCCCAAAAGGGAAACTTTAATTGTGCAAATCCTTGAATTGGATGATTTGAGCATGTTTGGGATATTAGGATCATGCTAGTGTGTTCATGGATGGTTTCTAAGGTGATGAAATGTGTTGTTTAGGTTATAGGGATGTTGATTTGGTTTGTTACCTGTTTTGGCATGTTATGATTCGCATGACTTGTGTGATATCTAGTTGTATGATGATCTAGGTAGTACATGTGGTTAATGAAGTGCTATATGTAATCAAGTTGTATGTGAACATGTATGATATGCTGTTGTGTTAGTATTAACGAGTTATCACCTATAATGTCACCAACGGGTCAAACGGGTCAACTGGGTCAAATGTGTCTTGTCTTTCTTAAACCTTGAGTTCCTTGGTTTGTAGAGCACTTAGGGTTCCATGTTGATTTTGTGTACACGTGCTTATGTACTCTTGTATCATAGGTGACCTTTGAAGGTTGTCTTTCCCTCTTTCTTTCAAGTTAAGCTCTAAGTTAATTCTTGCGCGTATCAGGTGAGTTCTTGCCCCACTCATTTTACCTAATCTCTTTTGGGGGAGATAGCATACTGTTGATCACAAACGCTTTATATATGAGTGTGTATAATATTGATATAGTGCTGTTTACCATGGAAAGTCCTCACACTTTCGGATTGTTAATATTGAATAGCGGGGAAATTTTGGGTAGTACTACTGGGTCTGACGAGCCCCACCTGTGCGACTCGAGGTCAAACGGGTGCAATTTTGTCCTAACATATATTCGTCACGACCTGGTAAGTCGTGACGGGAGGCAACAAACGTAACACAGTCAGCTTCGATCGCGAAATCACTATGATTAATATTTTTATGTTAATAGACTAGCTATCTATTGCAATACACTACTTATGCTCTGGAAACTGTTGATTGGTTTATATTTTAACGCAAACTCTTGAACTCACCAACCATGTGTTGACTTGTTTAGTATGCTATTCTCAGGTTAAGGTTGCCAGTTGCCTAGGAGCACGCACGTGAGCATTGTTGAGTTGTCTACATTTGTTTGTTTACAAATTTGGGATTATTTTCATATTAAACATTTGTGTTTGGGACGCGTATGTTTTGCGCATTCTCTTTACATACTACTTGTTTTGGGTATTCTGATTTTAAAAACGCTTCCGCAGTATTTTAAACGTTAACTCTGGTTTTGTTTATTAATCATATAGAGTCGTTCTTGGTAACTAATGACTGAGATCCTGGTATGTCACGCGCCTCACGGTAAAACCCCGCTCGCGGATTTTGAGGGTGTGACAGATTGGTATCAGAGCCATTGGTTATAGGGAACTAGGTTGCATACACACTAGACTATAACCGCATAGTTGTTAGTTACTTATCGCTTACTCTCCTTACTGTATACTCATTGGCATACGCAACACGTACTTCGCAGCATGGCCATCCAGAAATTTAGGCAAGAGACCTGCACGATCTGAGTCACCTCCTACTTCTCTCGTACCGGATAGGGGATTTAACTGGCCTCGACATCCTTATCCTTCTGGCGAGATAGACTGGGATCAGCCTTTCATACCTCCTGAGCTCGATCCTCCGCGTAACTGGGATTTCTACCCCACTTACATAAACCGTATGGCATATAGAGAGCGCGTACCACCAGTAGCACCTACACGACCTAGGACTAGGTCATCGACCGCCTTTACTTTGCCTACACTTCCTACTTTGAGCATCCCTCTAGAGCATGCATTTGCAGCCCTAGTAGCCACACTGGACACAGAGCGATAGCGGATTAGAGGACTCACTGAAGAGAACTCTGCATTACGATCTGAGGTGCGTCAGCTGTGTTTCCAGGTAGAGACGCTTCAGGAGCGACTCTCTATGGCCATTGGTGGATATCATACTCTGGCAGGCAACGTGGTAGCACTTAGTGGCGCATGGACGCACAGGATCACCATAACGTTGTGATCGATGATAGGTTTGCTGATTTAGAGGCACAACTAGCAGCACTTCAGGTTGTTGAAGCCCCTGCACCTTTGGTGGAATGCCCAGGTGCAAATGCTGGGTCAAGCCATGGCCAATGAACTACCTTGCGATGAGTTTAAGGGAATTATGACTGAAGAATACTGCCCCCGAAATGAAGTGCAGAAACTGGAGATTGAGTTCTGGCAACTCAAAATCCAAGGCTCAGAAATTGAAGCCTACACGACTCGAACTCATGAGTTAGCCACTTTATTCCCAGGGATGGTGAATGAAATGCACAAGAGGGTGGAGCATTATATACGGGGATTGGTGCCCGAAATTCAAAGTATGGTAACTGCCTCTAACCCCACTACTATACAGCAAGCTATCCGAACAGCCACAGGCTGACTGGCCAGGCAGTTGAGCATGGACGGTTACCCAAACGAGGTGCGGTGGCAAGCGTGCCCGACCAGAAACGCAAGTGGGATGGTTCAAGCAACAAGGGATCGTCATCCAGCAGCCAATCTCAACCTCAACAACAGCAGCAAAGTCAGCAACAGCAACGGAAGTTCGATAACAACCGAAGCTTCAACCAGGCGACTCCCTCAAATCAAGGACCCGGTGGGTATGGTGGAAGACTGCCAAAGTGCAACCGGTGTAACTACCACCATGTGGGTCGATGTGATAACTTCAAGTGGCAACGTTGTGGGAAGATTGGTCATGCAGCCAAAGACTGTCGGGGTGAATTGATGAAGAAGCCTCAACAATCACAAGAAACTCTGAAAGGTTGTTTTGAGTGCGGAAAAGAAGGCCATTACAAACGCAACTGTCCCCAGCTTAAGAGGAATGGTAATGGCAACAACAACAATGGGAACAACAACAATAATAACAATGCCAACAACAACAATAATAACAATGGAAACAACAATAACAACAACAATGGTAATGGCAACAACAATGGTGGAAACAACAATGGAGCCAAAGGAAGAGCCTTCGTCATTGGCTCAGGTGAGGCTCTAAACGATCCTACAACAGTAACTGGTAAATTTTCGGTTAATGGTTGTTTTGCTACCGTATTATTCGATACCGGAGCCGGGTTCTGTAGTCTTTTAAGTGATATGCCCTCAGCCTTAGAATCTAAATACACTGTAGAGTTAGCTGACGGTACACAGATTCACGTAACGCATATTCTTAGAGACTGCAAGATAGAGCTTGCTGGTCATACATTCATCATAGATCTCATGCCTGTTACACTAGGAAGTTTTGATGTGGTAGTAGGCATGGATTGGCTTTCCGATAAACAAGCAGAAGTCATATGCCATGAGAAGATCATACGGATTCCCCTTGGTGAAGAAGTCCTTACGGTCAGAGGTGATAGGAGTGGTGCGGTGATAGGCATCATCTCGTTTATGAAAGCACAGAAGTTGTTACGAAAGGGTCGACTGGCCATATTAGCACTCGTCACAGATAAACAGATCAAAGAAAAGAAGATAGAGGATATCCCCGTAGTTCGTGAGTTTCCTGAGGTGTTTCCGGAAGACCTTCCTGGATTACCGCCTCATCGTCAAGTTGAATTCCAGATTGAGTTGACTCCAGGAGCCAATCCAATTGCGAGAGCACCGTACCGGTTAGCTCCGAACAAACTGCAGGAATTATCCGCTCAACTACAAGAGTTGTTGGATAAAGGGTTCATCCGACCGAGTTCGTCGCCCTGGGGAGCGCCAGTTCTATTTGTGAAGAAGAAGGATGGTACATTTCGAATGTGCATTGACTATAGGGAACTGAACAAGGTTACTATCAAGAATAGATATCCTTTACCTCGTATCGATGATTTGTTTGATCAACTGCAAGGATCAAGCTATTACTCTAAGATTGATCTGAGGTCTGGGTATCATCAGCTAAGAGTTCGAGAAGAGGACATCTCGAAGACTGCTTTCCGTACACGATATGGTCACTATGAATTTTTGGTCATGCCATTTGGGTTGACGAATGCACCAGCAGTATTCATGGACCTCATGAATCGCGTGTGCAAACCCTATCTTGATCAGTTTGTTATTGTCTTTATTGATGACATACTGATATACTCAAGGACCGAGGAAGAACATGAGAAGCACTTACGTTTAATCTTAGAATTACTTAGAAAGGAACAACTGTACGCAAAGTTTTCTAAGTGTGATTTCTGGATACGTGAGGTACAATTCTTGGGTCATATTGTCAACGAGAAGGGAATACATGTTGATCCTGCTAAGATTGAAGCGATAAAGAATTGGTCTGTTCCTAAGACACCGAGTGAGATACGACAATTCCTTGGATTAGCGGGATATTATCGACGATTCATTGAAGGATTCTCTAAGATTGCACAACCTCCCACAGCTTTGACTCACAAGGGAACGACGTACAAATGGGGTGAGAGTCAGGAATCTGCTTTTCAGTTGCTGAAACATAAATTGTGTAGCGCACCAATATTAGCGTTACCGGATGGTAGTGATGACTTCGTAGTCTACTGCGATGCGTCTATTCAAGGACTTGGATGCGTCCTGATGCAGCGGGATAAAGTAATAGCTTACGCCTCTAGACAATTGAAGATTCATGAGAAGAACTATACCACCCATGACTTGGAACTGGGTGCGGTAGTGTTTGCCTTAAAGACCTGGAGACATTACTTGTACGGTACCAAATGCACCATCTACACCGATCACAAGAGTCTTCAGCACATCTTTGAGCAAAAGGAGTTGAACATGAGGCAAAGACGCTGGGTGGAATTGTTAAACGACTATGATTGTGCTATTAAGTACCACCCGGGGAAAGCAAATGTAGTTGCTGATGCGTTGAGTAGAAAAGAGACTGCTAAACCTCGACGTGTGCGAGCTCTGCAACTAACGATTAGTACGCAATTACCTGAACAAATCCGAGAGGCTCAGACGGAAGCTCTGAAAACAGAAAACATTGGGTCTGAATCGTTAAGGGGTATGGAAAAACAATTGGAAGTAAAAGCGGATGGAATTCATTACTTCATGGATAGACTATGGGTACCTCTACACAGAAATCTGAGAGACTTGGTGATGAGTGAGGCTCACAAATCCAAGTATTCTATACATCCTGGATCTGACAAGATGTACCATGATTTGAAGGCGCACTATTGGTGGCCTAACATGAAAGCAGATGTAGCTACTTATGTGAGCAAGTGTCTGACCTGCTCGAAGGTTAAAGTGGAGTATCAGAAACCATCTGGTCTACTACAACAACCCGAGATCCCTATGTGGAAGTGGGATCAAATATCAATGGATTTTATTACTAAGTTACCTCGCACTTCTACGGGTAGTGATACAATATGGGTTATCGTGGATCGATTAACAAAATCTGCTCATTTCCTAGCGATAAAGGAAACAGATAAGATGGAGAAGTTAACCCGATTTTATCTGAAGGAGATTGTTTCGAGGCATGGAGTACCGATCTCAATCATTTCTGATCGCGATTCTCGTTTCACATCACACTTCTGGCAGTCGTTGCAGAAAGCTTTGGGTACGCGATTGGATATGAGTACTGCTTATCATCCACAGACTGATGGTCAAAGCGAGCGTACTATACAGACTTTGGAGGACATGTTACGTGCTTGTGTGATTGACTTCGGGAATAACTGGGAAGTTCACCTACAATTGGTGGAATTTTCTTACAACAACAGTTATCACACTAGCATAAAGGCAGCACCTTTTGAAGCTTTATATGGGAGAAAGTGTAGATCGCCAGTTTGTTGGGCTGAAATTGGTGATAGTCAATTAACGGGTCCCGAGTTAGTACACGAGACAACTGAGAAGATTGTTCAGATAAGAAACCGCATGGCCGCAGCGCGAGACAGGCAGAAAAGCTATGCTGACAAACGACGAAAACCTTTGGAATTTTAGACAGGTGACAAGGTTTTATTAAAAGTCTCACCGTGGAAAGGCGTAGTTCGGTTTGGTAAGCGAGGAAAGCTAAATCCGAGATACGTTGGACCATTCGAAATAGTGGAAAGAATTGGTCCAGTGGCTTATCGATTAGCCTTACCTGATTCATTGAGTGGAATCCATGATGTATTCCATGTTTCAAATCTAAAGAAATGTTTAACGGATGAAACGATGGTCGTACCACTGGAAGAAGTTCAAGTAGATGAACAATTACGTTTCATTGAGGAACCTGTCGAAGTGATGGATCGTGAGGTGAAAACGCTTAAGCAAAGCAAGATACCCATTGTCAAAGTTCGTTGGAACTCGAGACGTGGACCAGAATTCACGTGAGAACGTGAAGACCAAATGAAGCTTAAGTACCCTCAGCTATTCGAAAGGACGATGCCAGCCGGCGAAGGTACTAATTAAATTTCGGGACGAAATTTCTTTCAACATGGGGATGATGTGACAACTCATCCAAAACTCACACGATTTCGATTTCCTTATGACAATGCAGTAGACCAGTGATGGAACACTCACCATGTAACGCAATTTTCGGGACGAAAATTCTTTCAACATGGGGATAATGTGACATCCGGTAATTTTCCGTTACCAAACTCCGTTAGTTCCGTTAAGTCTTGCATACACGTGTCTTGCACACACACTAGTTGTCGTTGAACGTTGGTGACTTAACAATAATCAGTAATGTTAAATTGATGATAATTAAGTTAACAATGTGATTATTAAGTTATGCTTATGTGATTTAAATGTTAACTGTAATTTTATCGCGTAACGTGGAAACGTGTGTATTTACTTTGTAAATTTTGTAGCTTGTAAAGATAATACATATAATTGCTACTACTAGTTTATATGTTTATTATTCTAGTTAAAAACATTTTAAAGGAGTGTGTAAAAGCTTAATTTTTATAAAATACAAATTATAAGTGTTAAAAGGGTAATTATGGATTATTAGATAAAATAAAAATCAAAACTCTAACCCTAATCACTCTTTCGGCCGCGACACCTTCAAACACACACACACACTTCGGTTTTCATCAAGAACAAGCAATTCCATTCGATTTTGGACCGATTTCAAGCATCACAACAAGTTAGAATCATCAATTGCAAGCCATTACACGTTTAAAGGTTAGATTTTTACATGTTTTTGATAGTTTTTCATGGTGGCCGAACCCTAGTTTGAAAATTTGCAATTGAATGTTAATTCTTGGTTGTTTGGTGATGTTATGATGTTAGTTAGGTTGTATTGATGCTAGTTAACGTTGATTATGCAAGAAAGTTTGGATTTTGGTTGTTTGTTCATATGATCATCTTGGCCGAGAGTTTGAGGCGATTTTGGATCAAATTGGATGTTGAATGTTGGTTGTTTGATGTTGTTATTATGTTAGTTGGATTGTATATATGCTAGTTAACGTCGATTTTGCAAGAAAGCTATGATTTTGATACGTTGTTCGTAGGTTACTAATAATAGTAACTTTATTTTGCATGAATTGATGATTTGATGATGTATGTATGTTATGGATGTGTTTGTGATGATGATTAGATGCTAAGTTGATGTTATGAACAATTTAAAATCAAGAAGATGTCTTATATTCATACATTGCTAAAAATAGTAACTTTTGGTGTTGAATGTTGATGAATCATGATGATTAGGTGTTGTTGATCATGTTTAGATGTTGTCATGGACTTGAATTGGTATATAATTGATGAATTCATGAATGTTGTGTGAGTTTGATGAATTTGGGATGAACTTTCCCAAAAGGGAAACTTTAATTGTGCAAATCCTTGAATTGGATGATTTGAGCATGTTTGGGATATTAGGATCATGCTAGTGTGTTCATGGATGGTTTCTAAGGTGATGAAATGTGTTGTTTAGGTTATAGGGATGTTGATTTGGTGTGTTACCTGTTTTGGCCTGTTGTGATTCGCATGACTTGTGTGATATCTAGTTGTATGATGATCTAGGTAGTACATGTGGTTAATGAAGTGCTATATGTAATCAAGTTGTATGTGAACATGTATGATATGCTGTTGTGTTAGTATTAACGAGTTATCACCTATAATGTCACCAACGGGTCAAACGGGTCAACTGGGTCAAATGTGTCTTGTCTTTCTTAAACCTTGAGTTCCTTGGTTTGTAGAGCACTTAGGGTTTCATGTTGATTTTGTGTACACGTGCTTATGTACTCTTGTATTATAGGTGACCTTTGAAGGTTGTCTTTCCCTCTTTCTTTCAAGTTAAGCTCTAAGTTAATTCTTGCGCGTATCAGGTGAGTTCTTGCCCCACTCATTTTACCTAATCTCTTTTGGGGGAGATAGCATACTGTTGATCACAAACGCTTTATATATGAGTGTGTATAATATTGATATAGTGTTGTTTACCATGGAAAGTCCTCACACTTTCGGATTGTTAATATTGAATAGTGGGGAAATTTTGGGTAGTACTACTGGGTCTGACGAGCCCCACCTGTGCGACTCGAGGTCAAACGGGTGCAATTTTGTCCTAACATATATTCGTCACGACCTGGTAAGTCGTGACGGGAGGCAACAAACGTAACACAGTCAGCTTCGATCGCGAAATCACTATGATTAATATTTTTATGTTAATAGACTAACTATCTATTGCAATACACTACTTATGCTCTGGAAACTGTTGATTGGTTTATATTTTAACGCAAACTCTTGAACTCACCAACCATGTGTTGACTTGTTTAGTATGTTATTCTCAGGTTAAGGTTGCCAGTTGCCTAGGAGCACGCACGTCAGCATTGTTGAGTTGTCTACATTTGTTTGTTTACAAATTTGGGATTATTTTCATATTAAACATTTGTGTTTGGGACGCGTATGTTTTGCGCATTCTCTTTACATACTACTTGTTTTGGGTTTTCTAATTTTAAAAACGCTTTCGCAGTATTTTAAACGTTAACTCTGGTTTTGTTTATTAATCATATAGAGTCGTTCTTGGTAACTAATGACTGAGATCCTGGTATGTCACGCGCCTCGCGGTAAAACCCCGCTCACGGATTTTGAATCATACATGAAATTTAAGGTTTATCAGATGGACATCAAAGCTACTTTCTTATATGGACCAATAACAGATGATGTGTATGTCAAGCAATCTCCAGGTTTCAAAGATTCAAAATATCCTCATCGTGTCTACAAGATTAGTAAAGCATTGTATAGAATTAGAGTTGAATCACAGCGGAATTAGAGCAAGAATTAAGCAAATATAGCAAGAACACAATAAATATTCAATGGAACAGTACACGGTTATATAGATATAGGGTTTTCTGCAAAGAGATAATAACATTCATGCACACATGCTTCGGTGTGGCGGCTGCTAGGTTTTCCTAAGCTGCACCGATTACAATTAGGTCAGCATTCCTTATATATAGGAATGTGACATCTGCTGATGTCACTTGATAGTGACATCTAACAGAATTATTACAAACTACTGAAAGTAAGCAAACTACTGAGAATGTTCACAACAACTGAGAACATCTCAGATTATTCTAAGTACACGAAGAAACATAAAACTACTGAAACTATAAGTACAGAAAAGAAACTACAACTACTGAAAGGAAACCATCACAACTACTGAAGAGGTCTTCTTCAGCTGTTGTGACAATCATCTGACACTTGGTCTTCAGTCTTTGTCTTCAGCTTTTATCTTCAGACTTTGTCTTCAGCTCTTTCACTTCAGACTTTGTCTTCAGCTCTTTCACTTCAGACTTTGTCTTCAGCTCTTGTTATCAGCTGATGTCTTCAGCTATTGCAGACTACTTCAGTTGTTGTAATGTCCGTGGGACTTAAAGGTTTTTCTGATCAGGCTCATTGGTTCTTTTGGTCCAACAAACTCCCCCTGAACCAATGCAGCCAAAACCTTTAAGCTTATTGAGGTCCCACTTATTCTTGGCAGAAATACTCTCTTGATCAGCTTTAGAGATATCGGATAAGCACAGGCCAGGGAACAGGTTTCAGTAGATGTGAATGTCAAAGGATGGAAGGGAACTCTGTCTTGGGGAACTGGACACAGAGCCGTTATCCCAACCATGAAACCTACTTCCCATTGATGAGTCTATAAGACTCTCTGACGTAGGCCTCAAGGAGAACAACTTGTTCCTCCTTAGTGAGTTCTTCTGCTTCTCCTTCGAAGAAGAACTCTGGGCCATAGTACTCTGATAAGTACTTTATCGTCTTTCCATTTTTCAACTCAACAGTTGTTATCTCTCTGTAAGCAAACTCATCTGGGTGAGTCCCTTCTAATAACAACTGGAGTTCATTTTCTTGATCTCTTCAAGCCTCTTGTATAACAACCCCTTCTTGACCATTTTGTTCTCCATTAGAGTTTGAGGGGTCATCTTTGACTTGTAGGCTCTCTTGAAGTCTTCAAGTATTTCCCAGGGTGAGACTACAATGGCCAACATAATAGCAGCATCTATGGTCTTTCTCACTTGGCCATTGTATCTACTTGGTATGGATTTCTTATGAATTCTAGAACTAACCCTGGGGTCTGGCCAAATCCTTACTCTCTCCTTTTGATATTGAAAGGTATACCTGAGAGCATACAGCCTTTGAGCATGTTTCTTCATGGCTTGTATAGATGATGACTGAGGAAACTCTTTGTCAATCATCTTCAAAAGTTGCTCATCGTGCTGTTTCTGTTGTTCTTCTTCTTCAATCTTAACTTTCACCATTTGCCTCTGAAAGTCTGGTGTTATCATTTGTTGACTTCTGGGCTCAGGTAATTTTAGAACAGCAGAGATTGGCAGACTATCTTCTTCATCATCTTCTTCTTCTTCTTCTACCATCCTCAACACCCTTCTCCTCCTTCTGGGTGCATCACTGGATGTGGTTTGAGGTGGTTTTTGGGGTAAGGGAGTTGGTTTTGAGGGTTGAGTTGATTTGGAGAGTTGTGGGGTTGGTTGTTTTTGAGAGGGAGTTTGGGAAGGCTGATCTAGCATTTTTATGGTGAGTTTGGCTTTGGAAAGCTTGGCCATATCAGTTCTCTTCCCAGCACCTGCTTCGTCTAAGGCTTCTATAATCAACCCCTTGTTGAATTCTTCAGAAGCACAGATTCTGGTGGTTATTGCCAGAATACTGTCTCTGGTCCATGATTTAATCTCAATTAATGATCTTCCCAAGTATTTTGCAATAAACCGGATCATTATCTCCAACCTCTCCCTTTCCATTACACTATAACTGGCCCATCTTTCTTGTATCTCATTAATCTCCAGCCTTCTGATCTCAGTGTCTAATGTGGCTGTATCAAAGCCCTGTCTGAAGAGTTGATCTATTATTTTGTCCATTGATCTGCTGTGAGCTTCATCAGCTTCTTTAATCAGATCTTCCAATGATTTCTCTTCATCAGGCTTTTGAGTTCCAGCACTTTTCTTTCTCTTGTATGTGATCAGCTGTTTTTCCTGTTCTTTTTCTTGTTGTTTATCCTCTTCCACTCTCTTTCTCTTTCTTTCTTTCACTACCTTAGACTCCCCCTTTTTGGGTGCATTGGGTTCAGGGGTTTGAATGGCAGAAAGCTTCTTTTGCACAGCATCATCAACAAGTGTTTTTAGAGTCGAGGAGATCCTCTCATCAATGGCTTTATGTACAATCTCATTGATGATGGGAGTGATGAGAGGTAAGGAATTTTGAAATGTAGCAACCATCTGCTCAGAGGGGTTCTGTCCCTGAGAGGTGGTGCCAACAACAGTGGCTGGTGGCTCAGTTGAGTGAAGTGGCGGAGTGTTTGGGAAACCTTCAGATGAAGGTGCCATCTGTGGGTTTATTGGGGCAGATGGACTTTGATCCTGAGACATTTTGGCAAGCAGTTCTTTGAGTCTACTCACCTCAGCCTCAAGGATTGTGTTATGGGCTAAGACATCATAGAAAAAGCCCAGGTCATCATCAGTTTTTGCTGAATCACCTGACCTCCTGATTGAATCAGGATGTACATGCCCTGAGTGTAGATCAGTTGTAGCATGTGCCCCTTGTTCTTGGTTCTGGGGACTTCCTGCCTCAGGACTGAGTCCTTCATCGGCAGTTGCCTCTGGTGAGGTCTTAGAGATGTTACCAACTTCATCCTGTTCATTTGCTGAATCAGTAGAAGTGGCAGCCTCACCAGATGTTCTAACCTCCTCCTCTACACGGGGAGATTGAACATTATAACCCCTGTGCTGTGGGCTATCAGCAGCATTTTGGTCCTCTTCCTCAGATGTTCTCCCCATTGTAATTGGTGTCTGGGGAGGAGGAGAGGAATGCAGCTGACTCAACACTTGTGCAACAATAAATGTTGGGCTTTGAGGGGCGGTTGCATTTGGAGATAGGGTTGAAGCAGATTGCACCCGGGGTGACTGGTGCTCTTCAATGGTAACCTTCTCAATTGAGATAGGTTCCAGCATTGTGGTATCCCCAATTTTGGTTGCATCAGGATCCTGTTGAGAGGATGCCTGAGCGGCTACGGTTGGTGGAGTCTTGGACACTACTGGGGGTTAGAACCAGTAAGTGTTTCCTGTATTGGTGTTACAGGGGCATCCTCAGGGGACTCATCTCCCTGAGTAGCCTTTTTGGGCTTTTTGGTTTTGGGTTTGGTGGGGACTTTGGATCTGGAAGTGGAGGCTGTGGGTTCCCGCTGCTTGGGTTTGAGCAGCCGGGCAGCCCCTTTCATTGTAGGGTCAGAGTTGTGCCTGGAGTATACTTCAGGCAATACAGCCGGAGCAGGGACTCCAAGGCCAACAAGGCCGTCTGATTTTAGCTGTGTTAAAATTATGGCCATGAGAAACCTGGGATATAATATCCATCTGTTTGCCACAGGTTTCAAGGCCAGATCCTTTAGTTCCATAAACACTATCTCAGAAAAATTTAAAGTTTGTCGTTCAAAGATAGAGTATAATACCTGTTGCCATCGGGAAGACATTTGATCCCATGAGAGGTTTTTGGTGCAAGGCAGACATTCACCATGTGGAATATAAGACGTTCAGCATCATGGAAGTGCTTCTTCATAATGGTGGTAGCACTTAAGTCTCCTTCATACCCGTTGTTGATGAAAGACATATCGGTTGTGCCTTTCGGGTATTCTGTGACACAGGTGGCATCATGTAGATCTAGGGTTTGTCGAATGATGTCCGTAGTGATGACCACCTGTTTCTGGTTGACCAACGACTGGAGAGTGATTTGGCTATCATTCTCACTAGTTTGCACGGAGACGTTGGTCCAGAACTGGCTTAGGGAATCGGGGTATATGGTAGGATTCAGAAGAAACGCGGTTCGGTACTGGGAATCTACCATAAGATCGATGGCGTTATCAAATTTGTTCCAGAAGGCCGATTTCGAGAGGTAGGCAACACAGTTGTGTCTGGGTTTGAGTTTCATGGTCGCCATTGGTGAGAGAGTGAAAGGACGGAAAACGGCTAATGAAACGTCTGAAAGTAGGTTTAGGTATTTATAGGGTAAGACAAAGGCTGATATAAAACGACTGAAAGTGTTGGTGCTGTCATCAGTTGTTTGAAAACAACTGAAGACCTGGTTTTAACTTTCAGAAGTTGTAACAACTGAAGACTTGGTATTAGTCATCAGTAGTTGTGAAACTACTGAAGACATGGTTTTGGCTTCAGTTGTAAGTGAAGCAGCTGTTGTAGAAACAACTGAAGAGAAAATTTTCTCATCAGCTGTTGTCGTCAATTCTTAGCTCATCAGCTGTTTCATTCTGACCTCAACACTTCATCAGACTTTGTCTGAGTTTCAGATGTTTCATAGGTCATCAGTACTTATCTGTTATTCTGACATCAGCAGTTGTAACTACAGCAGTAGTTGTAACCACATAGTTCTGTTCAACAGATGAGTACTTCAGTACTTTTAAGTAATTTAGTCTTCAGTAGTTGTGAAAACTACTGAGGATAAAAGAACTGCAGTACTTATTTGTGACAGTAGTATACGAATGCTCATCAGTACTTGTTGACTGAGATCATCAGTAGTTGTCACTTATTCTAGCTGCAGCATACCAAGCCTTAACACTAGGTTTTGGAAAGTTGAACTGTCCAAAGGCTTAGTAAATATGTCTGCAAGCTCATCAGCACTAGGAACAAACTTTGGATCAATCAGACCTTTTTCAAAACAATCCCTAATAAAATGGTGTCTGATCTCAATATGTTTGGTCCTAGAGTGCTGGACTGGATTCTTGACGATACAAAGAGCTGAAGCACTATCCATTAGTAATGGAGTCTTAGTCTCTGTAATGCCATAATCCAGTAATTGATTCTGAAGCCAGAGTACCTGAGATGTACAACTTGCAGCAGCAATGTACTCGGCTTCAGCAGTGGATGTAGCAACAGATGTTTGTTTCTTACTCTGCCAAGAAACCAAACAGTTGCCTAGGAATTGACATCCACCAGAAGTTGATTTTCTAGTTAATTTACACCCTGCATAGTCACTATCAGAAAAAGCAACTAATTTGCAAGAGTGCCCAGTGGAATACCAAAGACCTAGAGATTGAGTACCTTGCAGATATCTAAAGATCCTCTTGACTGCAATCAAATGGGACTCTTTAGGAGCAGCCTGAAATCTAGCACAAACACAAGTTGCAAACATAATATCTGGTCTAGAAGCTGTTAAGTACATCAAGGACCCAATCATACATCTGTAAAGTGTTTCATCAACAGCTTTACCTTTCTGATCTGCATCCAGTTGTGTGGTGCTGCACATGGGAGTAGAACAGGGCTTACAGTGTTGTAAATCAAACTTTGCCAAAAGACTTTTTGTGTATTTTGACTGATGAATGAAAGTTCCATCAGCCTTTTGTTTGATTTGCAGACCTAGAAAGAACTGTAATTCTCCCATGGCACTCATTTCGAATTTTTGTTGCATCAACTTTGTAAATGCATCACACAACTGTGGATCAGAGGAAGCAAAAATAATATCATCAACATAAATTTGAACAAGGAGCTTATGTTGACCCACTTTCTTAATGAACAAAGTTTTATCTATGGAGCCTCTAGTGAAATTATTCTGAAGAAGAAAATTTGACAGTGTTTCATACCAGGCTCTAGGAGCTTGTTTCAACCCATAAAGAGCCTTATCAAGTTTATACACCCAATCAGGATGTTTATTATCCTCAAAACCTGGTGGTTGACACACATAAACCTCTTCTTTTATTTTACCATATAAAAACGCACTTTTGACATCCATTTGAAAAACTTTAAGATTGTGGAATGCAGCATAGGCTAAGAACAATCTAATTGCCTCCAGTCTGGCTACAGGGGCAAAGGTTTCATCATAATCAATACCTTCTTCTTGTGAAAACCCCTGGACAACCAGTCTGGCCTTGTTCTTGACAATTTGCCCATTTTCATCTGTTTTATTCCTAAACACCCATTTAGTGCCTATTGCACACTTACCTGGGGGTAGAGGAACCAGTTCCCACACTTGCTGCTTTTTGAACTGAAGAAGCTCAAGCTGCATGGCATCAACCCATCCATTGTCTCTTAATGCAATATGATAGTTCTTTGGCTCTTGCTGACTGATGAAAAGAGCATAGAAGCAGAAGTTGGACAATTGACTTCTAGTTGAGACACCAGCATTGATATCACCAATGATTTGAGACGTTGGGTGATTCTTCAGCTCTTGATGCACTATGAGATCTGTGCAAGTGTTTGTAGCACGCTCAGCAGCAACAGATGTTGATCCAGATTCTTGAAACCAAGTGTTAGATGGCATATCAAATGAAGTAGAGGATTCAGAAATCTCATCAGCATTTGTTGTGGATGGTGCTACTGAAGCTACAGGAACATCAAGTTGAGTAGACTCAGGCAGTTGATCACTAAACTTGAATAGGTGAGTACTGGGATCATCATGAACATCAGTACCACCAGATGGATGACTAGCTGCAGAAGGTGATGAATTCACATGATCTGCAACAGCTGGAGGCTGATAAGGAACATATTGCAGTATGTCCAGATCAAACAACTCCACAGGGTTTTGTGGGATTTTGTCCTTAGGAGATTCATTGAACTTCACATGCAAGGTTTCTTCAACCATCTTTGTCTTACAGTTGAACACTCTGTAAGCCTTGCAAGTGGATGAGTACCCAACAAAATACCCTGCATCCACCTTAGAATCAAACTTTTGGAGTTGATCCTTTGTGTTGAGAATGTAACAAGGACACCCAAATGCTCTGAAGAATGAAATTAGAGGAGCCAAATGATGTAGAACTTCATAAGGAGTCTTCATCAACCTCTGATTCACTAAAGCTCTATTTTGCACATAGCATGCTGTGTTGACAGCTTCAGCCCAAAAGGTCAGTGGCAAACCAGAGTCAGCCAACATGGACCTTGCAGCTTCAATTAGGGTCCTGTTCTTTCTCTCCACTACTCCATTTTGTTCTGGAGTCCTTGGGATGCTATACTGCCTCTTGATTCCTTTTGAAAGGTAGAAATCATCAAGTGTATGGTTTCTAAATTCAGTTCCATTATCACTTCTTATACACTTGACTGATAGGGAATACTGCTTCTCAACATACAACACAAAGTTAATAATTGTCTGAGCAGCCTCATCCTTTGAATGCAAGAAGAAGGTCCATACAAATCTGGAGTAATCATCCACAATTACCAGACAGTATTTCTTCTTTGCCATGCTCATTACTCTCACAGGACCAAAGAGATCCATGTGCAGTAATTGCAAGCAGGCAGTGGACTTTGGTTCTTCTATAGGAGGAAATGAGACTTTGTGTTGTTTTCCTTTTAAACAAGCAGTGCAGGTTTCATCACAGAGGAACTCCTTTATTGGTAGACCTCTTACTAAACTTTGTGGATCAGCTGATTCATGTTTTTGAGATTAACATGACCCAGCCTTCTATGCCACAGTTTAGATTCCTGAGGAGAGGCCTTGGAGAACAGGCAAGGATGACCTTTTAAATCAATCTTCTTTGACAAATCCAAGGCATATACTCTTCCTATCCTGTTGGCCTTCAGGAGAGTATATTCATCCAATACCTTGTCAATCAGCCTCAGAACTTTGGAAGACAGAATCCGGCAGTTCTGGCTTGTGAAAAGTGCAACATGCCCTTTATCACACATCTGACTGACACTCAGTAGATTATACTTGAGATTCTCCACATGGTTAACATCATCAAATCTGATTTCTCCATTTGACACAAATCCTTTCCCGATGATGTAACCCTTAGCATCATTTCCAAATGAGACAAATCCCTTCTTTCCTTGAGAGTAGTCATTAAGAAGAGAACTGCTCCCAGTCATATGCATAGATCCTCCACTGTCTACATACCAGATGCTTCTTTGGCATGCTGAAGAACCCTGCATTTATCATAAGAAACTAGTTAGCTTTAGAGACCCAAACCTTTTTGGTTTTGGGTATGTTTTCATCAACAGATTTAACCATAACTTGTTTCTCATGATTAACAGCTGATGAAGGTGGAGATGGTGCTGAAATGGAATTCTTAGATTTGGGCTTGGATTTCCTTTTCAGTGGTTTGATCACAGGTGCATCTAGTTGGTTAACTCTCCCCAACAAATGCTGAACCATCATAACAAGTTGTGTCTGATTTGTTGCTAAAGCCTTCAGCTCATTTGACACATCAGTACTTGTTTTTGATGAGTTCCTGTGACCCACCATTTCCTCCTTGAAATTCACAGACTTCGTCTGATGTTTATCATGAGGAACACTATCAGCTGTTTTCTGATAAACCCCATCCTTCTTTTTGGATTTTGGTGAGGCCTTGGGTTTATCAGTTTGAGATGACTGTGGTACAAACTTGGTTTCAAACTCATTTTTCATTTTATTTATTCTTCTTTAATGAGCTTATCTCTGTTGAGTTTGGAACCCTTTTTGTACCAGCATTCATCAGATAGATGATTGAATTTACCACATATTTCACATGGCTTATTCTTCATCTTGGATTGATCAACTGCTGAAGTGGAAACTACTGAAGGTGTGATCTTCAGTACTTTCCTCCTTTCAGTACTTGTGTTAAGTACTGAAGGATCGGTAACAACTGAAGACTTGTTCTTCAGCTGTTCTCTATCCGTCCTGAAAGACCGTATGATAGATTCCTCAGCAGTTGTTAATCCTTTTATTTCATCAGATTTGAAATGCTTTTCAGATGTTGTGACTTGCCCTTCAGTACTTGGAGTACTTTGAGGAACAACATCTGAATTTCTCAGCTTCATGTGTTTATCAGCATTTAAACCATCAGGCAATTGATTTGCTGAGATCTTAACACTGACTTCATCCTCTAATTTTGTATTATCATTTGAGGATGAATCACATGATGATGTGGTTTGGAAATTACTTTCACCTTCAGATTTTACTATTGATTTTGAAGTAAAATCAGTAGGTGGTGCAGTATGATTGTAACCTATTCCAAACTTCACATTTGAAGCTGTTTGCTTGCTGAGAAGCATTTCAAATCCCTTGCAGGATGTTACCCATCGGTCACACTCAACTTGGGTAGCTGCAAGTGTCTCTTTGAGACTTCTGTGGTTCTCGAGTATGACCTCTACCTTAGCCTTTTCATCATTAAGTTGGCATTTAAGCTTGTAAATCTCATCATCTTTGTCATTAAGTGCAGACACATACTCATCTTTTCTTTTGGAAATAGTTTTCTCAAGCTCAAGATTTTGACTGATTAAAGCTACATTTGCCTCTCTAATAGAGACAAAGGCAGCTATGCATGATTCAGAACATAACTTGGCTTTAGCCTCAGAAGATATCTGGGTTACCTGTGAAGATGAAGCATCTGAGCAGGAACCCTCAGTAGACTCCAGGGCCATGAGAGCAAGATTCCCAAAAGGATGTTCACCACCATGTTGACCAGCACCAGCAGATAGTTGCTCATTGAAACCAGAAAGATCATCTGGTAAGCTGCTCCAGTCAACAACTCCTGGTGTGAAGAAGCTGTGATGAGGTTGAGATTGTGATGGAGATGGTTGAGGCTCAGGTAGGGCTTGAGGTTGTTGTGCTATAGGGACATGAACTGGATTTGGCTGTGGCATATAATAGCAGGGATAAGGATATGGCATTGAACCCTGAGGGACAAAGTATGCAGGAGATTGAGGTTGTGAGTGATGACCAGAACTAGCAGGATGTTGCCCTTTGTTTTGTGAACTATTGCTTGGAAAGGTCACAAAGGGTGCAGAGGAGTTAGATCCAGTTGATCTACACTCTCTTGCAAAGTGCCCAAGCCTGTGGCATTTGTGACACCTCAACTTACTCTTGTCAAAACCAACTTTGGTTTTGCCAGAGAGTCCTGGAAATTTCCTACCAGTTCTCTTGTAGAACTTTTGAGATCTGATATTGATCAGGGCCATTTGGCTCAAAATATCCATCTCTTCTAAATCATCATCAGCAATACCTTGCAAATCATCCATGATAAACATAAATTATCACTATTACACCCAGAATGACTGTCAACACCAACAAATGCATGATCAGAACTGTTTGAAGAGAAATCTATATGCTCATCATAATGACTTTCTGATCCAGCATATTCTGACTCATGACCGACCAAGGCAGTGTTACCTGGTACAAAGTCATCAGAGAGCTTTCCTGATGATGCCAGTTTCCTTTTCTGCTCTATCTCTCTTTCAAATGTAAGCAGTTTCCCATGGAGTTGGGTGAGAGATAGGCTATCCAGATTTGCACTGGAGCGTAGGACAATGGTGTATGTGTCCCATCTCTCAGGCAGTGATCTGAGGAATCTGTTGTTCATCTGGCTGTTAGTATACTCTTGCTTGACCATTTTCAGTTCAGAGATCAAGCAGGAGAAACGCTCAAACTGTTGAGTCAGTGTCTCACCCTTCCTATGAGAGAATGTCTCATATTGTTGGGCGAGGATTTCTCTGTTGTTTGCTAAGACCTCATCAGTTCCTCCGAATTGTTCCTTCAAAGCATTCCAGAGGTCATGAGCAGTTTCATGATGCATAAGCCCAGAATAGATTTCATTCGGCAGTGCCATGGCCAGAATTCCATGGGCTTTAGCATCAATCTCAAACAGTTTACGATCTTCATCTGAGTATTGCTCCTTCTTCTTCGGAACCATTTGATTGGTCTCCGGATTGTTCACCATAGGCTTGTGTGGACCATGAACCACAGATGTCCAACAACCTGAACTGTTAACAGACAGGTGATGGAGCATTCTTCGTTGCCATATGTTATACTCACTCCTAACCAGCATCGGAGGCTTGGTTGAGGAGCCAGTATTGTGAGGATCATTAGATGGAGTAGTCATTCTCAGATTCAAACCAAATCAATCAAGTTTCAAAAGATTTTGCACAAAAACACAACAAACTCAATAAGAACCAAGAAGAAACTCAAATTAAATAACCAGAAGCAGCAGAAAATCAATCTTTATAACCAGTTCTTGCACATATGCTAATTCGATCAAACTATAGATATCAAAATAGCAGTTTCAATGATCAATTGTTAAACCGATCAATGATTAACCCGCTCTGATACCATTTGTTAGGATCAGTGATCTAAGTTTGATCAATTAGAGTTGAATCACAGCGGAATTAGAGCAAGAATTAAGCAAATATAGCAAGAACACAATAAATATTCAATGGAACAGTACACGGTTATATAGATATAGGGTTTTCTGCAAAGAGATAATAACATTCATGCACACATGCTTCGGTGTGGCGGCTGCTAGGTTTTCCTAAGCTGCACCGATTACAATTAGGTCAGCATTCCTTATATATAGGAATGTGACGTCTGCTGATGTCACTTGATAGTGACATCTAACAGAATTATTACAAACTACTGAAAGTAAGCAAACTACTGAGAATGTTCACAGCAACTGAGAACATCTCAGATTATTCTAAGTACACGAAGAAACATAAAACTACTGAAACTATAAGTACAGAAAAGAAACTACAACAACTGAAAGGAAACCATCACAACTACTGAAGAGGTCTTCTTCAGCTGTTGTGACAATCATCTGACACTTGGTCTTCAGTCTTTGTCTTCAGCTTTTATCTTCAGACTTTGTCTTCAGCTCTTTCACTTCAGACTTTGTCTTCAGCTCTTTCACTTCAGACTTTGTCTTCAGCTCTTGTTATCAGCTGATGTCTTCAGCTGTTGCAGACTACTTCAGTTGTTGTAATATCCGTGGGACTTAAAGGTTTTTCTGATCAGGCTCATTGGTTCTTTTGGTCCAACAATGGTCTCCATCAAGCTCCTAGAATTTGGTATGAAATGTTATCACAACATTTGATCCAGCATCGATACATGCGAGGGAAAATTGATCCAACTTTGTTTATAAAGAAGGATTCTGATGATCTCTTATGTGTTCAAGTGTATGTTGATGATATCATATTTGGTTCTACAAGTCCAAAATTATGTAATGAATTTGAAGAAATCATGAAGTCTCGTTTCCAAATGAGTTCTATGGAAGAAATTAACTTTTTCTTTGGTCTTCAAGTGAAGTAGTCTGCAGATGGAATTTTTATTAATCAGGAGAAATTCGTTGAAAAACTCTTGATGAAATTTAAACTACAAGATCATCAATCCATCAGAACTCCAGCTGATGTAAATACCATGATTGAACCTGATCCGAATGGAAAATCAGTTGACTAAACTCTATACAGATCTATGATTGGATCTTTGATGTATCTTACTGCATCTAGACCTGATATAATATATGTTGTTTGTGTCTGTGTAAGGTACCAATCTGACTCGAAGGAATCTCACCTAATCACTGTTAAACAAATATTTAGGTACCTCAAAAGGAAACCGGCTTTAGGGTTGTGGTATCCTTATGAAGGAAACTTTTAGTTACATGGATATACAGATAGTGATTATGGAGGATGTTGCCAAGATCGTAAATCTATAACGGATGGTTGTCAGTTTTTAGGTCCCAGATAAGTCTCGTGGCAATGTAAGAAACAAACAAATGTCTCCGTTTCAACCGCAGAAGCTGAGTAGATAGCTGCTTCAGCAGGATGTTCTCAAATCCTTTGGTTAGAAAACCAACTACTGGATTACGGGTTCAATTTTCTTAAAACTCATATTTATATTGATAACACTGCTGCTATGTTTATTACAACTAATCCTATTAAGCACTCAAAAACAAAGCATATCAAAATTCGATATCATTTTCTCAGAGATAACTCTGAAAAAGGTTTAATCATTTTGATTCAAATTACAACTGAAAAACAGTTGGCTCACCTATTTACAAAAGCTTTTTTACTAGGTCGCTATGAGTATTTGGTTGAGTCAATTGGACTTATTAACCATGTTTAAAATTGGTTTTGATTAAATTGAGTTTTCTGAATCATAAAAATGAAAAGAACCCTCCTTTAACTGAATTAGAAGATTTATAGAGAAAACTGTCAAAGTTAACTACCTGATTGTATATATTGTGTGTGCATGTTCAATAGAAAATGAAAAAGAAAATACAAAAATAGAAAATTGCAAAATCAAAAGAGAAAAGTATAAAACAAAAACCCACAAAAATAGAGTTTATTTGCTAGTTAATTATTTAGGACTGAATCTGTCTTTGCAATTTATAAGAAATGATAGATACATTAGTTCTGATCAGTTTCATACTTCGCCCTCTACTAAAGTCTGACGTGATCAGATATGATGTGCGGGTATGCTCATGCAATTATATTGAAAAAGTAAATTCTTGTGATTAAACTAAATCAATCATGCATTCGTGTTTGTCCATTTTAGTACCAATGAGTAGTGTTGACTTCTCAAATTGATTGCTTGTCAAGTCACAACCTTACACCTGGTGGCGATATGAATAACCATGAGCTATAATTATTTAAAGCATCTATTCGCTTCTCTTTTACGAGTCATCATAGACCTGAAGTGACAAGATATCCTTTGTTGTAAGTCATTACAAACCTGGATATTCTCACTTGATGCAAAAGATGCCAATGTGCACAACCTAAACATGAGATCAGGTTATATGTATATGTCAGGCTAATAATTAAGAAAATTGCTTTCTTGAATATCTTGACGAGAGTTGAGCTCTCTAAGTCTAAGTGTGACTTACATAATGTCATATCTAATTGATGAAATCAGCTTACACTCATGATGAACATGAATAAAAGGTTGATTCCCCCAAGGATCTTTTCAATATCTCTCAACTTCAACACATTAACATTATGGTGCGGAAACCCATAATGATTGAGTATGAAATCAGTGTTTGTGTGTGTATGGTGTGTGTGCAAGAAAACAATGAAAATTAGCTGCTCGTTTGTATTGATTTTGTTCAAAAGCTTACAAAGGATTAGGGTAGCATGCTATTTATAGCCTATACACATAACTATATACAATTACCTAACTACCCATATGTAAATGAAAATTACATAAAATCATCCTAAGTCTATATGTCATCCACTGTGGAGATTAGTCATCCGCTGTGGATGTTTGCTCATCCCCTGTGTAGAAGATCTTGTCATCCGTTGTACATGGTTGTATGTTATCCGCTGTGGGATGTTCATCCGCTGTGGATGAACATCCGATGTGGATTGTTGTCTGCTGTGAGTTCTTCATCCACTGTGGGATGGTTGTTCATCCACTGTACATACTTGGAAACAAATCTTCATTCACTGCTGATGATCTTCATCTGCTGTGAGACTTTCTTCATCCTCTACGAACACGTGTCAAAATTTCCTTTTATGTACAAACATGAAAAAGAAATTTAAACAAATATTAGTGATTGTTATGAATGTTAATGATGTTAATGTGTTATTAAATGATTGTTTTAGATGTTAAAACACATTATGTTTGTTATGCTTGATGTGGCAAGCATTATACTTTTTATGCATTAATTCTTAATGCAATTGTTGAGTCCAACAATACTCCCCCTAAGTATGATGTTGCCAACATTTTATGTTTGCTAGATTAATGTTTTGTTTGTTAGTAATGTGTGTTTGTGTGTTTTGTTATGAATAATTGTTTTGTTTGTTTGTTTACTTTGAATGTTATGCATGTTTTGATTGTATGTTATGTATGATTGATTGTTATTGTGTATATTTGATTGATTACATGTGTAACACATGTTTGTTTTGTGTATGTTTACATGTGTTTATACAAAATACATGTTTGAAATGATTGTTTGATTGAATGATTTCAAGTGTTAGCATAATAAAACAAATATGAATAATTGTATGAATCCATGTGTTTATTAACACATATATGTATGTTTGCACGAATCTTATGTGTTTGTATCAACAACACATGTATGTATTATTGTATGATACCATGTATATAAAACCACATGTATGAATGATTGTATGATATCATGTGCTTAAGGGAACATGTATGTATGAATGTATGAATGCATAATAATAAAGAAGGATATGTTTGTTTCTTTGTTTCCCCAGCTATGTGTTTAGAAACCCTAGAAATGAGATGGTCCTGCTTCATCAGTCTTCTTCTGGGCTTCTTCCATAGCCTTAAGAGTATCTTCAATGTCTTGCTTTATAGCTTAGTTAGCTTCAGCTTCTTTCACCTGATCTTTGAGAGCTGTGATCTTGAAGGCATTCCTGCAGTTGACTATGTGTTCAATGAAGTAGTCAACTGTGCTTCTCTGATCTTCATACTTTCTTTCTATTATTAGGTCAACCAGCTACTCCTGAGTGGACTGATCAAGACTCTAAACATCAATGTTGCTCACCAAAGTGGTGACAATATGCTTTCCCTTAAGTATCTCTAAGTTATTGTTCTCAGAGATTCTCATTCCTGTAATTCCTTCAATGTGGGTGAGTGGCTATTGTTTAGTCTCTAGCCTCTGCTTCAAGGCTGCATTGACATAGACTGTGCCATGAATCGTCAGCATATGAATGAAGTAACAGCAGTCTCCTTTGCACAATACATCTTCTATGGCTGGAAATGTTTTTGTTTTCAGAAATGATACATAAGATGGGTGTAACAATTTAATCTCTACTGGATCAAATAATCTTATGTCTTCAGCCTCTTTTCCTTCCAACTTTCTTTCCAATAACACTTCAAAATGATGTTCATCATAATACCATTTGGTGATTGGATGGTTGTACTGATTACCTTCAATCTTTTTCATGATTAACTTTAAATCTGAAGGTCTTAGTGGATATCCCACTCTCTCAAGCAATTCACTATCAATTTACTCTATCTGTTCAGCTTGAGGTTGTTTGCCTTTGCCTGCTACTTTTGCACTCTTCTAAGATTTTCAATATGCAATTTGTCTTCTTTTTTTGCTTTTACTCTCATCTCATTGTGATGTTTATGCATGTATGATCTCAATATATGATAGAAGTCTGCTCCCCTTGGATTGTTGGTGTGATTGACCATTCTGAGTCACAGAAGGTCTAATCTATCTTCATAGCTTAGGGAACCCAGCTGGGAGATGTATGATAGGTATTGAACAAGTCCATAAACTCTCTTGACAAGTACAACATCCCAGACCTCATCATATCTCCATGCCACAATCTTGATTTCATTAGCCCCAGCAGTTAGAGGTATTCCGTCATACAACTTGATAAATTTTGTTTTTGCACTGATCATTTCTCTAACTTCATTGCCTTCACGCCATAGTCTGTGTGGCATAAACTCTCTTACTTCTTCAATGTGGTGTAGTTCTGGTGGTGCTTGGTGGTAAGTAGATAGAGAAGAAGCATGATGTGGTCTAAAAATCTATGGCCTTAGAGCATTTGAGAGCATGTTTTTGTAGATCTCTCTAGCCATGTCTTTCATCTATGACAGAGATCTTCCTGCATATGACCTGTATGGGATTCTTGTGTGACTCAACCAGCTCTTGACCTGGGAGTAGGTCATCTTCTTTATTTGAGGATCTTTAGGCAAATTCTTCTAAAGTTCTTGCTGATCCTTTATCTCTTTGTATCTTCTATATGTTTGCTCGGTTTCATTCTTCATTACTTCCTAAAAGTCCTTGAGCAAATCTTTAACCTCTGAGAGGTTAAGTTGCATGAAAGCATCATAAGGGAATCCTCTTGAAACCAACTCAATTCCCATCAAAGTTTCTGGAACATCTGGGAAGAGTTCTTGAATGTTTTGAATGGTATCCTCAGCTTTTTTTTCTTCTGTTTCATCATCAGAATCAGTCAATATGATGATTGTCTGCTTGTCAGTGCTTTGGTCAATCTCTCCTTCTTCAAGAGGACTTGATTGTTGAGTTGCTTCATCAACTGGTTCTGATTTGACTTTTAAAAGCTTTAGAGGAAGGGATTCAAGTTCATTAATATCTTCAATGGCTTCCTTCCCCTTGGATGAGGATCCAAAATACATTCTCTTTCTTTTCCTTTCATATGTTTTGATCTGGGGTTCAAAAGATGAGGCTTGAAAATCTGATTGTTCAATCTACATGGTAGCAGTCTCAGCAAACTACCTAATTAATTCCTTTTGTTTGTCTGTGACAGGGTTATAAGGAACAATGCTGGTTTCTTGAGCTTGGGGATCAGGGGTGTGAAAGTGCTGACTTAAGATAGGTAAATAATGGATGTTTTCAAAGGGGTTGGCTTCACTAAACAACTGATCCATAGAGTATGACACTTTAGGAATGATCAGTGCTAGTTTTGCTTGATCTGTTTGGTTTTGGTTTGTTTCTTCTTCAGCAGCCATGTTTTCAGAATCACTCAGATCTTGATCTAGACCTACTGAATGTTGTTCATCATTTAGTTAAGTGTCTGCAAGTTCAAGCTCTCTGTTAAATCTTTTTATCTTGTCATTTTGAGCTTCTATTATCTTCTTTAATTCATCCACTTCATTTGATCTGGATTCTGATTGTTTAGCTAAGTATTCAATCTCAGCTTTGATAATGTTCAGCTCATTATCTTTAGCTTTTAACTCACCTTTTGTCTGTTCAAGCTGTTTTTTAACAAACTTAACAATCAGATTTTGAGCTTTATGATCAGACTCCAACTCCTCTATTTCTTTATCTTTCACTTTAATCTTTTCTCTTAGTCTCTTAGCTCTGTTGTTTGATCTTTCAATCAACTTGTTATATTCGGTAAAGAGAAAGACTTTAGAATGCTCAATATCATCTTTAGTGAGATTTTCACTGCTTGTTTCAGCTTTATTAGCAGTGACTGTCTGTTCTTGTATGGGCTCATGAGATGATGTACCAACATCCTCATGTTTATCAGATTGTTCTTCAAGGGCTGTATCTATATCTCTCAAAAGAGATGACAAAGTTTGTTGATCAGATAAAGTTGGGCTGTGATGAGGTGAAGGGAAATGGAGATCTAATTGTATGTTTTTAGCTTGTTGGAATTCCTCCTCACTGGGTTGTTCTTGTGGGACTGGTTGTTGTGGGCTAATGGGTTGTTCTGGTAGAATTGGGTGTTCTGGTTGGATTAGCTGGTTTGGTTGAATGATTGGTGGTGGTTGTATGATGGGTGCTTGTTGGATGGCATGTTAGTAAAGCATTAAAGGCTCATCCTGTCTTGGAATCCTCAGAAATACCTCAGGAATAGGGATGTCATGATCAATCTTGTGTGGAGGTACACGTACTTCATTCTTGGTAAATGCTAGATTTTATCCTATTAAAGACATGCTCATTGAAATGCACAGGATGGAATATGGGGCCTTGTCTTGGAATGTTTGGAAGGAGATCATCTATAATCATTTGGATGAATCTAGAAAACATCAAGAATTTGTTCCTCACCTCAGTGATGTTGTACACTAGCCCATTCAGCACTTGTACAGCAAAATTGAAAGGTCTTGTTGCTATAATACTTACTATAGCACATGAGGCTAACAGAGATGTGGCATCCCAGCCAGTCTTCCTGTTGGTCATAGTCTTTTGGTATGTATGCATCAAGAATCTGAATTGTGCACACATATATGACTTCTTGATCTGTTTTCTCTCAATAGTGCCTGTATAGCCAATCTGCCTGAACACATGTAAAACATAATGTTCATCAAACTCTACTGGGCCATCAGCATCAACTTCTCCCAGTTGTAGCACTCTTCTTATAACTTCTTCAGAAATGATGATCTGTTATTCATGCACAGTAGATATAACTACTTGTTGATCATCAATTTCTCCCAGATGTGCATTTGTCCAAAATTGGACAATGTGATCCTTATAAATATATGGCCTTGCTGTCATAACATGCACCAGTCTTGTTTGCCTGATAGCTTGGATCACATCTCTTTAGTTCTCTAACTTAGGAGAGTCAGTATTGAGATATGCACATATGTTATGATCTCTGACAAACACTAAGTTTGCCATATCTGCAAAACAAAGAAGAGTATGCTAGTAACTTGTATAGGATGAATGTATGATGTTTGAATTGATGAAATGTAGATCAAGTGTTCATTAACTTATTTTGATTGTTATAAAATTATAAATGTTGTATGTTTAACACTTGTTATTGGTTAGAAATGTATGTTAGAATGGTATTACCAAATGAGATAGCTTGATTTTTCAAAGTCAACTATTTGTTATAACTTGGTCATGAAAAAATTGTATGATACAATTTGGTTTGATTCAACTTGATTCTTTAATGTGTTTGTTTTATCACAAAAAGGTTGTTTTGTTCAATATTTACAATAATTTCACTTTATAACAGCTTGTTCATGAATGTCAGTTTGACCTTTTAAAGTCAAAATGACCATTTAATGCACATGAATGAACATGCATTTAATGTTTGTGTGATGAATGCCATGCCAAATTAACTTTCTTTACTTGTTTGTTGTTGTATTATGAAAATGTTTGCTAAGTTATAATATGTTTTAATTCTTTTTGAATATTTTCAAAGATCAAACATAGTGTTTTGTTTGATTTTGGCATGAACACCCTGACTGTTCATGAACCCAATGAACAATTAATCAAATTTCATCAAATCAGCAGTCTTAATACATTCAATTGAAGTAATGAAACACTCATTCAATGTTTCATTTTGATTATAAACATCAAGAGATTCATGTTTGATTTTTGTTCAGGATTCGACTTCGTCGAACAGTGTATGAATGTGAATCACTCAATCTGATGTTTTAATGCATGATTGATCATAAGAATGTTGTTGTTATAACTATTTGATTGTGAATCAAATGATAAATCACAATGATTTTAGGCTTTGAATCGCACAGGGTTTCAAGGGTTTAAGGATTTAAAGACAGTGTATAACGTTTAAAAATTTTGTATTCTTCTCTCTCTCTCTCATGATGAAAAGAAAAATTTACAAGTGTTATGTTTATATACACAGCGGACAAAGGACTTATCCACTGTGGGTACAGTGTCTGTACGTTGTATGAACAGTGACTTAAAATTAAATTTAGGTCATCCGCTGTGTGAACAGTGTTCATGCGCTGTGCATTTTACACTATGCGCGTATGTTGTACTGTGCACACAGTGGATGAACAATTTGTTCATGCGCTGTGCACATAGTTTATAAACTGCGAATGAGAATTGTAGTCACTGCGGATGAACAATTTTGTTCATACGCTGTAAACCCGTGGTCCATTGTACTAATTGTTCACAGCGGATGAACATTTGTTCATGCGCTGTGGATCCTTTGATCAAATGTTTGATATGTTCATAGCGGATGAAGAAAGTTCATGCACTGTGGACACTTGAATGAAAATTTTGTTTTCTTCCGAAGCAAATTTGTTTGTTTTTCTTCCAATAGAAAATTTTGTTTGATAAATCTTGTTTAAATCAAAATGTTTGTTTAAAATTTGATTTAAAATGTATGTTAAAATATTGAATTTTAACATATTCAATATATGGATGTTTTGATATCACTCATAAGCAATATTGTGCAATAAAATAAACAAATATGTATGTGTCAACCTGCTTTTTGTTAGTGTTGGCTTGACTTGGCTTTGTTTATTATTATTTTTTTTCAAAATTTGAAAATATCAAAATTTGAAATGTATGAAAATGTACAATTCTGCTGCCTTTGATAATTCCATGTTCAATTTCTCCCCCTAAATTTTTGCATATTTATAAAAACCTGTTATAAAATGACAAAAATTTATATGCTTTAATATGGAAATTATCAAAGTCCAATTAATTGCTTGCTTGATAAAAGTTAGAAATGCCTTGTCTAACTAATAAATGAATGATTTTCATGTTTCAGCGTGAATCTTTTGCACATACCATGAGATCATACTAGTCTACATTTCTCACTGAGTTATTTGTATGGTTTTGAGAATAGACATAGACAAGTACAATGTTGATTGCAGATATATTGATTCATTTAAACTCAAGCATGGTATTAATGGTTGATTGAAACAGTTAGTGATTATCCTATTTTAAATTGATTGACATGAGTTGTATGTACCCCACATCTGATTGTATGATTGGTACAACCCTCCTCAAGATATGCTAGAAAGCACTTTCAATACTTAAAACCTAGCTACTTAGGAGTATAAATGCTCAATTTGATCCATGTTGTTGATCCTCATTAGGATTCTCTTTCACTTCACTTTGAAAGGTGATCCTCTATGGGATACCATAAACAAAGTGTTGGTTTGCCTTTCAACTATCTAAATATTCTCTTCACTGCATTAATGTATGATTCTTTGGGATCTGCTTGATATCTTGCACACATGCAAACTGCATACATGATATCTGGTCTGCTTGCTGTAAGATACATCAGTGAACCTATCATAGATCTGTAAAGTTTCTGGTCAACTGACGTTCCTTCTGGATCTGGTCCGAACTTCAATCCAGTTGTAATTGGTGTTTTGCTAGATGTGCAATCAGACATATTATACTTTTTCAAGATCTGATTCACATATTTGCTTTGATTGGTGAATATTCCTTCTGCTAATTGATGAACTTGTAGACGTAGAAAGAATGTAAGTTCTCCCATAGAGCTCATCTGGAATTTTGATTACCTAAGGGTTTCAAACTCTTTGCAAAGCTGTGTGTTTGTGGATCCAAATATTATGTCATCCGCATGGACTTGCACTACTAGCAAGTCTTGTTCTTTTCTCTTTAAGAACAATGTCTGGTCAATTTTACCACGGGTGTAACCATTCTGTAGTAGAAACTTTGATAAAGTTTCATACCACTTTCTGGGAGCTTAATAAAGACCATACAGAGCTTTGTCTAACTTGTAGACTCTGTGAGGGAAATCTGGATCTTCAAACCCTGGTGGTTGAGCAATGTATACCTCTTCATCTATCTTACCATAGAGGAATGCACATTTGACATCCATTTGGTAGATAGTGAACTTTTAGATGAAGCATAAGCAAGGAATACTCAGATGGCTTCCAGTCTTGTTACAGGAGCAAAGGCATCATCATAGTTAATGCCTTCCTCTTGAGTATAACCTTGAGCTATAAGCCTTGCTTTGTTTCTTATAACAATCCCTCTGTCATCTGCTTTGTTTCTGAATAGCCACCTTGTGCCAATTGCATATTGACCTTCAGGCAGATCTACCAGCTTCCAAACTTCTTGCTTCTTGAATTGTTGTAGTTCCTCTTGCATAGCTTCTATCAAACTGTTGTCCTTTAATGCTTCTATCAAACTCTTGAGTCAATCTAGTGTTGAGGTCACCTGTGATGTTTTCTATTGGATGGTTCTAGTGAACTCTTGTTGTTGTAATCTGATCAACATGAATTGTTGAATCAAGATTGGTGATTGTCTGATCATGTGATGATGGTTGAGCAAGAGTATTGGGTAATATGTGATTGTCTTGTTGAGGGGGTTCAGTGAATGTTTATGGTGAATCATGAAAGAAATCTAAGATTTCATCTTCATGATGCGTATCTGGTAGTGAATGGTAATCATTATCATCTTCATGTTGTTTTGGTTTGTTGGTTTCTTATGATTGACTGGGTACAGGAGATGAAGATGCTGGAGTGTCTGATGATGTTCCTCTTGATGTGTTTGGTTGATCAGCTAGTGTTGACAGAGTTATGCTAGAAGGAGTGTTAGTGGTTTTCCTTGGAGGATCAGCTGTTAATGGAACATCAATGGTTATTGGTGGAACCATTGGATATTCACTGTTATCCTTGGAACCTGAAACATCAAAATACGATGTGTCAAATGATTTTGTTAACGCATCAATATCAAACAACCAGTTTGAACCAATGACTTTCTTAGTGAAAGAATGTTCATTGAAAACAACATCTGTTGTTTCTTCCACTATATTTAGCCTTGGATTGAATACTCTG
The DNA here is from genome assembly GCA_025506505.1 of Flaveria sonorensis. Classification (NCBI taxonomy): domain Eukaryota; kingdom Viridiplantae; phylum Streptophyta; class Magnoliopsida; order Asterales; family Asteraceae; genus Flaveria; species Flaveria sonorensis. Next base: position 42,342,140 of record CM046424.1, on the reverse strand, counting down.
TAAGCTTTTGAGCTTCCATAATATCTAAAAAAGAATCCATCATCTGCTTTTAGAGCAAATTTGGATAATTGTTATCTGGTGTTTAATATGGAAACAAAACATCCAAAGGCCTTAAGAAATCCTATATATGGTTTTCTTTTAAACATTAATTCATAAGGCATTTTGGAATGTTCTTTAATGATTAATGTTCTGTTTTGTATGTAGCAAGCTGTGTTTATGGCTTCAGCCCAAAAAGATATGGGCAATAGAGAGTCAGCTAACATGGATCTAGCTACTTCTATTAATGTTTTGTTTCTCCGCTCAACTACTCCATTCTGCTGCGGAGTTCTTGCTACACTGAATTGATGACTTATTCCTTTTTCTGCACAAAAAGAAGAAATATAGTCTTTTTTTAAATTTAGTGCTGTTATCACTTCTTAAAGATTTAACTTTAAGGTCAAGTTGATTCTCAATCTTTGTGATAAAGGATGTAATGATTTGTGTTGTTTCTGTCTTGTGTAGTAGAAAGAAAACCCAAGTGAATTTGGAATAATCATCTACTATGACAAGACAGTATTGCTTCTTTCCTATACTTAGGATGTTAGTTGGGCCAAAAAGGTCCATATGAAGCAATTTGAGTTGTGTGTTATTAGAGTTTATCAATTTTGATTTATGTGAAACTCTATGTTGTTTGCCTTTCAGACATGCTGTGAAGTGGTCTGTACCGAAAAATTCCTTTTGTGATAGACCTATGACTAGATCATTTTTAACAAGTTTGTTCATTCTGTTAAAATTAGAATGACCTAATCGTCTATGCCACAATTGTGAGACATCTTCTGTAGCTTTTGATAATAAATAAGTTTCAGGGGTTGAGGCTGAAACATTGTTCATATCAACAATGTATGTGTTGTTTAGACGAGGAGTTTTCAAAATGATATGTTCTTCTGGAATCTGAAAACCCGTCTTAAGGATGTAGCAGTTGTTGGAGTCGAATAAGGTGGCATATCCCTTGTCACAGATTTGGGATACGCTCAAAATATTGAACTGAAGATTGGAGCAGTAGTTGACATTCTCAAAGCTAATCAACCCATTTGTTACTGTTCTTTTGCCAGTTATCTTCCCACCTGTTTTATCTCCTCCAAAGGCTACATTGCCTCCATGTTTTTTCTTAAAATCCCGAAGGAGGGAACAATTACCGGTCATATGATGGGAGCATCCACTGTCAACATACCAGATGTTGTCAGGCCTTCTAAGATGTCCTTGTAAAACAGAACAAATCAGTTAGTTGGAGCAACGCAAGCCAAGATTGTCTTAGATTTTCCATCTTTTCCAACAATGCAAATTTCTTCCAAAACAGCATTTTCTGCTGGTTTTGGAACTCTAGAAACACTAGATTTCATTTGGTTTGTTTTAGCTCTATTGGGAGAGTGCTTTGTGCTCTTCTCTTTTGTGAGCTAGTGTAAGTGTTTTGTCTGTTCTGAGACTTATGTCTCCTTGATGTGTGTTGAAAATTGTCATAAAAAGTTTTATCATTATCTAAAAAATTTTTTTGATAAGGAGTTTGTTTAGGAACTCCCATTCTGCTCTTATTTTGAACAACTGATTGTTTTTCAATGGTTTTCTCATTCTGAGCTTGTTTGTTTTGTTTCTTGTTCTTCTTATTCAAGAAACAATTTGTAGTGTTGTGATTGTTTCTTTCATAAATAGAGCAGTAATTGTGAAAATGACATGATGTTGTACTGTGATTATTCATCTTACACTACTTACAGTACTTACCATATCTACATTTTTCAGTGGTGTGTGTGAATTGATCACACCACTCATAGTATGGCAACTCTGATTTTGTTTGTTTGCTAAGAACTTTTGATTTCAAATTAGATTTTAATGGAATTTCAAAAGTTACTGACTGTTGTTTTGGCTGAATTGTTGCTTTACCTTTTCCTATATTTACCTGTTTGGGAGAGGCAATGGAAGTTACAGATTTTTTTCCACTGGAACGGATATCAAATCGTTAAATCTGTTTTGATTGTTTGTTTGATGTATCAGCCACACTAGAATCCTTTTGAGTTTCAGTAATTGGCTAATCAAACTCATCATCTAACAAATCATCCTCATCATCATGTGTTGTTTGATTATCAAATTCATTATTTTCTCCTTGATAAAAGTCAGTTGATTTGATTGGTGGTGGTGTTGAACTTTTAACAAACTTTATCAAGGGTGATTTTGATTTTAAAGGTGATTTTGATGATGCCGATGATTGTTTGGAGTCATTAGTCTATTCATGAGAATCATGTGATTCTTCCTGTTTGTTGGTCATGGGGTCATGTAAAGGAATATAATTATCATTATAAGGTGGACTTACCTTATTATATCCTAAACTTGAAGGGTCCTTAAAGGCCCTTTGTTATGCAAGAAGTTCTTCAAACTTCGTGTTACTAACCTGAAATTTCTGAAGTTTCACTTAAGTTTCAGCTTGTAATGATTTTGACTCAGTTAATACGATAGAGAGTTGCTCAACCTGAGATGCCAAAGTCAGTTTTTCAGACAATAATTTGTCTAAATCTGTTTGTAATGAAAGTATTTTAGTTGCATATTGTTTCTGTTCAGATTTTAAACTTTCATTTAAAATGTTTGTTTCTATGACTTTCTTTGATAGTTTATAAGCATGTTCTCTATACCTATTTACCTCATCAATGCATGCTTGACTATAGATGTTTTCTTTTACCTCTTTCGGGATGTCTGTTAGTTTCTCTTCAATATCAGCCATATGGGCATGATCTGAAGGTGATGGAATTTCAGCCTCATAATGGATCCAGTCACATTGTCCATCCTTTTTGATGATCATAGCAGAAGATGTTGGATGTTGAGTTGGACTGAATTTTGTGATTTGAGGTTGTGTTGGTGCATTTGGAATGCTAATTGGTGGAGGCACTTGTCTGTTTGAATGAATTCCACTAGAGGGTTGTGCCTGATGTGTATTTCTGTCAACTCGGGGCTGTTGACATTCTCTTGAAAAGTGCCCATAAAGCTGACAGTTGTAGCACCTAACTTTTGTTTTATCAAAACCAATTCTTGTCTTTTTGTCCAGGTTTAATCCCTGATTTCTTTGTAGAAATCTTTTAGACCTGTATGTTATCATGGCCATAGACCATTACCATATCAGGTGGAAGCTCATCCAAATCCTGTTGAATGATTTGAGATGGAGTCAGACTGGCTCCTAAGAATGCTTCAAAACTGGTGGAAAAGGCTGCATATGCTGCCTTTTGCTATTCACTTTGTAGAATGATAGTAAGAGCATCCATTGGTTTTTCAAGTCTGTGTATGTTTGATGTTTGAGGTTTTGGATGTTTGTTTGAGTTGGAGTTATGAGGGTGATGCTTGCTTTGGGGTGTGGCTTCATGAACACCTGTCTTCTTAGACTTGTGTTTGTTGATGGATGATTTTGGTGCTGAAAAGAATGATCTGTCATGAGAATCCAAGAATTCTTCTTCTTTGTCTTCTCCAGTGCTTGTGAGGAAAGCACTGTCTGTGTGTTGGGTTTTATTGAACTTATAAGCCACTACATGTCTGATCTGGTTATTGTTCCTGGATTTTTCATCCATTTCCAATGCTTTAACCTTGGCTACTAGTGAGTCAACGGATAGGGCCTCTAAGTCTAATGTTGCTTTCATGAGTGACACTAATTGAGTCCAACTCTCAGGCAATGTGTGCAACATTTTCTTGTTGATTTCAACAGTGTCATATTTAAGTCCATACACTATCATTTCATTGACTAGTTGAGTGTATCTATGTAACTGTTAAGGGATGGACTCTCCATGGACGTGGTGGAAGGTCTCATATTGGGTCCTCAGTTTTTCCTTCTTGATTTCTCGTATCTCCTCACTACCTTCACACATGGTGTGAAGAACTTTCCACAGCTCATGTGTTGTTTTGAAATTTTCAACACGAGTTAAAATTTCAAAAGGCAAAGTCATTGCAAGAATGCTGTAAGCCTTCATGTCTGTTTTGACCCGTTTCAGGTCATCACCAGCTACACTCTTCAGACTAACTGGCTTTTGGATGTTGTAGTCAGGTCATAATGTCAGTGGGATGTAAGCACCTTCTGTGATGGATGTCCATAGATCTAGATCTTGATATGTAATCCAGTTTCTAAACATAATTTTCCATTGATTGAAATTTGATTTGTTCTTCAATTTAGGGGGTTTTTAATCCACTGTTAGAACTCATTATTTCATCAGCCATAATAATTTTCAAGTTAAATTTGTTTGTTTAAATTTTAGTCCGGTGCTAAAATTTAATTAATCGTAATTGTCTCTAGGATTTGTTTGTTAATTTGATAAACTATTTGTTTTTAATTGTTTTTCAAATAAAGGAATTAATTAGTATTAATTAAATATCCTATGATTTGATTCTTTCTATGGCACAGTTGACAAGAAAGATTGTGTGAAAAGAAATATTTGTCCTTTTCCTAATTTAATGAATGGTCAAATCTTTCTATCAAAACCCTAAAAACACTAAGTTTGTCTTTTGCAAAAATCTTTTTGGATCAAAAAGTTGGTTTTTGAGAACTTTTTAAAAGAAGAAAACTGTTCTTCTTCGGTTCTTCAAATCTACAAACACAAATCCCGTGAATTGTGTATGAGTTTTTTCTGATAAAAAACTAAGGTTTTTCTAGGGCTTGTTCGAAAAAACAACTGTTTAAATATTCAACAAAATAGATTGTTAAATTTAAAAACATAAATGTGTTCCTAGTGAGATTGTCACTAGTTTGTGATGATTATGAACAATATAACCGGTTTAGATTGTTCAAACAATGATTGGTTTCAATTGAAAACCAATAAAACAGTGAATAAACACTTGAAATGTTTGCAAAAACCCTTTAAATCCGATAGGGTTTTAAAGGTTTTGATGATGATTTGCAGTTGAAAACCTTCTGTAGAATGTTGTTTAACAAATGATTAACAATACCTGTGTATTGTTTTATCACAAAAACCACAGAAAACTTGTGTTATGTGTGATGTTCAAGCTGAAAAGCAACAACATTTTTTCAAAATGCACAAAATGATTTTGAAATCATATTTGTTTGCATTTAATGAATGTTTGTGAGTAGAAGAGGATAAGTTTGATGATGTTTCAGCTTATGAATGTCTGTTTTTAAGCTAATGAACCACTGAAATCAAGGTTGTTGAGTGAGAGGATCAAGATCAATGAATGATTGAGCCAAAGCTCTGATACCACCTGATGAAATCAGCTTAAACTTATGATGAACATGAATAAAAGGTTGATTCCCCCAAGGATCTTTTCAATATCTCTCAACTTCAACATACTAACATTATGGTGTGGAAACCCATAATGATAGAGTATGAAATCAGTGTGTGTGTGTTTGTCTATGTATGGTGTGTGTGCAAGAACACAATGAAAATTAACTGCTTGTTTGTATTGATTTCGTTCAAAAGCTTACAAAGGATTAGGGTAGCATGCTATTTATAGCCTATACACATAGCTATATACAATTACCAAACTACCCTTATATAAATGAAAATTACATAAAATAATCCTAAGTCTATATGTCATCTGCTATGGAGATCAGTCATCCGCTATGAATGTTTGCTCATCCGCTGTGGAGAAGATCTTGTCATCCGCTGTGCATGGTTGTATGTTATCCGCTGTGGGATGTTCATCCGCTGTGTATGAACATCCGCAGTGGAATGTTGTCCGCTATGAGTTCTTCATCCGCTGTGGGATGGTTGTTCATCCGCTGCATATACTTGGAAACAAATCTTCATCCGCTGTGAGACTTTTTTCATCCGCTGCGAACACTTGTCAAAATTTCCTTTTATGTACAAACCTGAAAAAGAAATTTAAACAAATATTAGTGATTGTTATGAATGTTAATGATGTTAATGTGTTATTAAATGATTGTTTTGGATGTAAAAACACATTATGTTTGTTATGCTTGATGTGGCAAGCATCATACATTTTATGCATTAAAACTTAATGCAATTGTTGAGTTCGACACTAATTGTACCTTAATCAATCCAAGAATTGAAAATGTAAGTGTGCTGATTATCTTGCCAAAATCACTCATTTCTTGTCCTTAGATTGTGTCTCATCTGCTGCGGGAATGCTGACCTGGAACACACTTGATTAGGATTTAATCACTGTCAATGACTATCCACCACTTTATTTTATTTTAATGTGCTGATCTTAACTAATACGATCTCACTGCAAGCATGTTATTCAATTGTGTATAGTAGATTTTTCTTTTGCTTTAATTTTGATTTTTGCATGATTTTTTGTGTGCATGCATGTTGATAATGATTAGTTTGCTCTACTTGCACAATAAAAGAAACTTCTAAGTTTGTGAACTTAAAAGTTTAGGGGGAGTAAAAATATAAAAGAGAAAATCAATGAAAAGTGTCAAAATGTAAAAAAGAAATAAAAAAAAGTTAAGTGCTTTGGATGTAAAGGATGAAGCTGAAATTCAAGCATGTGTGTGTTTGATATGATGTAAAAATGAACCTGAAAAGAATTGAAAATAAGTGGAAAAGCTTCTTGCAAACAAAACAAGACTATTTGTGTTCTAAAAGGTATACAATAAAGACTAAAATGACAGCAAAGTTTTTTAAAAAAAATAAAACATTGATTCAAAGTGTTTATCAAAATGTTCTTGGTGGTGCTTGAATTGAAAATTCATGTTTAAAAATGAAAACATGAGTTTCAAATGATTCGTGGTGATTTTTAAACAAAAACAATTTGATTGTTAAATTTGAGGGTAATTAATGCTTATTTTGGGAGATAGTTAAAAAACTTTTTGACTAAGTGTTGAGACAATGTGCATGAACAATGATAATGTGCATAAACAGTGTTCAGATGGATGTTGTGAAAATTTCAAAGTGTTAGACTCATGGAAGGTTTCTTATGCGCCTGAATAGTGCTTAGAAGACTAAATCAAGAGTATGATGAATTTCAAGAATTTTTACAAGTGTTAAGCGTTTTGTTCAAGTACATGCGCCTAAACTGTTGTCATGTTGCTGAAAATGGTTGTGTTGGGCGTATCAACTTATGCTCATGCACCTGAATAGTTTCAGACATTCCAATGTCGTCAGATGTTTAAAGGAGATGTTTACTCTAAGTGTTAGGCGTTTCAATAAGTCTCGTGTGTCTGAACAGTGCCCAAGCGACTGCACGGTGCCCAAGCTTCTGAACAGTGCTCATGCGTCTGAAGATTTTGTGTGAAACTTACTCTATGTGCCTTCACAGTGCTCATGCGCCTAAGAACTTCTACACTTATATATATTCAACACTTGTAGTTTTCATTCACTCATTCACAAACTCAAACTCTCTGTTACACTCATTCTCTCACCCGATACATTCATACATTCATCATTTGATTGTTACCTGTTAATTCATGTGATATATAGGTATAGTCAATGAATTTGAGAATGAAGAAAGTTCTTCATCAAGTGATGATAGTGATGATGATGATGATGTTGGATGTAATGAAGTTGAAGTTGTTAAAGAAGTTGATAAGGAGATTGATAGTGATGAAACAGAATCTGATAATCAGAATGAAGATGTTAATGATGTTGATAATTCAATTGATGTGAATGAAGATATTGATAAAGTAAATGAACAACAACAAATGGAATTTAATTTTCATAATGTTGATGTATTTGAGCCTGTAGTACAAGGTAGATTACCTGTTGTACAATCAGCAAATTCGACAACTCAAGAGAATGTGATTGCCAAGGAGTCTTCCTTCGAGGTCATCAAAGTTGTTGCTGGTTCACCCATTCATGTGTTTGATGAAGGTGAAAGCTCAACAAAATATGCTACAGTCCTTTCTGAGAACTTGAACGCTAAGCAGATCATAGAATCTTTCAAAGAAGTTCAAATCTGCGATCAAGAAGGCTTTGCGAGAGTTGGAACTCTACAAAGATAAGCCCATGTTCAAGATCAAAGATGAACCAAAAGAGTTCATGTTGGACCGAAGACAATGCTAATCTTAGGAGGAGTATTGTTGGAGCTCTTAGAAGATTATCATTTGTCTTTTGTGTTTTGTCATAGTATAGGAACTTATTTTGTAAATATATGTTCCTTGTTTTTCATTGATAGTATAAATAGGTTAGTTTATGTATTGTGTAGGGAAGATAGGACCATTGAGATAACAAAACAATTAGAGATCTAAACAACTATAACTCACCCTTACACTTTGTATCCTAAGCATTTGCTATCAATGAAATCTATGAATTTTTGAAGTAATTGCTTGTGTTTCTTTACTTAGTGTTTGAATTAATCATTGCATTATGATATCATCACAGATCGATCCATTTTGAACCCATCAAGTAATGAGGCTTAGGTGCTTGGCTGTGGACTTTAAACAAGATCGCTCCTTTGGGAGCAATCGACTTTTATTGGGACTTTCGGACTTGTTTTGGACTTGTTTGTTTTTTTTTTAATTGTAATTGTTGGATTTGTATTTGGGATTGTTTTGGTACTTGTGCTTCTTTGTTCCTGAATAGAACTTTGGATTATTTATGCATTTATGGTATGACGTTTTGGAATTGACTGTACTTGACACGTGTTCCTACGTGTCGGGCGACGTCATGGCCTATTTACGGAGAATACCTTTAGTGATTCTCTTAGACCGCCAATGTGTTATGACGATCCCGTTTGTCGCATCCTCATGTTTCTGCTTCTAGCGAGGGTGTGACAGATTGGTATCAGAGCCATTGGTTATAGAAAACTTAGTGGATTATTTGACCTAGACTATAACCTAAGTACATGCATGTAGTATGCATAATAGGATTATGTGTGCATTATGCATATGTTTGTCTTTTACTAATTGTTTTAATTTTTCGGTTTTGTTTTGTTGTTTTCCTCCTTTTACCTGTTCTTCTATGAGAAAAAGTACTTATACTTTTTCTTTTAGACTATGACTTCCAGTGCTCATTCCGTTCCCTCTTCTATCATTATGATTTCTTCTGACTTGGATGCGTGAGTTGAAAAATAAGTGCTACACCATGACTGCTTATTTCTCGAGATAATTCGTAGCCTTATTACTAATGTGACTAATGGTTATAATCACTTACCGACTGTCTTATATTTCTCGAGATAATTCGTAGTGGCGAAGTCCATAGGGGACGACGATGTGGTAGACGATGTGGTAGAGGTGCTGGTGGCCGTGGTGGAGCCACAGGTGGAAGAGTTTAGGGTGGACAAAACAATAGGAATAATAAGGCTGGTAACCCGGATATCGCCCCTATCATTGCTTAACAGCTAGCTTAGCTAATCCCTACAATTGTTACTTAAGTGAGTAATAATATTTTAAACAATGGTGGTGGTATGGGCGGAGGAAACGGGAATGAAGGGGACAATGGTAACCATAGAGGTGAAGAAGGAGCGAATAGTGACGAGGTGTTGCTGGGAACTGGAGATGGTGAAAATGAACATGTTGTGGGAAATGGTACTAGGGATCGGGTTGGTTCTACTTACAAGGAGTTCATGACTTGTAAACCGAAGGTGTTTGACGGAAAGGGTGGAGTCATCGCTTTGACCTATTGAATTGAGAAGATGGAAACTATGATGGATATCAGCAACTATGCTGAGAATCAGAAAGTAAAGTATGCTACTTGCTCACTGGTGGGAAAGGCGTTAACATGGTAGAACACCCAAGTTTAGGCTCGGGGTAGGGAGGCAGCAGTGGACATGACTTGGGCTGAATTTAAAGCTTTGGCAATTGAAGAGTACTATCCTATGAATGAAATGCAAAAATTAGAACATGAGTTTTGGAACCATTCCATGGTAGGGTCGGGTGATGTCGTTTATACCGACCGATTTCATGAATTGGCAAAGCTGGTGCCACACCTGGTGACACCTGAATCAAAGAGGATTGAGCATTACATTTGGGGTTTGGCACCACAAATCCATGGTATGGTGACTGTTGCAGCACCTCCAACTATTCAGAGTGCGATTTTGAAGGCACGTACACTGACAGATTATATGGTGCTGACTGGGGTTTTTGGAAACACTGGTGAAAAACGAAAGGATGTTGGGGAGTCAAGCAAATCAGCAAGTAGTAAGGTGGATAAGAAAACAAAGGTAGTGAAGGGATATGTTGCTGCTATGCCAGCAAGGAAGGAATATGCTGGTGCTTATCTAAAGTGTATAAAGTGCAATCTGCATCACCCAGTTATGGCGCCATGTCCTATGTGATACATGTGCAAACAACCTGGGCATATAGCTAAGAGTTGTAAGGTGGTTGTGAATTCAACGGTGCTGATCAATACGGTTAGGCCAGCAGGGGCACAGCGTGGATGTTATGTGTGTGGAAGTCAAGAGCATTACTACAACACTTGCCAAAAACTAAACAGAGCTCCAGGACAGGTGGGCAATTACTGCAAGGAATAACAATCAGAATCAAGTCCTGACGATCGGCACTAACCCTAGACAAGGCAACAATGGTAACCCTGCTCGTGGAAGGGCGTTTGTAATTGGTGCCAATGATGCTCGACAGGAACCGCAAGTGGTGACGGGTACATTTACTTTGAATGATCATTATGCTATAGTTTTATTTGATACGGGTGCAGATAATAGTTTTGTATCATCCGAATTTGTGAAATTAATGGATGCGACCCCCAGTTGTGTGGAATCAAGCTATGTAGTTGAGTTGGCTAACGGTAGTCTAGCAGAGACTAGAGATATAATTTGGGATTGTACCTTAATATTAGATGATCATGCTTTTAGAATAGATCTTATACCTTTTGGGCTTGGGAGTTTCAACTTAGTGGTGGCTATGGATTGGTTAACTAAGAACAGAGCTGAAATCGTTTGCAATGCAAAAATTGTGCGCATTCCTATACCAAGTGGCGGGACGCTTGAATTACATGGAGAGAAGCCTGAAGTGAATAAAAAATTCATAATGGGCATGAAAGTGGCGGAAATAAAGATCGAAGACATACCCGTTGTGCGAGACTTTCGGGAGGCGTTTTCGGAGGATTTGGCAGGATTGCCACCTCTAAGACAGGTGGACTTCCAAATTGATTTGGTGCCTGACGTATTGCCTGTGGCTAAGGCTCCTTATCAATTAGCCCCGTATGAGATGCAAGAACTGTTTAGTCAACTTTAGGAGTTACTAGAAAAGGGTTTCATACGACCCGATAATTCGCCATGGGAGCGCCAGTGCTCTTCGTCAAGAAAAAGGATGGATCCTTCAGAATGTGTATAGATTATCGAGAATTAAACAAGTTAACCATTAAGAATCGATATCCCTTAGAAGGGATAGATGATTTATTTGATCAATTACAAGGATCGACGTATATTTTGAAGATTGATCTTCGTTCGGGGATATCACCACTTGAGGGTGCACGAGGACGATATACCAAAGACGGCTTTTAGGATGTGCTATGGGCATTATGAATTCTTGGTTATGCCTTTTGGACTGACGAAAGCACCTGCAGTATTCATGGATCTAATGAATAGAGTGTGTAAAGCTTACTTGGATAAATTTGTCATAGTATTCATTGACGATATCTTAATTTATTCAAAGACGAAAGAGGATCATGAGAGACACTTGAGGATAATTTTGGAATTATTAGGAAGGGAGAAGCTCTACGTTAAGTTCTCTAAGTGTGAGTTTTGGCTGCGAGAGGTGAAATTCCTTGGACATGTGGTGAATGAGAAGGGAATTCATGTGGATCCAGGAAAGATTAAGGCAGTTAAAAACTGGGAGGAGCCTAAAACGCCTTCAAAGATCACACAATTCCTCGAACTAGCAGGATCCTATCGCTAATTTATCACAAACTTCTCAAGGATTGTGCAACCACTTACATAACAGACGCAGAAGGATAAAAAGTTTGAATGGAGTGGTAAACAAGACGACGCGTTTAATACTTTGAAAGACAAATCGCGTAATGCACCGGTATTGGCACTTCCCGAGGGGTCAGAAGGATTTGTTGTGTATTGTGATGCGTCGCATCAAGTTTTTGGTTGTGTACTTATGCAAAAGGGTAAAGTGATTGCATATGCATCGTGACAACTTAAAAATCACGAGAAGAATTATACCGCCCATGACCTAGAGTTGGGCGCGGTGGTCTTCGCTCTTAAGATCTGGAGGCACTACTTGTATGGTACAAAGTGTGTCATTTATACTAACCAGAAGAGCCTCCAACATATTTTTGACCAACAAGAATTGAACATGAGGCAGCGATATTGGATTGAATTGCTCGGTGATTACGACTGTGAAATCCGGTATCACCCAGGTAAAGCAAATGTAGTGGCAGATGTGTTGAGTCAAAAGGAAAGGGTTAAACCTATACGCATCCGGGTCCCTATGAATCACCATTCATTCGGATGTTAAGACTCATATTATTGCTGCTGAAGTTGAAGCAATAAAGTGAACAAATGTACCGAGAGAGGCGCTGAGAGGCCTAGACAAACAGTTTGAGCAAAAAGACGATGGAGGATTGTACTTTGTGGGAAGAATTTGGGTCCTTGTTGTGGGCAATGTGCGAGAGATGGTACTAAACGAGGCACATAATTCGAAGTATTAGGTACACCCTGGTGCGAATAAAATGTACCACGACCTTAGGGATTTATACCGGTGGCCTGGAATGAAAAGGGATATAGCAATCAATCTTAGTAAGTGCTTGACTTGTGCGAAGGTTAAGGAAGAACATCAGAGGCCATCGGGTCTATTACTGCAACCTAAAATCCCTAAATGGAAGTGGGAAAACATCACCATGCTTGACTTGGGCTTGGTCTTAATTGATTGTTCATTTCATTGTTGACCCAAATTTTAGGTTAATAGGTCTATGTCATAGTGTTGGGCCTAGGGTTTTTGTCAATAAGATGACCTTTGGGCTTGTCATCGTACGAAGTTCTGTGCATTGAGTACAATCAAGGACTTTTTTTTAAAAGGTGAAATGCTAAAATCAATGCTAAAACTCAACTAATCATGCGTTCATGGGCTTTACCTAAAGTCTAGTAAATAAACATGAATTAGTTCAAAAGTATAAATTATCCGATTTGTAGAGCATATAATAGCTCGTAGGAATCGATTTAGGGCGCGGAATTTAAAAACGTAAAAATTGGTCGACACGTGATTCGAGACGAGACGGATTAGGCGAGATGGGCCAAGGGCCCAAAGGCCCTTGCCCCTCCCCTTGATCGGCCGAGAATCAACAAGGGGGCCTTTTTTCCCTTGTTCTCATTATTCTTGCAATCCTAATTCACCAAAAAGCTCTCTCCTTGGAACCCTAGACACCACAACCAATTCTCTTTGTTCTTCACCTTGATCCATCGAAAATCATCATCCACGTTCAAAAACCATCAATTTTTGGTGTATTGTTTCATTCAAGATCAAATTTTGATTCGAATCATTCATCCATTCATTCTCCGGTAAGAAAAATCGATATTATGTTGATTTTATCATTGTATTTGATGACATTAATCATCCTATAATAGATTCTTTACTTGTTCTTCTTCTTTTTCGTTGTTGGGGTGATAACTCTTGTAGGCTGGGCGTTCAAGTGTTGGATTTACAAATTGGTAAAACCCTAGTGCATTTACTCTTGATTGTTCATTGATATTTTGATTTGGGATTGTAACCTCTTGAAATCTGGACTTAATGAACGTTTTTGGATCCTAATTAATTATTTAAAACCATTAATTTATTGTTATGGGATCGATTGGGTCGATAGAATAGTTGATTTAATTGATAATCGTATAAAAATTGGAACCGGAAGAGTAAAAGTGGATGAATCTGAGTTGGGACAGTAATATTGTGTTAATCCATGATCTAATTCTTTGTTTTTGTCATTGGGGTCTTATATTAAACTTTTTTAAAGAATTTGGGTCAATAAAGGTCGAAAACTAAGTTTTTGAATCCAATAGACAATGCTGAGAATTTGGACAGTTTACTGTCCGAAAAATGGGTCATCTTGTGCAGGACGTATTGTGGTCATAAAAATTTCAATTTAGTCAAACATTTCATCTAAAGTTAATTTCAATGAGTCCTCCATCTAACCCCAGTGGTCTCATACCTTTTCGATATCGTTTGGTCCCTCAAAGTCAGTAACCAAGTTCAAGGGTCAAATCTGTCAAATCCGAGCAGAATGTTAGGCTGTGTTAATCGCGTTGTCTCTTTTTCACTCGTGACTCGTTTGAGTTGATTCTTCTTCTGAAAGTTAGTTTTGTGTCTGAGCTTTCATTTGACATCTATTATTTGATGTTTTGTTACTGTTTTGACCTCCAAATAGTCTACGTAGGACTAGTGCGCGATCAGCTATTCAAGCTGAGTTTATTTTACAAGTTTAAGTGATAAGAATTTGCGGGTATATTATTAAATAAAAACAATAAGTGGAATAAACAAGTAAATGTATGGTTTATAAAGTTTTAAATAATAAAATTTTACAACTTAATAATAATGGGTTGGTGAAGGTTCATCAAGGGACGTTAACGATCTAATAAATAATTATTGGACTAAAATATGAGGCGGGACTTGGGATGATAATATTAGCAATGGACATAAAAATTGATTTTTACTAAAAACAATAATCGGAATAAACATTAAGGACTGGACTTTGAGGACTACACCCAACTAGGTCAACTTGGCCTTTAGTAATCTATTTGGTGTTTTGTGTTCCATAGCGATTTGACCTTCTTACCGTGGACCCTAGGACTTTGCTATTTCGATGTGAGTTTCACGGCCCCTTTTTAATATATTTTACTTGGGAGAAAAGCATGTTCATGGTTTTGGACTATGTCATGTCATAAAAATTATTTTGGAACATTATATGTGGTTAGGGTCATGGTTTGGGTCTAGATGTTCATTCATGAGTGTGTACTTGTGCATGTGCTTGTTCTTGGGCTTGTTCTTAGGCTTGTTCTTGTGCTTGACTATCATGGTGTTGGACCAAAAGAACCAATGAGCCTGATCAGAAAAACCTTTAAGTCCCACAGACATTACAACAACTGAAGTAGTCTGCAACAGCTGAAGACATCAACTGATAACAAGGTCTGAAGATAAAGTCTGAAGTGAAAGAGCTGAAGACAAAGTCTGAAGACAAAAGTTGAAGACAAAGTCTGAAGACTAAAGCTGAAGACAAAGTCTGAAGACAAAAGCTGAAGACAAAGTCTGAAGACAAAAGCTGAAGACAAAGACTGAAGACCAAGTTTCAGATGTTGTCACAACAGCTGAAGAAGATCTCTTCAGTAGTTATGATGGTTTCCTTTAGTAGTTTTATGTTTCTTGTAATCAGTACTTGTAGTTTCAGTAGTTTTAGTTTCATCTTGTACTTAGCATACTCTGAGATGTTCTCAGTTGTTGTGAACATTCTCAGTAGTTTGATTACTTTCAGTTGTTTGTAATAATTCTGTTAGATGTCACTATCAAGTGACATCAGCAGACGTCACATTCCTTTATATAAGGAATGTTGACCTAATTGTATCCTGCGTTGCTTAGCGAAGCCTGCGAAGCTTAGCGGCCGCCATACCGAAGCATTTGTGCATGAATGATATTATCCCTTTTGTAGAAAACCCTCTTTCTCTATAACCGTGTACTGTTCCATTGAATATCTATTGTGTTCTTGCTATATTTGTCTAATTCTTGTTCTAATTCCGCTGCGATTCAACTCTAATTGATCAAACTTAGATCACTGATCCTGTCAAATGGTATCAGAGCAGGTTAATCATTGATCGGTTTAACAATTGATCATTGAAACTGCTATTTGATATCTAAAGTTTGATCGAATTAGCATATTTGCAAGAATTGGTTATAGAGATTGGTCTTCTGCTGCTTCTGGTTAGTCAATTTGAGTTTCTTCTTGGTTCATATTGAGTTTGTTGTGTTTTTGTGCTAAATCTGTTGAAACTTGATTGAATTGGTTTGAATCTGAGAATGACTACTCCTTCTAATGACCCTCACATTACTGGCTCCTCAACCAAGCCTCCGATGCTGGTTAGGAGTGAGTATAACATATGGCAACGAAGAATGCTCCATCACCTGTCTGTTAACAGTTCAGGTTGTTAGACATCTGTGGTTCACGGTCCACACAAGCCTATGGTGAACAATCCGGAGACCAACCAAATGGTTCCGAAGAAGAAGGAGCAATACTCAGATGAAGATCGTAAACTGTTTGAGATTGATGCTAAAGCCCATGGAATTCTGGCCATGGCACTGCCTAATGAAATCTATTCTGGGCTTATGCATCATGAAACTGCTCATGACCTCTGGAATGCTTTGAAGGAACAATTCGGAGGAACTGATGAGGTCTTAGCAAACAACAGAGAAATCCTCGCCCAACAATATGAGACATTCTCTCATAGGAAGGGTGAGACACTGACTCAACAGTTTGAGCGTTTCTCCTGCTTGATCTCTGAGCTGAAAATGGTCAAGCATGAGTATACTAACAGCCAGATGAACAACAGATTCCTCAGATCACTGCCTGAGAGATGGGACACATACACCATTGTCCTACGCTCCAGTGCAAATCTGGATAGCCTATCTCTCACCCAACTCCATGGGAAACTGCTTACATTTGAAAGAGAGATAGAGCAGAAAAGGAAACTGGCATCATCAGGAAAGCTCACTGATGACTTTGTACCAGGGAACACTGCCTTGGTCGGTCATGAGTCAGAATATGCTGGATCAGAAAGCCATTATGATGAGCATATAGATTTCTCTTCAAACAGTTCTGATCATGCATTTGTTGGTGTTGACAGTCATTCTGGGTGTAATAGTGATAATTTATGCTTTATCATGGATGATTTGATGGGTATTGCTGATGATGATTTAGAAGAGATGGATATTTTGAGCCAAATGGCCTTGATCAATATCAGATCTCAAAAGTTCTACAAGAGAACTGGTAGGAAATTTCCAGGACTCTCTGGCAAAACCAAAGTTGGTTTTGACAAGAGTAAGTTGAGGTGTCACAAATGCCACAGGCTTGGGCACTTTGCAAGAGAGTGTAGATCAACTGGATCTAACTCCTCTGCACCCTTTGTGACCTTTCCAAGCAATAGTTCACAAAACAAAGGGCAACATCCTGCTAGTTCTGGTCATCACTCACAACCTCAATCTCCTGCATATTTTGTCCCTCAGGGTCCAATGCCATATCCATATCCCTGCTATTACATGCCACAGCCAAATCCAGTTCAAGTTCCTATAGCACAACAACCTCAAGCCCTACCTGAGCCTCAACCATCTCCATCACAATCTCAACCTCATCACAGCTTCTTCACACCAGGAGTTGTTGACTGGAGCAGCTTACCAGATGATCTTTCTGGTTTCAATGAGCAATTATTTGCTGGTGCTGGTCAACATGGTGGTGAACATCCTTTTGGGAATCTTGCTCTCATGGCCCTGGAGTCTACTGAGGGTTCCTGCTCCAATGCATCATCTTCACAGGTAACCCAGGTATCTTCTGAGGCTAAAGCCAAGTTATGTTCTGAATCATGCATAGCTGCCTTTGTCTCTATTAGAGAGGCAAATGTAGCTTTAATCAATCAAAATCTTGAGCTTGAGAAAACTATTTCCAAAAGAAAAGCTGAGTATGAGTCTGCTCTTAATGACAAAGATGATGAGATTTACAAGCTTAAATGCCAACTTAATGATGAAAAGGCTAAGGTAGAGGTCATACTTGAGAACCACAGAATCTCAAAGAGACACTGCAGCTACCCAAGTTGAGTGTGACCGCTGGGTAACATCCTGCAAGGGATTTGAAATGCTTCTCAGCAAGCAAACAGCTTCAAATGTGAAGTTTGGAATAGGTTACAATCATACTGCACCACCTACTGATTTTACTTCAAAATCAATAGTAAAATCTGAAGGTGAAAGTAATTTCCAAACCACATCATCATGTGATTCATCCTCAAATGATAATACAAAATTAGAGGATGAAGTCAGTGTTAAGATCTCAGCAAATCAATTGCCTGATGGTTTAAATGCTGATAAACACATGAAGCTGAGCAATTCAGATGTTGTCCCTCAAAGTACTCCAAGTACTGAAGGGCAAGTCACAACATCTGAAAAGCATTTCAAATCTGCTGAAATAAAAGGATTAACAACTGCTGAGGAATCTATCATACGGTCTTTAGGACGGATAGAGAACAGCTGAAGAACAAGTCTTCAGTTGTTACCGATCCTTCAGTACTTAACACAAGTACTGAAAGGAGGAAAGTACTGAAGATCACACCTTCAGTAGTTTCCACTTCAGCAGTTGATCAATCCAAGATGAAGAATAAGCCATGTGAAATATGTGGTAAATTCAATCATCTATCTGATGAATGCTGGTACAAAAAGGGTTCCAAACTCAACAGAGATAAGCTCATTAAAGAAGAGATTAATAAAATGAAAAATGAGTTTGAGACCAAGTTTGTACCACAGTCATCTCAAACTGATAAACCCAAGGCCTCGCCAAAATCCAAAAAGAAGGATGGGGTTTATCAGAAAACAGCTGATAGTGTTCCTCATGATAAACATCAGACTAAGTCTGTGAATTTCAAGAAGGAGGAAATGGTGGGTCACAGGAACTCATCAAAAACAAGTACTGATGTGTCAAATGAGCTGAAGGCTTTAGCAACAAATCAGACACAACTTGTTATGATGGTTCAGCATTTGTTGGGGAGAGTTAACCAACTAGATGCACCTGTGATCAAACCACTGAAAAGGAAATCCAAGCCCAAATCTAAGAAATCCATTTCAGCACCATCTCCACCTTCATCAGCTGTTAATCATGAGAAACAAGTTATGGTTAAATCTGTTGATGAAAACAGACCCAAAACAAAAAGGTTTGGGTCTCTAAAGCTAACTAGTTTCTTATGATAAATGCAGGGTTCTTCAGCATGCCAAAGAAGCATCTGGTATGTAGACAGTGGAGGATCTATGCATATGACTGGGAGCAGTTCTCTTCTTAATGACTACTCTCAAGGAAAGAAGGGATTTGTCTCATTTGGAAATGATGCTAAGGGTTACATCATCGGGAAAGGATTTGTGTCAAATGGAGAAATCAGATTTGATGATGTTAACCATGTGGAGAATCTCAAGTATAATCTACTGAGTGTCAGTCAGATGTGTGATAAAGGGCATGTTGCACTTTTCACAAGCCAGAACTGCCGGATTCTGTCTTCCAAAGTTCTGAGGCTGATTGACAAGGTATTGGATGAACATACTCTCCTGAAGGCCAACAGGATAGGAAGAGTATATGCCTTGGATTTGTCAAAGAAGATTGATTTAAAAGGTCATCCTTGCCTGTTCTCCAAGGCCTCTCCTCAGGAATCTAAACTGTGGCATAGAAGGCTGGGTCATGTTAATCTCAAAAACATGAATCAGCTGATCCACAATAGTTTAGTGAGAGGTCTACCAATAAAGGAGTTCCACTGTGATGAAACCTGCACTGCTTGTTTAAAAGGAAAACAACACAAAGTTTCATTCCCTCCTATAGAAGAACCAAAGTCCACTGCCTGCTTGCAATTACTGCACATGGATCTCTTTGGTCCTGTGAGAGTAATGAGCATGGCAAAGAAGAAATACTGTCTGGTAATTGTGGATGATTACTCCAGATTTGTATGGACCTTCTTCTTGCATTCAAAGGATGAGGCTGCTCAGACAATTATTAACTTTGTGTTGTATGTTGAGAAGCAGTATTCCCTATCAGTCAAGTGTATAAGAAGTGATAATGGAACTGAATTTAGAAACCATACACTTGATGATTTCTACCTTTCAAAAGGAATCAAGAGGCAGTATAGCATCCCAAGGACTCCAGAACAAAATGGAGTAGTGGAGAGAAAGAACAGGACCCTAATTGAAGCTGCAAGGTCCATGTTGGCTGACTCTGGTTTGCCACTGACCTTTTGGGCTGAAGCTGTCAACACAGCATGCTATGTGCAAAATAGAGCTTTAGTGAATCAGAGGTTGATGAAGACTCCTTATGAAGTTCTACATCATTTGGCTCCTCTAATTTCATTCTTCAGAGCATTTGGGTGTCCTTGTTACATTCTCAACACAAAGGATCAACTCCAAAAGTTTGATTCTAAGGTGGATGCAGGGTATTTTGTTGGGTATTCATCCACTTGCAAGGCTTACAGAGTGTTCAACTGCAGAACAAAGATGGTTGAAGAAACCTTGCATGTGAAGTTCAATGAATCCCCTAAGGACAAAATTCCACAAAACCCTGTGGAGTTGTTTGATCTGGACATACTGCAATATGTTCCTTATCAGCCTCCAGCTGTTGCAGATCATGTGAATTCATCACCTTCTGCAGCTAGTCATCCATCTGGTGGTACTGATGTTGATGATGATCCCAGTACTCACCTATTCAAGTTTAGTGATCAACTGCCTGAGTCTACTAAACTTGATGTTCCTGTAGCTTCAGTAGCACCATCCACAACAAATGCTGATGAGATTTCTGAATCCTCTACTTCATTTGACTTGCCATCTAATACTTGGTTTCAAGAATCTGGATCAACATCTGTTGCTGCTGAGCGTGCTACAAACACTTGCACAGATCTCATAGTGTACCAAGAGCTGAAGAATCACCCAATGTCTCAAATCATTGGTGATATCAATGCTGGTGTCTCAACTAGAAGTCAAGTGTCCAACTTCTGCTTCTATGCTCTCTTCATCAGTCAGCAAGAGCCAAAGAACTATCATATTGCATTAAGAGACAATGGATGGGTTGATGCCATGCAGCTTGAGCTTCTTCAGTTCAAAAAGCAGCAAGTGTGGGAACTGGTTCCTCTACCCCCAGGTAAGTGTGCAATAGGCACTAAATGGGTGTTTAGGAATAAAACAGATGAAAATGGGCAAATTGTCAAGAACAAGGCCAGACTGGTTGTCCAGGGGTTTTCACAAGAAGAAGGTATTGATTATGATGAAACCTTTGCCCCTGTAGCCAGACTGGAGGCAATTAGATTGTTCTTAGCCTATGCTGCATTCCACAATCTTAAAGTTTTTCAAATGGATGTCAAAAGTGCATTTTTATATGGTAAAATAAAAGAAGAGGTTTATGTGTGTCAACCACCAGGTTTTGAGGATAATAAACATCCTGATTGGGTGTATAAACTTGATAAGGCTCTTTATGGGTTGAAACAAGCTCCTAGAGCCTGGTATGAAACACTGTCAAATTTTCTTCTTCAGAATAATTTCACTAGAGGCTCCATAGATAAAACTTTGTTCATTAAGAAAGTGGGTCAGCATAAGCTCCTTGTTCAAATTTATGTTGATGATATTATTTTTGCATCCTCTGATCCACAGTTGTGTGATGCATTTACAAAGTTGATGCAACAAAAATTCGAAATGAGTGCCATGGGAGAATTACAGTTCTTTCTAGGTTTGCAAATCAAACAAAAGGCTGATGGAACTTTCATTCATCAGTCAAAATACACAAAGAGTCTTTTGGAAAAGTTTGATTTACAAAACTGTAAGCCCTGTTCTACTCCCATGTGCAGCACCACACAACTGGATGCAGATCAGAAAGGTAAAGCTGTTGATGAAACACTTTACAGATGTATGATTGGGTCCTTGATGTACTTAACAGCTTCTAGACCAGATATTATGTTTGCAACTTGTGTTTGTGCTAGATTTCAGGCTGCTCCTAAAGAGTCTCATTTGATTGCAGTCAAGAGGATCTTTAGATATCTGCAAGGTACTCAATCTCTAGGTCTTTGGTATTCCACTGGGCACTCTTGCAAATTAGTTGCTTTTTCTGATAGTGACTATGCAGGGTGTAAATTAACTAGAAAATCAACTTCTGGTGGATGTCAATTCCTAGGCAACTGTTTGGTTTCTTGGCAGAGTAAGAAACAAACATCTGTTGCTACATCCACTGCTGAAGCCGAGTACATTGCTGCTGCAAGTTGTACATCTCAGGTACTCTGGCTTCAGAATCAATTATTGGATTATGGCATTACAGAGACTAAGACTCCATTACTAATGGATAGTGCTTCAGCTCTTTGTATTGTCAAGAATCCAGTCCAGCACTCTAGGACCAAACATATTGAGATCAGACACCATTTTATTAGGGATTGTTTTGAAAAAGGTCTGATTGATCCAAAGTTTGTTCCTAGTGCTGATGAGCTTGCAGACATATTTACTAAGCCTTTGGACAGTTCAACTTTCCAAAACCTAGTGTTAAGGCTTGGTATGCTGCAGCTAGAATAAGTGACAACTACTGATGATCTCAGTCAACAAGTACTGATGAGCATTCGTATACTATTGTCACAAATAAGTACTGAAGTTCTTTTATCCTCAGTAGTTTTCATAACTACTGAAGACTAAATTACTTAAAAGTACTGAAGTACTCTATCTGTTGAAAAGAACTGATGTGGTTACAACTACTGATGTAGTTACAACTACTGATGTCAGTATAACAGATAAGTACTGATGACCAATGAAACGTCTGAAAATCAGACAAAAAGTCTGATAAGTGTTGAGGTCAGAATGAAACAGCTGATGAGCTAAGAATTGACGACAACAGCTGATGAGAAACTTTTCTCTTCAGTTGTTTCTACAACTGCTGTTTCACTTCATACAACTGAAGCCAAAACCATGTCTTCAGTAGTTTTACAACTACTGATGACTAACACCAAATCTTCAGTTGTTTACAACACCTGAAGCCAAAACCATGTCTTCAGTAGTTTCACAACTACTGATGACTAATACCAAGTCTTCAGTTGTTACAACTTCTGAAAGTTAATACCAGGTCTTCAGTTGTTTTCAAACAACTGATGACAGCACCAACACTTTCAGTCGTTTTATATCAGCCTTTTCTTACCCTATAAATACCTAAACCTACTTTCAAACGTTTCATTAGCCGTTTTATGTCCTTCACTCTCTCAACAATGGCGACCATGAAACTCAAACCCAGACACAACTGTGTTGCCTACCTCTCGAAATCGGCCTTTTGGAACAAATTTGATAATGCCATCGATCTTATGGTAGATTCCCAGTACCGAACCGCTTTTCTTCTGAATCCTACCATATACCCCGATTCCCTAAGCCAATTCTGGACCAACGTCTCTGTGCAAACTGGTGAGAATGATAGCCAAATCACTCTCCAGTCGTTGGTTAACCAGAAACAGGTGGTCATCACTCCAGACATCATTCGACAAACCCTAAATCTACATGATGCCACCTGTGTCACAGAATACCCGAAAGGCACAACTGATATGTCTTTCATCAATAACGGGTATGAAGGAGACTTAAGTGCTACCACCATTCTGAAGAAGCACTTCCATGATGCTGAACGTCTTATATTCCACATGGTGAATGTCTGCCTTGCATCAAAAACCTCCTCATGGGATCAGATGTCCTCCCGATGGCAACAGGTATTATACTCTATCTTTGAACGACAAAATCTAAATTTTTCTGAGATAGTTTTCATGGAACTAAAGGATCTGGCTTTGAAACCTGTGGCAAACAGATGGATATTATATCCCAGGTTTCTCATGGCCATAATTTTAAATCAGCTAAAATCAGACGGCCTTGTTGGCCTTGGAGTCCCTGCTCCGGCTGTATTGCCTGAAGTATACTCCAGGCACAACTCTGACCCTACACTGAAAGGGGCTGCCCGGCTGCTAAAACCCAAGCAGCGGGAACCCACAGCCTCCACTTCCAGATCCAAAGTCCCCACCAAACCCAACACCAAAAAGCCCAAAAAGGCTACTCAGGGAGATGAGTCCCCTGAGGATGCCCCTGTACCACCAATACAGGAAACACTTACTGGTTCTAACCCCCAGTAGTGTCAAAGACTCCACCAGCCCTAGCCGCTCAGGCATCCTCTCAACAGGATCCTGATGCAACCATAATTGGGGATACCACAATGCTGGAACCTATCTCAATTGAGAAGGTTACCATTGAAGAGCACCAGTCACCCCGGGTGCAATCTGCTTCAAACCTATCTCCAAATGCAACCGCCCCTCAAAGCCCAACCATTATAGTTGCACAAGTGCTGAGTCAGCTGCATTCCTCTCCTCCTCCCCAGAAACCAATTACAATGGGGAGAACCTCAACAGCTGAGGAAGAGGACCAAAATGCTGCTGATAACCCACAGCACAGGGGTTATAATGTTCAATCTCCCCGTGTAGAGGAGGAGGTTAGAACATCTGGTGAGGCTGCCACTTCTACTGATTCAGCAAATGAACAGGATGCAGTTGGTAACATCTCTAAGACCTCACCAGAGGCAACTGCCGATGAAGGACTCAGTCCTGAGGCAGGAAGTCCCCAGAACCAAGAACAAGGGGCACATGCTACAACTGATCTACACTCAGGGCATGTACATCCTGATTCAATCAGGAGGTCAGGTGATTCAGCAAAGACTGATGATGACCTGGGCTTTTTCTTCGATGTCTTAGCCCATAACACAATCCTTGAGGCTGAGGTGAGCAGACTCAAAGAACTGCTTGCCAAAATGTCTCAGGATCAAAGTCCATCTGCCCCAATAAACCCACAGATGGCACCTTCATCTGAAGGTTCACCAAACACTCAGCCACTACACTCAACTGAGCCACCAGCCACTGCTTTTGGCACCACCTCTCAGGGACAGAACCCCTCTGAGCAGATGGTTGCTACCTTTCAACATTCCTTACCTCTCATCACTCCCATCATCAATGAGATTGTGCATAAAGCCATTGATGAGAGGATCTCCTCAAATCTACAAACACTTGTTGATGATGCTGTGCAAAAGAAGCTTTCTGCCATTCAAACCCCTGAACCCAATGCACCCAAAAAGGGGGAGTCTAAGGCAGTGAAAGAAAGAAAGAGAAAGAGAGTGGAAGATGAGAAACAACAAGAGAAAGAAAAGGAGTTAGAAAAGGAAAAACACTGATCACATACAAGAGAAAGAAAAGTGCTGAAACTCAAAAGCCTGATGAAGAGAAATCATTGGAAGATCTGATTAAAGAAGCTGATGAAGCTCACAGCAGATCAATGGACAGAATAATAGACCAACTCTTCAGACAAGGCTTTGATACAGCTACATTAGACACTGAGATCAGAAGGCTGGAGATTAAAGAGATACAAGAGAGATGGGCCAGTTACAGTGTGATGGAAAGGGAGAGGTTGGAGATAATGATCAGGTTTATTGCAAAATACTTGGGAAGATCATTAATTGAGATTAAATCATGGACCAGAGACAGTATTCTGGCAATAACCACCAGAATCTGTGCTTCTGAAGCATTCAATAAGGGGTTGATTATCGAAGCCTTAGATGAAGCAGGTGCTGGGAAGAGAACTGATATGGCCAAGCTTTCCAAAGCCAAACTTACCACAAAAATGCTAGATCAGCCTTCCCAAACTCCCACTAAAAACAACCAACCCCACAACTCTCCAAACCAATCCCTAAACCTAAACTTAAACCAACTCAACCCTCAAAACCAACTCCCTTACCCCAAAAACCACCTCAAACCACATCCAATGATGCACCCAGAAGGAGGAGAAGGGTGTTGAGGATGGAAGAAGAAGAAGAAGAAGATGATGAAGAAGACAGTCTGCCAATCTCTGCTGTTCTAAAAATACCTGAGCCCAGAAGTCAACAAATGATCACACCAGACTTTCAGAGGCAAATGGTGAAAGTTAAGATTGAAGAAGAAGAACAGCAGAAACAGCACGATGAGCAACTTTTGAAGATGGTTGACAAAGAGTTTCCTCAGTCATCATCTATACAAGCCATGAAGAAACACGCTCAAAGGCTGTATGCTCTCAGGCATACCTTTCAATATCAAAAGGAGAGAGTAAGGATTTGGCCAGACCCCAGGGTTAGTTCTAGAATTCATAAGAAATCCATACCAAGTAGATACAATGGCCAAGTGAGGAAGACCATAGATGCTGTTATTATGTTGGCCATTGTAGTCTCACCCTGGGAGATACTTGAAGACTTCAAGAGAGCCTACAAGTCAAAGATGACCCCTCAAACTCTAATGGAGAACAAAATGGTCAAGAAGGGGTTGTTATACAAGAGGCTTGAAGAGATCAAGAAAAATGAACTCCAGTTGTTATTAGAAGGGACTCACCCAGATGAATTTGCTTACAGAGAGATAACAACTGTTGAGTTGAAAAATGGAAAGACAATAAAGTACCTATCAGAGTACTATGGCCCAGAGTTCTTCTTCGAAGGAGAAGCAGAAGAACTCACTAAGGAGGAACAAGTTGTTCTCCTTGAGGCCTACGTCAGAGAGTCTTATAGACTCATCAATGGGAAGTAGGTTTCATGGTTGGGATAACAGCTCTGTGTCCAGTTCCCCAAGACAGAGTTCCCTTCCATCCTTGACATTCACATCTACTGAAACCTGTTCCCTGGCCTGTGCTTATCTGATATCTCTGAAGCTGATCAAGAGAGTATTTCTGCCAAGAATAAGTGGGACCTCAATAAGCTTAAAGGTTTTGGCTGCATTGGTTCAGGGGGAGTTTGTTGGACCAAAAGAACCAATGAGCCTGATCAGAAAAACCTTTAAGTCCCATAGACATTACAACAACTGAAGTAGTCTACAACAGCTGAAGACATCAACTGATAACAAGGTCTGAAGACAAAGTCTGAAGTGAAAGAGCTGAAGACAAAGTCTGAAGTGAAAGAGCTGAAGACAAAGTCTAAAGACAAAAGCTGAAGACAAAGTCTGAAGACAAAAGCTGAAGACAAAGTCTGAAGACAAAAGCTGAAGACAAAGACTGAAGACCAAGTTTCAGATGTTGTCACAACAGCTGAAGAAGATCTCTTCAGTAGTTGTGATGGTTTCCTTTCAGTAGTTTTATGTTTCTTGTAATCAGTACTTGTAGTTTTAGTAGTTTTAGTTTCATCTTGTACTTAGCATACTCTGAGATGTTCTCAGTTGTTGTGAACATTCTCAGTAGTTTGCTTACTTTCAGTTGTTTGTAATAATTCTGTTAGATGTCACTATCAAGTGACATCAGCAGACGTCACATTCCTTTATATAAGGAATGTCGACCTAATTGTAACCTGTGTTGCTTAGCGAAGCCTGCGAAGCCTGCGAAGCTTAGCGGCCGCCATACCGAAGCATTTGTACATGAATGATATTATCCCTTTTGTAGAAAACCCTCTTTCTCTATAACCGTGTACTGTTCCATTGAATATCTATTGTGTTCTTGCTATATTTGTCTAATTCTTGTTCTAATTCCGCTGCGATTCAACTCTAATTGATCAAACTTAGATCACTGATCCTGTCACATGGGGAGGTATTGTTAGTACTAACGGGTTGACACCCCCACCCCTGTCTTCGGTATGCTAGTTGAGACTGACTTGGTCTGTGCGTGCCCTTGGGTGAATATAATCCGGGTAATTGGAGTTGGACTGATCTTAAACTTATGTTGATATCCGGACTTCTATGTACACTTACTCACAAACAAATTTCTGTACATGTTATACACGGCAAAATATTCGTACTATTAAACCTGTGAACTCACCAACGTATGTTTACTTTTTAGTGCATGTCTTTTCAGGTAATGAGGCTTAGTTGCTTGGCTGTGGACTTTAGAGAAGACTGCTCCTTTGGGAGCATTAGACTTTTCATGGGACTTTTGGACTTGTTTGTTTTGTTAAATTGTAATTCTTGGATTTGTACTGGGGTTTGTTTTGGTACTTGTGCTTCTTTGTTCCTGAATGGAACTTTTGATTATTTATGCATTTATGGTATGACATTTTGGAATTGACTATACTTGACACGTGTTCCTATGTGTCAGGTGACGTCATGACCCATTTATGGAGTATACCTTTAGTGATTCTCTTAGGCCCCCAATGTGTTATAACGATCCCGCCTCACATCCACGTGTTTTCGCTTCTAGCGAGGGTGTAACAGTTAGCTTGCGGAATTAAGCCACCGCACTTCAGACTATGCCATCCCGAACCTTCCACACCAAATGTGTGGAGGCTTCTTCTAGAAGCATTTTGTGAGGTGTTATGTGCGCTGGTACGCTTTAAAGTGTCTAGTTTTGCAGTCTTAGACTCTCGGCTTTAACGTATCATGTAAACGTAGGACCATAGGAAATTTAATTTTCATTTGGTTTATTTTAATTAACTCTAGGACTATTTTCATACCTTTCCTGCTGATTTGGAAATGATAAAACATAACCGGGAAAATAACGTAACGCGCAACGTAGAAAAACAAAACAACAAAAACTGAAACCCGATAGCACGGGGGCGCACGCCCCCGTGACCTACACACCATGATACATTCTAACTTGTTTCGGCAATTTGTCTTGTTTCCCATCAATTCTACATGTTAAAAACCGAATGCATGCCAGTTATCTTCAGCATTCACTTCCATTTTCATCACCTTTTTTCATTTTCCTTTCTTTTTTTTACAAGTCTTCTTTCATTTCCTTTCAAGCTTGATTATCCAAGAGGTTAGTATAGTTAATTCCATGATCTAATGATGGTTATTCAGATGTAGTTAGGTGATTACGTCTCTAAATAACCGAAATCCTAACCATTATATGTGAAACCTTGTAATCAATGTTACGTGGAATGATGAATACTATAGGCCTTCTTGTTCATGTTTATTTTATTAGCTAATAAGTTTGTTAATGATTATGTTTTGTTAGCTTGTTTTGTTTATGCTTTTCCTTATGTTGTTAACATGACTATCTGGATAAATCATGGTTAAATCATTGTTAAGTACATTCAAGTGACAAGGGTTTAATTTGTCAAATAAGTGGTGTTAACACTTTATATTTTGAGTAACATGAATTATTAACAAATGATTAAAATGATACATGTGTAATCTTTGATTTTTCAAGCCAGAAAATGTTAAACCCATGGTTAATCAAAGCTTTACAAATAAAATCATGTGTGCTCGAGTCAAAATTTTACACCCAAAATGTTGACCGCACCCCCATGTTTCACAAGGCGCACCCCCATGTTTGACAGTTTTTCTAGAATATCAAAATTTTAATTGTTCTAAACATGAATCCAACAAATTTGGTGTGATGTCTCATCAAACCTGTGCCTGTTTACTGACATAATGGAACTGTTCAAGAAATTTATTTTGTATAGTTTAACTTATTTATTTAAAATTTCAGGAATATGAAACATCCTTATCTATAACTTGAGGGAAGCCGTAAAAGATAGTGTCATGACAGGTTACAAAGACTATAACAGACAGCCGAAAAGTCACATCTGTAAGCTGATAAAGACACTTTGGTGGCTGTTGGACAACTAGAAAGATACAATAATAGTATTCAGTGGAATCGTTTGTTTTCACAAAACAAACCTTCTATTTATGAACTAACTCTGGAGTTTTTGGCATTGTTTAGATTTAGCATCGTTTAGATTCAGCATGAAAGACTCTGACCCATGGGATGATCAAGCAATTTCATTTTGACTTGGTGGGCGTTGGTGAAAAACATCCATTGCTCTATTCAGTGTCTATCTAGGTATCTATATTGAACAAGAAATAGAGGAGGAAGCAATATCAGGAATGCCAGCATACCACACCTTTCCACACGAGGAAAGTAAAGACTCAGAGAGTGGTGACATACGAAAGGCATTCTGGGAGAGAATTGGGAAAGGGGTGTTCAACTCGAGTAAAACCAAAAGCAATCAGATACGGGACCTGCTGCTACGTTACATACACCGTCTCCTTATCCATTTGATAACATCTCGTGGTCAAATCGAGGGACTTGTTATTTTGAAAGACATATTCATTTTATATTGTATGGTGAATAATCTACCACGCAATGCTGGGTATTTGTGTTGTAATTTGTTTTTGCCAATGCAACTGTAAGTGCTTCGACACCTATGTTTGGAGGAAGCTGGATTCTAAACTTGTATGTGAGCTTTGGGTGTTAAACGAAGGGAACTGAAGGAGTAATGCTAGGATTGTTGGACTTGAGCATTTGCACAAGTATGTATATAATCACAAACCTATCAAATGGAAAACCAAGGTTTATGGACAAAAAGGGACAAATCTGGAAACCGGCAGATCCAGAAGAAATCATCATGGACCTCGATATGCCAGCACAACATGAAGAAGTTGGGGCTTCCAGTTCACACACTGGTGAATTCCTGAATATGTTAGACCTTTATGAGACGATCCAAACCACCAACAACCATGCAAGGCAATCATTTGAATACGCAAAACAAGCATTAAACCGTGTTGAAAATCTGCATTCCCGAGTCGATGACCTGAGCAACGATGTCACGTATATCAGGAACCGGATGTATCACGAATGGGGGGATATCCCGCCGCAAAGCCCTTGAAAACCGTTTTATTTTCGGGGTACGGGGCATAGCTGTTTCATGCCAATCTATCTTTTAATTTATGTCACTTTATTTTATTTTGTGTGCTTATGATTTTAATGTTTTCACTAAATTGATGATATTTCAGGTGATCCCGATGATTCTCACAATCAAAGGTTGCTCTAGGTACCAAGGACAAGTGCCCAATTCATCATTCTCAAGGGAGTTATTCATTACCATTACCTGTTTTAAATTGTAAATCACATTGAGGACAATGTGAATTTTAAGTGTGGGTATGGGGTGGTGTACACATTGGACACTTTGCTAAAAATGGTCCAATTTGAAAATTTTATAAGAAATCACTTAACCATTAATTTTTGTGACAAAATACCAAAACTTTAAAAAAAATTTGATAAATCAAATTATAAATATACGTTTTCGGGAAATAAATGAGTAAATAAGTGAAATCAAAATAAACTTGGAAAATATTTTTTGTGATATCCTTCAAAGCAATGATTTATGTGACAACCGATATTTTCAGGTCACTTTCCGATCAACACAAAGATATTTTTTCCATCATACATTCATGCATTTAATGTTGTTTAATTAAATGTGTCATTTATTGCACAAACATTTACGAATCTTTCATGTAACGGTAATTCGGAGAATTGCCGGAACGCACGCGCGTCTGTCCTCGAAGGTTGGTGATTTGTCAAAATGGTTTTCAAATAATCATAATTGATGTGAAGTTATATGTTATATGATTATGTGATTAATTATGTATCCTGGTTGAGAAAATTGTGAATTTTCTAGCATTTACGCGTTTTTGCGCATTTTCCTCTTTTATCGCATAATTATAATAAAAATGCCTTTGCACAAGCAAAATAAATATTATTTTATGTTTTTAATGTTTTTTTGATATTATGTGAGCATTTGTTGTTTTGGGGTAGAAAAAGTTTAATCGCATAGTGTTAAAACGATGGTGGGGGGGGGGGGGGGCGTTCTTGTAAAAAAAATATATAAAAGCCCAACCCCTACCCCTTTACCCTAAATCGGCTGCCCCCTTCCCTTTTCCCCTTCTCCATTTCGAAACACGCACACACTCTTGATTCTTCCTTGCAATTGACGATGATTATGGATTGTTCTTGCATCAAACACGTATTAGCTTACATCTATGCATCATTACAAGTAAGTTTTATGTTAGATTTCGTATCCTTTGATTATCATGAACATGAACCATAGATATCCAAACTCGAATCACAACTTGAAATTGATTGAAATTGATGATTGATTATGTGTTAGTATTCACTATCATGATGTTTGTATGGATTGGATTTGTGGAATTATGTCGTTTTGATCAAACACAAGAGTTACACATAATGGAAACTTTAATTTTGGGCTTTTGTTGAAATTTTAAGATTTCGATAAAATTGTATTGAATTGGTGATTCTAGGATGTTAGTTGATGCTAGTAGATGAAAATTCATGTTCTAAACTTTTGGTTTTGGCTCGAAGTTCGGGTACTTTCCATTATAGGAAAGTTTTTGGTTATGTTGACTTATAGATGATGATTTATGCATGTTTGATGAGATGTAATGATTTTTATATGATGTTTAGAGAATAAGGAGGAATTGGAATAATTTAGTTTGGAAAAACGCAATGTATGAACATGCTTGTTATTTATGGAAACTTTTGTGTCCCGGTGTGTTGTATGATGAGTATGATATGTGTAGAACATGTTATGGTGATGTGTTTGATGTAGAAATGATCATATGAACATTTTAGGATATTTTAATGATTGTTGTGCACCATGTGTTCTTACGTTTTAAATTAGGAAACTTTGAGCATGATAAAGTTTCTTGGTTATGTTAACATGTTATGGATTATTATCGGATGTGTCACATGTATATTTAAGATGTTTGTTGTGATTTGCTCTATAATCTTGAAATGGGTTGCACATGTCTAGCGATGTCATACTTTACAAAAATAGAAACTTTTCAAAAATAGATTTCTGAGATTAAACTTTATGTGAATCATTATTTGAGCTATTTGAGCATGACAAAACATGTTTTTACTTATTTGAGTCGCCAATGGGTCATCGGGTCAGTCCAGTCAACTTTGGTAAACAAAAGTCAAATTTTGTCAAAAAGTTAAACTTGTCAAACATTTCTCGAACACGCTAACAATTACGTTATTTGGATACTGTGACATCCCATGATTCCAAGTTAATATCCGTACGTTATTAAAATATGATAAAATAATTAAATGTGTCATAAGACTTAATTCTATGATAATTAAGGTTATTTAAGGTCTAGCAAAGCCCCTTTGTGCATAAATTTTATAATTGGTAATTTTGAGAATTTCCGGGTCGCGTATCGACAAAACTTTTAACGAGCGTTGGTGACAATTTGGTTAAATAAATTTGGTCAATATATGTTTAGTTTTATGATTTAATATATCTTAAGTGAAAATATTATTAGTCATGAAAAATAATAATTATTATTATTTACCTTGATCGCGTAAAATTAATATTTTTTAAAATATTTCCTTGTTGTAACGTACCGTCTGTTGCGTACTGTGTTATACAAGGTATATTTTTATTCTTGACTTTTTTTTCACTATTATTATATGTTGTGAACCTTTGAAAAGTCTCAAATTAATACTTTGATTTATGTAAAATTTTCGCGTAAAAACCCGAACGTTTAAGATTTTTTCAAAAAAATTAAACGAGACCGACACCCGCCTTACACCGGGTGGCATATCAATTGGAGATCCACCAACCATATCAACAATATAATCATATGACTAACTTTCTCCAACCAGTTTTATATAAACAACACTACACTCCACCCATTTTCCACACAACCATTTCTCCATCACTCATCTACACACACTTTCTCCAAGGAGAAGAAATCACCCATATTTCTTAAATTGTTCATCTTTTGGTAAGATTTGTTTTCTTTAAAACCTCTTGCAACATGACTTTTGAATAATTGTTGCAAGTTTTGTTCACCAAAAACTAGCTTTTCTTGAAATCCAAGGTTCCAACGAAGGTTTTAATCAAGAAAATGTGTTGTAAAACCATGTGTGTGTGTGTGTGAGTGTGTGTAGTAAGTGAGTGTGTGTGTGATGATTTTGTGTTTTGATGATCTTTAAACATTTTGTTGATTTTCACTTGCATGCAAGATGATCAAACTTTGATTTGAGGATATGAACATCATAAGAAACCCATCTCCAAAAGGAGTCTATAAAATGATGAAAATGGGTAATACATGCTTTTATGTAGAGAATGATGTTCTTGAACCCATCTTGCTCTTGATGTCATAAAGGATTGAGATGATCCATGAATAATGGTGATCTTGATCTGAAATGTTTTGATCTTTTAAAGTATGTTTTGTTGAAATAAAAACTAAGAACACAAGATAAAATCTATGATTGTGATTATATATGTATGTATAAAATCATGTATATGTATGTATGTATGGTTTACATTTTTGTTCTTGATTTGTTCTTTACTTATGAGTTTGGAGATGATTGAAATGATCCATGTATATGGTGATCATGATCTAGAAACTTTGATGTTTTTATTCATATTTGATTTAAAGAAAAGATAAAAACAAGATAGAAATTAATGGTACTCAAGTGTAGATGGGACATGACCACTAGTGGTGATTTCATAACATTTAATTGTCAACAAGACAACTATCTTTGTAAAATCTGGAATAATAAGTTCAAAACATGTAAAGTATAAGTGAAAAGTTAGTAATATTACTGAAAATAAAAGTCTTAATGATTAGGTTTAATCTCGTAAACGTTTTACGTTTAAAAACGCGTTAAAAACGATGTTTTCGGGTCTAAAACAAGTATTTATGTACAAGTCCGGTTTTGGACAGAAAATAATATTTTGTTTTAAGTTACAAACTTATGTTTTTAAGTATATAACAAACCCATAACAAGCAAAGTCTTCGGTGATGAATTTATACGCGCGAAAAAGTGTTAGGACTAGATCTAATGTATAGGATTAGATGTTTATTCATCTCTTGTAATGATCATTTGTAAATCTCTTTTCTTATGTAATGCAAGATATGTATGTTAACCCAAATATTATTTGTGTTGATTTTATGTAATTGCAAGAAAACATCGTACATGGTCAATTTGGAAAATTGACACAAGTACAAGAACTATCTGCGGATGAACAAGTGTGTTCTTCCGTAGATGTTCTACAGAGCATAAATGGGCAAGTCAATGTGCATCAGTGGATCTCCTACGGAAGTACAATCACCTCAACTGAAGAACAAGTTCAGAGATCAAGTTACTGCAGCTGCGGAAGAGCTTGCTACTGAGGATGAAGTTCAAGATTAACAAAGAACCAACTTGTTGGGTTTAACAATTGATAAACTGAAGCTTTCCAAACCACAATCAAAGCCAATTGAAGATCTTGTTGTACAAATTCAGAGACCAAGTTGATAAACAGAACAAAATAAACACAAGACAAAGTCAACAAGACAAAGTCAACATCAAGACCATAAGAAAAGTCAAAATGAGGTCATGATGTAAAAACATTATAAATAGAACCACTAGTGCTACTTTGTAAAGGGTGGTGGTGGTTATTGCAAAGTGTGTGAGTGGCTTGTAATTCTTAAGTGTGTATTTTTCATGGTGTAAATCACCACCCAAGGATAATTTCTCTCCTTTGGGTGGGTTTGATGTTCATCCATATCTGTATATGTTTCTTTATTATAATTTGTTATTCAGTATCAATAAAATTATAACATTATACGTTACACAAATGTCCTTGTTCTTCGATTCACACACTTCCACCCATCTTTAATTTTGAATTCTCAGATCTGAAAATAATGAATCCTAAGATCCAAGCTCAACGAATCTGAAATTTTTGATTTAGCAAAATGGTATCAGAGCTGTTGGTTGCTGGGTTCATCTATGTTTCAGATCTGTTTTCATCTTTATAGATGTTTACAAAAAGAAGAAAATCAAAAAAATAAAAAACACGTCTCTTACACAGAACATCAACAAATATGTTCAAAATGGGTTCGAATTGAAGATGATAAAGCATTCAACAGAAGACATTCGGTTCGAACATTTATTTGAGAAGAACATTCAGATCTCGAACAGGTTGATTCAAAATACAAAGATCTCGAACTGGTGGTTAATCAATGGATTGTTGAATCAAATCCAACAACAAATCCGAGACCACCAGTGTACAATTAACATGATTTCGAGGCTAACTACAAAGATCTCAAACAGAAATGATTCGTATTGAACCTGAATTCAATATTCTCAGATCAATAACAGGAAAGACAAATGCGGATGAAACACAAGCCATCCGCATTTCTCTCTTGCATCCGCATTTCCTACTGAAGCCATCCGCATTTGTCACTAAAGCAACCAAATGCGGATGTTCAAACAAAACCAATACTGCTGATCAACTTAACTAATGCGGATGTATTATATCCAATGCGGATGTTCATCTCATTTCATAGAACAAATGCGGATGATAACTCCACAAATGCTGTTGTATTATATCCAATGCGGATGAGTTCAAGATACAACAAAGAAATGCAGCCGTGTTACTTGTTCTCAATGCGGCCGAGTCACTAGTGATCAATGCGGATGAGTCTTTGAAAACAAAACGAATGCGGCCGCTTGTGCTCAATGCAGCTGAGTTCAAGAATTCAAAAAGAAATGCGGCTGTTATGTGCCTCAATGCGGATGTGATGTCAACAAATTCTATTGAAGAAAAAACAAATTCTGATGTTAACTTAAAGAATTGCGGCTGTGAAACTAATGCGGATGCATCAAGTGATCAAATGCGGATTTGTTGATCACAAATGCGGTTGTGTAACTCAACCAATGCGGTTGTGTAACTCAACCAATGCGGTTGTGTAACTCAACATATTCGGTTGTTTCAGAGCATCTAATGCGGCTGCTTTAAGGGAACTAATGCTGGTGAGTTCGAATTAAATGCTGATGTTTTATCAAATGCGGCTATTGACTCAACAAATGCGGCTGTTTAATCAACAAATGCGGTTGTTGAACTAACAAATGCGGGTGTTGACCTAATAAATACGGATAAAGTTGTGTTGAAATGCGGATGTTAAGGCAACCAATGCTTATGGTGATTCAACAAATGCGGATGTTATATTCAAATTTCAGCCTTTGTTTTAAACAATGCAAATGACATCAACATCTACAACAACATCATCAACATCAACATCAACAACAACATCAACATCAACAACATCAACATCAACAACAACATCAACAACATCAACATCAACAACATCAACATCAACAACAACATCAACAACATCAACATCAACAACAACATCAACAACAT
The DNA here is from genome assembly GCA_025506505.1 of Flaveria sonorensis. NCBI lineage: Eukaryota > Viridiplantae > Streptophyta > Magnoliopsida > Asterales > Asteraceae > Flaveria > Flaveria sonorensis. The sequence goes on along the minus strand of CM046424.1, from coordinate 42,305,616 downwards.
CAACATCAACATCAACAACAACATCATCAACAACAACAATTTCAATGTACAGATGAAAAACAGATGACTACAACAAACAAGAAAACAAGAAACATGATGAATACGGATGATTGCAACCAACAGGCACATCCATTTTCACATTCAACAGAAATGAAGAAATCAACCTTGGTCACATAATCACTGATCCAATCAAGGATTTGTACAACTGTTAGAAACTCTTTCTGAAGTACTTGGTACCATCCATTATTAAGTTAATTTAGAGATTCAAAGAGTTGAAGTGTCTTCAAGATTGACTTATGTTCCTGTTGCTGTTTATTGAAGTTCAAAGCCTCATCATATGCCTAATACATTCTAATCCTTTGAGTGTGATATGAACAAACAGTAATCCAAAAGTGATACACCTCATATCCAATACGTTAAGTATTCTCAAAAAGATTCTATCCTTTATCAGAAATACATTAGGAGAAGCTTAATCTGAGGGGGAGAGCTACAGTGAACAGTGTCAGAACATCAGTTGATCAAGAAGACATGTGACAGAGAAGATCTTCAAAGCCAAAGTTTGTCAAGCATCAGTTTAGGGGGAGTATTGTTGGGTTCAACAATTGATAAACTTAAGCTTTCCAAACCACAATCAAAGCCAACTGAAGATCTCATTGTACACGTTTAGAGACCAAGTTGATAAACAGAACAAAACAAACACAAGACAAAGTCAACAAGACAAAGTCAACATCAAGACCACAAGAAAAGTCAAAATTAGGTCATGATGTAAAAACATTATAAATAGAACCACTATTGCTACTTTGTAAAGGGTGGTGGTGGTTATTGCAAAGTGTGTGAGTGGCTTGTAATTCTTAAGTGTGTAAATCACCACCCAAGGAGAATTTCTCTCCTTTGGGTGGGTTTGATGTTCATCCATATCTGTATATGTTTCTTCATTGTAATTTGTTATTCAATATCAATGAAATAATAACATTATACATTACACACACGTCCTTGTTCTTCGATTCACACACTTCTACCCATATTTAATTTTGAATTCTCAGATCTGAAAATGATGAATCCTAAGATCCAAGCTCAACAAATCTGAAATTTTTGATTTAGCATAACTCCTACGGAAGGCTAACTCCTACGGAAGGCAAATTTCTACGGAAGGCCAATTCCTACAAAAGAACCAAATACTTGCATGATCTCCAATCATGCAAGTACAACATATGAAGTCAACAAGTCAAGCTGACTGAAGTAATCTCGTCAAGTCAACATCTACGGAAGACTTCAATTTAGTCAAAATCGAATATTTCATGTCATGTGATGTTTTATTTTCTTTTCCCCATGTAAAAATTGAATCGCTCTGACTATAAATAGAAGGCATGGGTGCACACTTTTAGGGCAACAAACATTGAACAACAAATAGAAACAAAAACAGTAGCAACAATAGCAACCAGCAATAATAGCAATAGCTATAGAAAAACACCAAGAACACCAAGAACACCTAGCAATTACTATATCATCAAAACATCAAAATCAATTGTAACCGATTCATTATTAATGGAAATCAGTTGAATCAAAGTTGTTCATCGCATTACTTTATCTTGCTTTTCATTTCTATTATCTGTTGTTCATCAATTTCTGTTACAATTACATTTATCAAACAATTAATTAGACATCGAGTTATGATAAGTCCGCGATCATCATTCGTTAAATCAAACTGATAATTCCTTTTTTGATCCTTGGATTCACAGGTGGTATCAGAGCCTCGTGCTCATTGATCTAAATCAATTGCTCTATCAGATTTGATTAGTCAAATTAATTGTTTATTTCATTAGATCTATCAGTTTCTGATTAGATATGATTATGGTTGATTCAAATTTCATTTGGGTGTTTGTCACGGCTTAAGAGTTCATAACTCAGATTTAAGCATGTTGGTGAACAAATTAATCAAAACACTAGTTGAGTTTAGCTAATTAATAGCGAACGAAGGTATTCTACTCAACAATTTGGTGTAATTGGTGAAAATCATCCAAACCCTATTATACCGATTAGCGAGTACTGTTCCATTGGTTGATTAACCTCAAGCTACATCAGAATCATTTTGATTCGTGGATTTGTGTTGTTGATTTGATATTTCTAGGTTGTTTAAACAAATTTGAACAAAATCTCATCCTCTAACATTTCAAATTCCAAATCATCTGAGAATTCATTGAGCGATTTGACTAATTTTGACCATAACTTCTTAATTGTTAAGAGTTTGTCATTAACTAGCTCATTCATAATAGAAGTCATTAATTCTAAGGAGTTTATATCTTAGTTGATTTGAATATCAACATTATCAGCGATTTGTTATTGCTGTGTGAGTGTGTCTGCGTTTCATTTACTTTTTACATTCATAGAGTATTAGATCTGTCACACCCCGGGCCCAGAAGAGGGTGGGACGTCTCAGACTAGCAACATACATGGCAGCGGAAACAGAACCACACAAGAGCGCACAAGGAGAGAAATCATAATGGCATTACATTACATTAATGTTATTCGGGTTAACACAGTCAAACCCTAACAATAGAAGCACAAATACAATACTATCCCAAAACACATATTAAAAGCTGAATGTTCAAATGATTTAAAAATCCTAGTAATGCCATTTAGGTAGTCAAGATGCTAAGTCATCTTTGGAGTCTTTCATAAGGTCCAAGCTCAATGAGGATTACCTGAAACATGCTCAAAAAGATTCTTTGTCAACTAAAAAGTTGGTAAGCTCAAGTACTTGAAGTTCAAAAACAAAAGGGCTTATTGAACCCATAGTATAGTTTAAAAAGTGTAGTATCACAGTTGTGGGATCACAAATCAACCCTGCACTCAGCCCTGGCTAGCCTGTTCTAAACTTGTGTTGCCGGTAATCTGATAGAGGGAAACTGAGCCTCAGAAGGCGTACTATACCTGCCGATTGGTACACCATAGTTTCTAATGGTTTGTTAGGGATTAGGCCATGTCAAAGTACTATCATCACCTATTCAGGTCCTAAAACATGTGTCTAAAATCCATAACACCATACCCAATCATCCTACCCGTAATAATATCCTTTTAGCATTAAAACATTCAGAAATTTCAGATCATACCCACGGGCATAGAAACCTAAGGTAACAAGGTCATGGTTGGGCACATAAGTCATCATTTACACATGTGTAACATGAATTCCTAGGTTTAAACAACCATGTTTTTTTTAAAAATCGGTATGCCCAGGTTATAGAAATGATTATAAGGTGTTTTAGACAAGTTTTTAAGTGTGGAATAAGGGGGTTGAATCATGGCAGATGGTTGGATGGCCCCAAAGAAAGAGGTCTTCGGGTAGATTCATTGCAATAATGCAAGGTAAACATGTATGAAGGAAAGTGTACCTCTTGTAGATCTAAAAGTCACATAGAACAATTAGCTTGGTCACAGGTTCCTGCCTTTGAACAAGAAAGAGGGTTTCAAGGAAGGAAACGTAGGGAAAACAATAATAATAGTTTTGTTAGGGTGCAAGAAAGCTTACACACAAGATGTTCCAAGTTTAGAACGAATCAGGGGGGTGCGAAAGTTTATGTTCCGAGAGTCTTGAGGCTTGAAAATCTTGCTCCTGCTTCGTTGAAGGCTGAAAAGTTCTAGGGTTCGGTTGCAATGTTTGTCGAGAGAGAGAGAGAGATTTCGAGAGGTTGTGAAAGAGTGAAATGAAATGGGGAATTCGGTTTTTGAAAGGAAGTAAGAATTTTGGTGGAGTGTGGATTTGGGTTAATGAAAACCGAGGAATGGTGTGGTTGGAGGGTGGAACGGCCGAATGCATGGTAACAATCCATGCATTGGCTGGTTTGGAGGTGCGCATACAGATCAAAAGCTTCTAGAAGGGTTCGTACATTTTAAAATGCTAAGTGTGGCCAAAAACGCTCGAACAGTGCTCATGCGCCCACTTTCTGGGCGCCTGAAATGTTGTCATGCGCCTAAACAGTGGAAATGCGCCTAACTGCCAGATGCGCCCAAATAGTTGTCATGCGCCTAAACAGTTCTGATGCGCCTAGAGGAAATTTTATAAGGATGACTTAGATTTAAATTTTATGTAAAAAAAAATTCAAGGGATAAGGCCATTTAAGTGAATTTTCTAGCCTCAGGAACTAGTTCTAGGCTTAAACATGTCAAACAACAGTCAAACAGAGTTGCATAAATCATAGAAATTCATTAACCATAAAGAAAAGGAGATACATACCTGAAATAAGATGATGCAATAATACAATGCTAAATCACATTAGATTCTGGGAGTTGGACCTAGGAGTCAGTTGTTACATTCACCCACCGTTTAGGAAATTTCGTCCCAAATTTTAGCTTCAATTAGATTCTGAACCAGTGAGCTTAAAGAGGTGTGGATACTCCTTCTTCATCACATCTTCTCGTTCCCATGTGAATTCAGGTCCTCGCCTAGAGTTCCATCTTACTTTCACTTTAGGTATCCGACTTCGTCTGAGTTTCTGGACTAGTCGGTCGGTGATCTCTATGGGTTCTTCCACAAACTTCAACTCGTTAGTGATTTTGGCATCTTTCAATAGGAGTTCCAAGGCCTTATCAATGAAACACTTCTTTAAGTTGGACACATGAAAAGTGTCATGTACATAGCTCAGCTCTTGGGGTAGCCTTAACTGGTATGCTACCGGGCCAACTCTCGATAATATTTCAAATGTTCCAATGTATCTTGGGCTTAACTTGCCCTTCTTGCCAAATCTTACCGTGCCTTTCCATGGCGCCACTTTAAGCATCACTCTATCGCCCACTTGAAATTCTAGGGGTTTTCGCCTTATCGGTGTACTTCTTTTGACGATCTCGGGCTGCTCTCAATTGTTCCTTAATCTTGAACACTTTGTCCGTGGTTTCCATTACAATATCAGGACCCATAATTTGACTATCACCAATCTCATTCCAACTCAAAGGTGAACGACACTTCCTGCCATATAGGGCTTCGTATGGGGCTGCTTTTATACTTGCGTGATAACTATTATTATAGGAAAACTCCACAAGAGGAAGGTGATTATCCCAACTTCCCCCGAAATCGAGTACGCAAGCTCTCAACATGTCCTCCAACGTTTGAATGGTTCTTTCACTTTGCCCATCGGTCTAAGGGTGGTATGCAGTGCTCAAGTTAAGTCGCGTCCCCAAAGCCTGCTGGAGAGACTTCCAAAATCGTGAAGTGAAACGACTGTCAAGGTCTGAGATAATCGATAGTGGCACAACATGTCTTGTTACAATCTTATCAACGTATATTCGCGCTAGTTTCGGTAAGTCGTAATCTTCTCCTATCGGTAGGAAGTGAGCCGACTTGGACAGCCTATCCACTATTACCCAGATTGCATCATGCCCACGAGAAGTTCTTGGCAACTTTGTCACAAAATCCATAGTAATTTTATCCCATTTCTATTTTGGGATTTCAGGCTGTTATAAGGTTCCTGATGGCTTTTGGTTCTCTGCCTTTACCATTGCACACGTCAGACATTTCCCCACATAGGTAGCAATGGATTTCTTCATTCCGGGCCACCAGAAAAGAGCCCTTAAGTCCTGATACATTTTATCACTCCTAGGATGAACGGAGTATTTTGATTTGTGTGCTTCATCCAGGACTATCTCTCTAATTCCCCCATATTTCGGTATCCAGGTTCTTCTCTCGTGCTTATACAACCCTTCACTACACAATTCCAAACATTTTTCCATTCCTGTTAGCATTTCTTCTACTAGCTTATCCTTGCTCAAGGCTTCTTTTTGTGCTTGTATCAATCTAGCGGTAAGGCTAGTATACACGCTCATTCACAGAGCACGGACACGAATGGGTTTCTCCCTTTCCTTTTTGCTTAGGGCATCAGCCACCATATTAGCCTTTCCTGAGTGGTAGCGAATTTCGCATTCATAATCACTTAGCAGTTCTACCCATCTTCGCTGGCGCATATTTAGCATCTTTTGCTCAAGGATGTGTTGCAGACTTTTATGGTCGGTGTAGATGACACATTTGGTACCGTAAAGGTAGTGTCACCATATCTTGAGAGCAAACACCACGGCACCCAGCTCCAGATCGTGGGTAGTATAGTTTCTCTCATGCTCATTCAACAATCTGGATGCGTAAGCAATCACTTTATCTCACTGCATCAACACACATCCAAGTCCTTGACGCGTGGTGTCGCAATAAACTACAAAATCATCAACGCCTTCAGGTAGGGCGAGGATTGGTGCACTACACAGTTTCTCCTTGAGTAACTCGTATGCTTCATTCTGCTCCGTCCCCCATGTGAAGGTCGTGTTTTTCTTGGTTAGAGCGGTCAATGGTTGCACAATCCGTGAGAAATCCTTAATAAACCTTCGGTAATATCCAGCTAAACCAAGAAATTGCCTTATCTCAGTAGGGGTTTTAGGATTTTTCTAGTTTCTAATGGCTTCAATCTTTGACGGGTCTACTTGAATTCCCTCTTTGTTCACCACATGCCCTAAAAACTGGATTTCGCGCATCCAAAACTCACATTTAGAGAATTTTGCGTAAAGGTGTTCATTCTTGAGCAATTCAAGAATCAGCCTGAGTTGCTTCCCATGTTCTTCATGGCTACGGGAGTAGATCAGGATGTCATCGATAAACATAATGACAAACTTGTCTAGGTATGGACGACATACTCGATTCATAAGATCCATGAATGCGGTGGGTGCATTAGTCAGTCCAAAGGGCATGACTAAGTATTCATAGTGCCCGTACCTCATTCGAAAAGTTGTTTTCGGTATATCTTCTTCTCTTACCTTTAGTTGGTGATATCCCGATCTTAAGTCTATTTTTGAGAAGTAGCTGGCTCCTTGCAGTTGGTCGAACAAGTCATCGATTCTTGGGAGAGGATAGCGATTCTTGATTGTAAGCTTGTTAAGGTCGCGGTAGTCGATACACATTCGTAGTGTCCCGTCCTTCTTCTTAACGAACAATATCGGTGCACCCCCATTGAGAAACACTTGGTCGGATGAATCCCTTATCCAGCAATTCTTGGATTTGCACCATTAGCTCCTTCATCTCGGGTTGAGCGAGTCGGTAGGGTGCCTTGGCCACTGGTGCGGCACCAGGCACCAGATCTATCTGGAATTCAACCTGTCTAGTCAGAGGTAGTCCTGGTAGATCCTCAGGAAAAACTTCCGGGTATTCAGCCACCACCGATATATCTTCGATCCTCTTTTCCTTTCTCACTTTCGTAACGTAGATTATGAATGATGAGCATCCCTTGCGGAGACTCTTGGTAGCCTTCAAGTGGGAAATCATGGGGTATAGTGTGTGGTTTCTGTCATCGTGGATTGTTAGCGTACTTCCATCAGTTAAAGGTATCCTAAGAAAGCACTCACCACATACAATTACAGCCTTATATTTTACTAACCAATCCATTCCTACAACTGCATCAAGTCCCCCTAAAGTGATAGGCATCAAGTCTATCTCAAACGGAATACCCTTTAGTTCTATTGTGCAATCTTTGATAATTTCATTGGTTTCTATTATTTTACCATCAGCTAATTCCACCGTGTAAGCATCAGTTAGGGCACAAGCCTCCAAATCAATTAAATGCCTAAAGGTAGGGGAAACAAAACTTTTTGTTGCTCCAGTATCAAACAAAACAATAGCAGGGTGGTTATTAATGAGGAATGTACCGTTTACCACGTCGGGATCTTTGCGAGCACCATTGGGTCCATCATGAACGCTCTCCCTTTAGGCTTGTTAGGCCTAGCGTCCCTGTCTCTTGCTAGTTTGGGGCACCTATTTCGCATGTGTCATGGATCCCCGCATTCATAACATTGCTTCTCGGGCTCGAATGTGCAGTCCTTAATCAGGTGGCCAGTTCGTTTGCACATTAAGAAGGGCATCGGATTGCATTCCCCTTGGTGGTGCAGTTTGCATTTGGTGCATAAGGGGTTGGTGCCTACATACAGCCTTTGACCTCTTGCTCCTTGTTCATCACTCTTTAACCTTTCATCGACCCTCCTGTTTGAGCTACTACCACCGCCACTGGGCCTTCTAACATCAATCCACCTTCTCTTCTCGCCCGATAACCTTTCTTATCCTTGTTCCTCCCCTGATCTGTCCATCCATCCCTGATCAGGTCATCTGTTAAGCTGCCAGTAAGATCGACAGTCGATTGAAGGGTTGTAGGTCTAGCAGATCAGACCATGCTTTTGAATCTGGGATGCAGGCCCCAGATAAATCGGGCTACGCCTTTAGATTCGGGAGTTACCAAATGAGTCACAAGTCGGGATAGAGCAGAGAATCGGTTGATGTACTCGATGTAATTTGAGCCCCTCATTTCCAGGCTCAAAAATTCCGCCTCTAGCTTCTCCAGCTGGTTCATGGGACAGTACTTACTGGTCATCAGTTCTCGAAATTCCGATCACTTCATGCGGCAGACAGCATCTCTGCCCCTTGGCGGAACGATAGTCTTCCACCATTCTAAGGCTGGCCCCTTTAAGGATTGGGAGGCAAACCTGACCATATGCTCATTCTTGCACTTGCTTATATATAGCACAACTTCCATTTCATCTAGCCAGCGATAGGTGTCTATTGCCCCTTCAGTGCCGAAGAAGTCCTTTGGCTTGTATGACATGAAAGTTTTGTAAGAACATCCGGTCCTTACCTCTTCAACATTCCCAGCATTTCCCGCAACGTTTCCGAGTCCGACATTCTAGGATGTATTTCCCCGATCAGCATTTATTTGCGTGATGATGGTGGGAATAGCATTTGCAATTTGTTGGGCCACCAAGTTGGCAATCCTCTCATCATTTTCGCGGTTAGAATTCTCCTCCCGGTCGGCCCTGGGTGGAGTGGGTGATCGGTTCCCACCTCGACCCCTAAGGCGTCCAAGACCCCTGTTTCTTCATCCGCGTGTCTCCCTTCTAAGCGGCATTCTGGTGTCAATCATAGTGAAACTCATTTAGTGTCTCATAATTTGTTTCGAGTATTCCACACACCAATTGACTCCCTAAGGTCGTTCCATAACACACAAGGATTAACATAACACACAAAAAGTCATACATAGTCTCACATATATATGGAATCAATTAGCAATTCAAAAAGGCAATCTAGATAGATTCCTAGAATAAACTAATACATAACCCAAACAGGCAAACAGCAATAGATAACATAGTATCATAAGAGAAGTTCAATCATAGATAGTAAAACAAACATCAAATAGGGTCGATAGTTTTGTAGCAATACAAGCTGGAAGGTGCCATCACCCCCAAAAATAGTATCAGAGATAAATAGTTTCTCATAAAGATAGCATCAGTCAATAATCAAGTTTCATCCAGTCACTATTGCCATTTCTTCTTTAACCACCCGAACCAGCCTGACCCCTTCTTCTTTTGTTCTTGCTCCAAGCGCTGGACACCATGGGACGCCATTAGTGCCTGAAATTGGGCGGACTGCGAGGTCCGTGTGGCGTGTTGAATCGTCAACTCGTGACGATTGATGGTCCTCAATATATCGCTCAACGTGGGGTCGGACGGACCAAAGTCACTGGCACGACGGCTGGACTGCGAGTAGTCGTCTCCAGCTAAAATGCTCGGGCCATCATACATACTGTGCCTCGGAGGCATCCAAAACTCGTCCTGAGGTAGGCGTCTAGGTGGTCCCATCATCGGGGGCGCCGGTGCAGGAGCAGTCGCCGGTGGAGGTGGAGGAGGCGGCATCCTAAATGAGACAGAAGCTCCAGGTCGGGCGCTCTTCCATGGTCGAGTGATGACTCGCGCGCCCCTATTCCCAATGGGTAGGATGGGCGAGTGCGCCGGTGCTGGTACATGGGGTGAGTTGGAGCGGGTCCAGCTCCTTGACTGAGATGTCGGGGATGAATCTTCGGATGGCTCGGTGTCATCAGATGTAACAGATATCCATCCGGGGTGACTGCATCGCCTAATGTACTCCTCATATTGAGATGGGTAAGTCGCCCTTCTCAGCCGTCCTACGGGGGCGGTCTCGTCCACGGGGAGTGCGGGTGCTTTTCCGTCGTTGGCCATAGTCCTCGAGTTCCTGTAAAATCATCATGAGTAATTTGGTTTCTCATAGCTCATGGCAATAGTGACGACAGTATCTCATAATAATAGTTACGGCAGTAACGAAGGAAGTAGTATCTCATAATGATAGTTACATCAGTAACAATGGTAGTAGTATCTAATATTAATAGAAACACAGGTTACCTCATAGACAAGACAAGATTTAGACTCACACAGAGCATTTTCTATGCAAAGAAAAGATTTTTAACACCAAATAGGGATCGTGCCGGAATTCACGCGTCCGGTAAATTCATGGTTACGTTGATCAAGTGTAATCATCAATCTACCCAACCCATTCATCCCATCACATTCCAAAACAGGACAGTCCTAGGGTATCAGGGTTGTAGCCTAGGCTCTACTAAGGTATTCCCGATTTCTCTACAACCTGTGGCTCTGATACCAATCTGTCACACCCCGGGCCCAGAAGAGGGTGGGACGTCTCAGACTAGCAACATACATGGCAGCAAAAACAGAACCACACAAGAGCGCACAAGGAGAGAACTCATAATGGCATTACATTACATCAATGTTATCCGGGTTAACACAGTCAAACGCTAACAATAGAAGAACAAATACAATACTATCCCAAAACATATGTATTAAAAGCTGAATGTTCAAATGATTTAAAAATCCTAGTAATACCATTTAGGTAGTCACGGTGCTAAGTCATCTTTGGAGTCTTTCATAAGGTCCAAGCTCAACGAGGATTACCTGAAACATGCTCAAAAAGATTTTTTGTCAACTAAAAAGTTGATGAGTTCAAGTACTTGAAGTTCAAAAACAAAAGGCTTATTGAACCCATAGTATAGTTTAAAAAGCATAGTATCACAGTTGTGGGATCACAAATCAACCCTGCACTCAACCCAGGCTAGCCTCTTCTAAACTTGTGTTGCCGGTAATCCCATTGAGTGAAACTGAGCCTCAGAAGGCGTACTATACCTGCCGATTGGTACACCATAGTATCTTATAAAACCTGTTACATGCCGCAACGACCCCGCAGGATATCAGTGTGGTACCCTTCTCATCGGAAGGCACTGTGCGTGGGGGATTCCCCAAGAAGATCTACCCATATAATCAAGCGGTTCATATAGAATTAATGATTGTGATACAAAGATGCAGGTTCTAACAATAGCCATAACATACAATAGCATCGCATAATGGTATCCAATAAAGTTTAGTTCAAACAGAGCATGTTTCACTCCAAAATAGTAGAAAAAAAAAGGGAAACAAGAAACTCACCTTGAGCAGATAAAGGATTCTTCAATCACAAATAGATTCAGGTCCTAGCACCCTAAGAGCAAGATGCATATATAAGCTACAGATTCTTAGACTATTGGGAGTGTAATCAAGGGTAATTGGTGTTTAAAAGTACATATGACCACATCCCTTAGAAATTTGTGTCAAAAAGTTTCCTTTTTAGGAAAGTTTGGGTTTTTGGCGTAATATGACCCGTTTAAGCCAAGTAAGTTCATAGAATTAACATGTTAACCCAAAATTTCACCAAGTCCGGTTTTAGCCACTGTTTTAATAGTTTTTAGGGCCTGAAAATTTTAGTTTCTAATAGTTTGTTAGGGATTAGGCCATGTCAAAGTACTACAATCACCTATTCGGGTCCTAAAACATGATTCTAAAATCCATAACACCATACCAAATCATTCTACCCACAATAATATCCTTTTAGCATCAAAACATTCAAAAATTTCAGATCCCACCCACGGGCATAGCAACCTAAGGTAACAAGGTCATGGTTGGGCACATAAGTCATCATTTACACGTGTGTAACATGAATTCCTAGGTTTAAACAACCAATTTTTTTTTTAAATCGGTATGCCCAGGTTATAGAAATGATTACAAGGTGTTTTAGACAAGTTTTTAAGTGTGGAATAAGGGGGTTAGAATCATGGCAGATGGTTCGATGGCCCCAAAGACCCATGAAAGAAGTCTTCGGGTAGATTCATGGTAATAATGCAAGGTAAACACTTATGATGGAAAGTGAACCTCTTGTAGATCTGAAAGTCACACAGAACAATTAGCTTGGTCACAGGTTCCTGCCTTTGAACAAGAAAGAGGGTTTCAATGAAGGAAAGGTAGGGAAAACAACAATAATAGTTTTGTTCGGATGCAAAAAAGCTTACACACAAGATGTTCCGAGTTTAGAACAAATCAGGAGGGTGCGAAAGTTGATGTTCCGAGAGTCTTGAGGCTTGAAAATCTTGCTCCTGCTTTGTTGAAGGCTGAAAAGTTCTCGGGTTCGGTTGCAATGTTTGCCGAGAGAGATAGAGATTTCGAGAGGTTGTGAAAGAGTGAAATAAAATGGGGAATTTGGTTTTTGAAAGGAAGTAAGAATTTTGGTGGAGTGTGGATTCGGGTTAATGAAAACAGAGGAGTGGTATGGTTGGAGGGTGGAACGGCCGAATGCATGGCAACAATCCATGCATTGCTGGTTTGGAGGTGCGTATACGGGTAAAAAGCTTTTAAAACGGTTCGGACATTTTAAAATGCTAAGTGTGGCCAAAAACACCAGAACAGTGCTCATGCGCCCACTTTCTGGGCGCCTGAACAGTTGTCATGCGCCTAAACAGTTGTCATGCGGCTAAACAGTGGAAATGCGCTAACTGCCAAATGCGCCCGAATAGTTGTCGTGCGCCTAAACAGTTCTGATGCTCCTGGAGGAAATTTTATAAGGATGACTTAGATTTAAATTTTATGTAAAAAAATTTCAAGGGATAAGGCCATTTAAGTGAATTTTCTAGCCTCGGGAACTAGTTCTAGGCTTAAACATGTCAAACAACAGTCAAACAGATTTTCATAAATCATAGAAATTCATTAACCATAAAGAAAAAGAGATACATACAAGAAATGAGATGATGCAATAATATAATGCTAAATCACATTAGATTCTGGTGATTTAGATTCTGGGAGTTGGACCTAGGAGTCAGTTGTTACAAGATCTGTTGATAATTTGATAATTAACAAGTTAATTGAAATTAATTCAATTGTTGGCTCAGCTTACCAACCTCCAAAGTTGGAGAACAAAGCTGATTTTAAAACATGGAAAATCAGATTCAAGAACCACGTTAATTATACTGATTTTGACTTATGGGTGTCCATTACTGAAGGTCCTTACATTCCACCTGCTCTTGGACCTGATTACAATGACAACAATTAGCCCGTAAGTTTAAAAGATCTGTCTCCTGATGATGTTAACAAGGTCAAAATTGATATCAAGGCCTATAGTATGATTACTATGGCTTTACCTGAAGACCTCTTAATCAGATGTGAATCATACATAACAGCCAACTCATTATGGAAATTTCTACACATTTTGTGTGAAGGAAGTGATGATATCAGAAGCATCAGGAAGGATACCCTCAGTTCATAGTATGAGACATTTCATCATATTCAGGGTGAATCTGTTCCTCAAGAACTCCACAGATACATGCAACTTATTACTGAGATGGATATCTTTGAGTTGAAGTCTAGCAATGAGGAGTTGAACAAAAAGATGCTCCACTCCTTGCCTGAAAGTTGGATTCAAACTGTGTCTATGTTCAAAAATACCTTTGATCTAAAGGCAATTGGGTTAGATACTTTGGTAGCAAAAGTGGAAGCATTGGAGTTGGATGAGAAAACAAGAAACAAGAGTGTAAAAGCACCAATAGCACCATATCAATTCAAAAAAACAAAGGGTGCTAGAAGTGCATTCATCTCCGATGATGATGATGATGGTGAAAGCCCTTGTGTTGAGAGTGATGATGAAGAAGAAGCTGGTTTTTATGCAGCAAAGTCCTCTAAATCTAACTTTCAAAGCAATTCTAACAAGAAGGTGAAAGGGAAACCTAATGATTTAAAGAACTCAAATGCTAAAGTAGCAAAGGGATCCTCAACCAACAAAAGCAACACCAAATCTGAACTAATTAATGTGGTTCTAGAATTAGAAGAAGCAGCATTTGCAGCCTTCAGTAAAAGCTTTCAAGCTTATTTGGGTAGTACTCTGACTCCTGCTCACATCTGCCAACAAGACCTTGAAGAACTTCATCCTGATGAAGTAGAAGAAATGGATTTACAATGGCAAATGGCCATGATTGCTTACAGAGCCATGATGTATATGAGAAGGAACAAAGGACTATCTGTTGCATGAAGAACAACAAAAATTGGTGTTGATAAATCAAAAGTGAGGTGCTACAAGTGTAATCTATATGTTCACTTTTCAAGGGAGTGGAATCAGCAATAAACAAATGACATGAGACAAACAAATCAAAGGAGCTTCAAGCAACCTCAGTTTACAAACTCATCCCCACCAGCCACAGGTTCTTCAGCAGATACCAGCAACTCTAAAGAAACTAGGTTGATTATTTTGCAGGATGGTACCTGTGACTAGAGCATGTATGAGAAGGAAGTCCAGGAAGAGAATCAGGCATTGATGCCTAATATGGAGAACAAAATTCCACCTATGGCCAGAGAGGTAAGGGATAGGTTATGTTCTTCCAGATGTGTTGAAGAGGTTGAAAGATACCGGGTCCATGCTCAACAATTAGCTGATAAAGTCAAAGAAAAATGATTTTGAATGAATCTCATGTAAGAGAACATAAACTGTATCAGGTCAAAATCACTTCCTTACAAAAGGATTTAGATAAAACTATGTCTGAAATTTATAATTTAAAAGTACAAGTTGAGCATCTGATCATATTTTTAACAAAATCAATGTCTGATCATGCATCTACTCAAGTGAAACTTTAGAAGTTCCAATTATCATCACAGCAATATGAGAAGCTGTTAAATTCTCATATTGAATCAAACAACAGGTGTGGGTTGGGATTTCATGCTGTTTCACCACCAGTGAATGATAACTACACCATCCTACCTGAGTCCATGACCAATAGTCTGTAAAATCATTTTGTATCTAGCACCAAAACTAAATCAAAAGTTGAAAATAATGAATTGGTAAATGGTGAAGATACTAAAGTTAGTGAAACTGATTCATCTGAATCAGAATTTTTAAACAAAATGAATTAGAATTTGACTTTGATGACTGTGATGATCTGGATAAGCTTGATGAGCCTAATGAACAAGAATGTGCTGGTTTGGGTAAGGGTAAGAATTTATTAATTGAACATATAAGTCTTAAAGTTCTTGATGAGATCAAGCTACCTTATCCTCCCAAACAAAGAAATTTGTTGAAGACCATCTACATAAGAATTGGTCAGTTAATGAAGGAATTCATGAGCTCAACAAAAAGCACAAAAGTCAGTCAGCAAAAAGAACTACAGAGGAGGAAGAGAGAATCACTTCTGCAGAACATCTACGGAAGAAGAAGACACGTATAGAACCATCTGAGAAAAGCAAAGGAAGAAGAATGATCTTCCAAAACAATCATCCGTAGAAGATCTACGAAGAAATCATCTGATTCAAAATAGTCTTTAGTAGAAGATCTACGAAAGAAGCAATCATCTGCATCAAAACAGTCATCCGTAGAAGATCTACAGAAAAAGAAATCACCTGCTGAATCATAAATTGACATCAAGAAAGAAAAGAAACAGAGAGTTATGAATCCTAAGCAACAAGAACCATGTGACATCATGCCAGGAAGAGGTAAATATTCTTCAACTTCAAAGCTTGAGAAGGAATTAAAGATGCAGAAGAAGAAGGTGATAGAGTCTGAGAGTGAAGTTAAAGAAAAATATTGCAAGTGGTGTGACATGTACAACCACAATACAGCTGATTGTTACATCAGCAGTTATTGCTCCATTTGCAACATGAACAATCATATGACTACTGATTGTTACTTTAATAAGCACTATGCCATCTGCAACAAGAAGAACCATTCTACTCAAGAATGTTACTTCAACAAAAAGAACAAAACAAAAGTGCCAAAGAAGCAACATTCTGAGACTATTGAATCAGACTCATAATCTTCTGAGAATGATGAATCAAAGGTTCAAAAACAGAAGAGGCAGCAACCAAAACCTAAGGTTTGAAAAGCAAAAATGCCATCATCAAACAAAGAAGAAGAAGGAGAAGCAAAATTCTCAAAGCATGACACCTCATAAGAAGGTAGATTTGAAGGAAGATGAAGCTTTCTATGATCATTTTAAGAAAGGCAATCAAGTGCCAAAATCAAAGACAAAAGATGGTGAAACCTTCTCTACTCAAGTATCATCATCCTATTTAAAGAAGAAGATACTCAAAGAAGAGGTAACAGAATAAGTGATTGAGGATCAAAAACAAAGTACTTCAAGTTCATCTTCAATAGAATCATCCTCACCCCAAACAAAACATAATGAATCAATTGAGTTTAAAAGCAATCCTGAGACATCTAGGCTCATCCATGAGAGAGTAACAATCCTAGATTACAATGGCAAGCCCAAGACCATTAAGGCTTGGGGTCCACGCTATAATTTATTTCATTATTATGCAGGAACATCCATGGAGGACTGACAACAAGTGGTATGTTGACAGTGGTTTTTCCAGGCATATGATAGGAAACTATTCTCTCCTCCATGATTTCAAACATAAAAATGATTCATATGTGGTATTTGGTGGGGATAAGAAGGGAGGTCAATTTATAGGACCAAGACTAGTTTCTTGGCAATGCAAAAAGCAAACAAATATGTCAGTATCCACAGCTGAGGCTGAGTACATTTCTGCTTCAGCTGGTTGCTCTCAAAGTTTTGGGGTTGCAAAACCAAATACTTGATTATGGTTAGAATTTTCTTCAAACACCAATCTTCATAGATAACTCAGCTGCTATGTTCATAATTGCTAATCTAGTGCAACATAGTAAAACAAAACACATAGAAATCAAATACCATTTTCTGAGAGACTGCTCAAAAAAAGGTTTAATTACATTAATTAAAGTGGATACAACAAATCTGCTTGCTGATTTATTCACTAAAGCCTTTGACTCAATATGATTTAACTTCTTAATTGAGTCCTTAGGCATGATCAACTTAGATTAGTTTTCATCACAAAGAAAAGCATGATCTGTCTATTATAGCTCTTAATATCAAAAAACCAAAAACATTCATAAAACATATAAAACTTCAAAAATATTTTCATGTTAATATTTTTTCTTGAAAAAGCAGTTCATATCATGGGAAATGATAGTACACTATACCTTTGTTTACTTGCCTGTTTTTAAAACAATCAATAAAGACTGATCAGATATGATTTGACATGTAAGTAGGTTCAGCTTGAGTGGAAAATAAACAAGTTCATGCTTAACATAATGTCACGGCGACAAATTATGGCCAATTCCATTTTGAGGAGAAGCAAGTAAGTCTTATCCTGCTATGATTAACTTACTCACCCAAGCACACTATGTTGTAACACTTTATAACCTCTATCTTTGGCATCATCGGCCCTTTGTTTTGTGTAAGAAAAGACCTGGGCTCATAGGCACCTTTGTTTTATGTAAGTAAAGACCTGGTGACCTGATGCTGATCATCAAAAAGTTCCAAAAAAGAACAGCTCTAAAAGAATCCAATGCGATCAATTGTATATTATCTCAAAGAGCTTAAAATATCATATCAGCATTAATAAGATTTCAAAGAAATCTTAAGATAGAGCTTATAAATTAGAGAACATAGTTTTAAGTGTGAAAAACTGATGAATTGACTCATAAATGGAGGACAAACTCTAATGTGAATTGAATGTGGAGTCCATATTTGTCTATCTTTAATCCATATCAAAACATGATAAACAGCATGACAAGTTGAATGTATACTCTTGCTTGAATTTATATGGATAATAATACTTGCAATTAGCACAAGATCTATGTCTACTATCATCAAACAAAATTGTGTAAGGATGTTACTTAATGTCATAGTATGATCCCATTTTATGATGTAAATGCTTGTACATATATTTAAGTTTTGCTTATAAACAAAAATACAAAAAGATTTTGTTTTTGTTTCTTTCTTATCTAATAAAATGGACAGATAACTGCTTTTCATGCTTTTCTGTTTATAAATTTCTGATAAATGCATAAGTTCATCATTAATCACAAATTTAGGGAAAGTAGTCATCAGCATGAAAATCTGAGTTTATCTCAATTAAATGAAGAAAATTGGAACTTGAGCACTAACTTGGCTACATAATATCTAAAGTTTTAATAAATAAATCTTGCACATTTTCTATGAAGCAGAGTCAACAAGGTCCAACAACAAACATCAAATGACCAAACAACATGTTAGGATCATACAGCAAAAATCTTGAAAAGTTATGCCTTCTGTAGATGTTTTGCGGAAGAATTAACCTGTTGATATGGATAAACAAAAAACTTTGTCTTCTGTAGATGCTCTATAGAAGAATTAACTTATGGATAACCACAGAAAGGTAATAAGGGTTAAGGGTCTCACAACATTAAATAAAAAGCTTTAAATTGTCCGAGGGAGTATAAATGATAACCTTGGTAGTTGTCATTTTCATTCACTTTTTCAAACAATTTTCAGACCTAGAAAAACGCTCTCAACCCAAAAATCCCTTTCTCCGCCAACGTTCAAATTTCAAATCCACACAACAATCCACACTAAAATCACCTATATTTTCACAACAATATTATCAAGATGGCCAATAGATTCATAAAAGATCATAATGTTTGTGCCTTTCTTAATCCAGATGATTCAGTATTCGAGGGATGCAGGGATATAATCAACTAATTGAGAAGATCAAGAATATTCTATGCATTATCTGCGAATCCAATCATCTATCAATCACATATGATAGATTTTTGGAATATAGCAAGGATTGAGGAAGAGAATGATGGAAGGGTGATCTACGCCACAATTAGAAATAACGAGTTAAGGGTGGATGAACAATCTATCAGGGGGGTACTAGAGTTTGGAGAACAAGAAGAGGGTCACCCAGATGTGCTCGATCATGAATACGTTCAAAAATTCTTTCATTTAATGGGATATGATGGTGACTACAGAAATAGTGAAATCAAGAAGGGGAGATTGTGCAAGCCTTATAGATTTATGTGTCACACGTATCTGAAATGTATGTCAAACAGAAAATCTGGTTTGGATAGGTTTTCAAGGCACATTTCATCAGGGATCATTGGTGTGTTTGAAGGGAGAAAATATAACTATGCAAAATAGATTCTTTGATGTTTATGTGACCATATAAGGATACAAAAAGAAGACAAGATGTATATGTTTGCCAGATTTATTCAGCTGATCATAAGTGAGGCAATGCCCAACATTGAAAGAGAAGGTGAAGTCTTTGTTCAAGCTCACCTTGACAGATCTGTGCTAAACAAGATAAGTGGGCAGTATCATGGAGAAGAAATGCAGATGTTTGCTCATATCATTGATGAAAATGCAGACATTCCCCAAGAAATTCTATACCTTGATCAACAATAACAACAAACACCACCAGCTGATTCACCTGAACCACTACAACAAGAACCCCATCCACTATCACCATCTGTTCATCCCAACTCACCACCAAGTGAACACACCCAACCTTTATCTCCTTCCCATTCACAATCATCTCTGAATACTACTGAAACAGAATTATTCTCACTTGATAACATACAACAATCTCAACCACACTCATCTCTACATCAAGAACCATATTTTCCATCACCAATACCTTTAATAGACTTAATAGAATCTCCACCAGCTCAATTGAATTCACCATCCAGTGAGCATACACAACCTTTCTCAGCATCCCAATCTCAATTATCTCTAAACACGGGTGCCACAGAACCTAACTCACCCATTCTCAATCAAACTCCTTCTCATCCATCAACACAACCAACTTCCTCACCCCCATCTACCGAACCCACTTCTCCTACTGAAAGCCCAATAATCATTGAAATAGTCAACCTTGATAATGATGAGCATGATGTAGTGAAGGATGGTGCTACAAAATAAATTTTTTAGAAGTTGAGGAGGAGAATGTACAGGAAGTTGGACAACATTATGAAACTTCTGTGTTGGAACAACAAGATGAGAGTAAGAGTCACTTTGTTGACATCACTGCTTTTGGTGAAAATGATCTGAGAGAAGAGGAAATCAATGTAAGCAAAAGTTTTCTTGTTGCTAAATACAACAATCTCATCATCAAAAGTAATCAAAAATTAGAGAAGTTGAGAAAACTAAAAAGGGAGATGAAAGAGAAAGATGAAACAATTGCATCTGTGGAAGGAATAATCAAGAAGCTGAGAGAAGAGATTGAAATAAGCAATGAAGTGATTGATACTATGGATCAGCTTCTAACTGAGTCCTGTGAATCTGCTGAGAAAGAAAAACAAGAGAATGAGAAAGTCATGGTGGAGCTAAACAATGCAATGAAAACTATCTCTGAGCAATTAGATCTGCTAAAAGCTAAAGATGATGAGATAGAAGTCTTAAAGAAGAAGGTGACTGAACAGGAAGTGGGTAGTCATCAAGAACAGAGCAAAGAAGCTACTGACATTCCTATGATGAAAGCAAAAGAACCAACCATCAAATACAATAGGAAAAGAAAGTATTTGGGAAGAACTCAAAATGAAGCTATTGAAATTAAGGATACCCCAAAGAAAACAAAAAGCATGTCTCCTGAGCACACTCCATCAGTTGATCTTTCAACTCCCAAATCAATTAAAGACATTAAAGAAGAGAGTGAGGCTAAGTGGGAAGAGTTAACAAAAGATCAAGCTCATAATGATGCTAAAGAAGCAAGGGATGATGACTTGCTGTCTACTGATGATATTTTTTGGGAAAGAGCTCAATCCTCCATGTTTATTGATCTTATTAATAATGGATTTCCCTATGACATGGTGGAAAAGATGAAGATGAATGAAATGATTCAAGTACTAAAAGAGTTTGATGCAGCTACATTAATACTACCGGTGTGCAACTTTGAGACCTTCACAAAGTTCAAATTTGCTAAGAAGATAAAGCATGAGCTGGGTCACTGTGACACCAAACAGCTTACCAAGTATAACATGATTTGTTGGCTACAAAGTCATAATTATGGATCACATGAGCTGAAGGGAAGAACAGTGGGTGAGCTGAGAAACATGATGGATTATGTGATAAAGGTTGAACTGGAGACTGAGCAAGATTAAGGACTGGGGCACCTAATCATGCTTACAAACAACAATCAAAACAATCTCCTACTGTACCAATAGTAGTTAAAAGCAAAGACATGAACAAAGGCAAAGAAAAACTGATAAGGGAGCCAAGGGATGTGATTCCCAACAAAATTTGGCCTTTGGGAACAACAACAAGGGAAATAACAGAACAAAAATCAACTCTCATCCAACTGTTTGAGCATATGACAACTCCAAGATCAACAGACGATAACAAAATTATAGCCTGGAGGTATGACCCCGAGTGGAACTGTGCTTCTATAAAAAAAAGCAATCGGGATGGTATAATACTTTCCGTGGATGGAGACTTTTATCATACTTCCAGATGCAGACCTTTCTAGTCTACAAAACATCCCTATCACCAACTACCTAATCAACCCAAGAGGGAGAGACTTCTCAGGGATTATTGCAAAATTAAGACACAAGTTCAAAGGAGATGTGATAAAAGAAGCAAAAAGGGATGATGCAGAACATAAAAGAAGAAAAAGAAAATAGAAAATATCTCATTCCAGTTCTTCTCAAGTTGTTGATGATGAATTTCTAAGGAGAATTGGATATGAAGACAAGGCTGAAGCATCACTCAAAACCATTAAAGGAAATCAATATTCATTCCCTATCACTGAATGGGGATATGTAGAAAGAACAAAAGAGTTGGTGCTGTAAAGAAATGACCCTCATAAGAAAGCATCAAGCATAAGATTCTTTGATCCAATGGAGATTAAACTGCTACATCCAAGCTACATATCTTATCTGCATGATAAATATTTCCCAAAGTTGAATGATAAAGATGCTCAAAGTGACATATGCTTATATGTGCACATCATTCAACTCATAGACAAGCTGTATGCCAAAGCATACAAGAGAAGAAGATTTGAGGCTGGTCAACTCATAGGATCTGAAATCCCATCAATCACTGAGCTTAGAATGTCAGAGCATGATGAGTTGGAAGTTGTGTCACATAACAGTGTAGTGGCAACACTGACTACGGAAGAAGACATCCTTGGGATAGATTACAAAACTCTGAAGAAAATAGGCAAAATAAAGATCAAGTATCCATATCAAGATCAGAAGGATGTTGTTGGATACTTCAACACAAGAGTTTTGGCCAGAATTCAAGAGTTGAAAGAGCTAATTAGATGATTACAAGAGTCTAAACCTAAGGGGGAGGATTGTTAGGACTAGATCTAATGTATAGGTTTAGATGTTTATTCATCTCTTGTAATGATCGTTTGTAAATCTCTTTTCTTATGTAATGCAAGATATGTATGTTAACCCAAATATTATTTGTGTTGATTTTATGTAATTGCAGGAAAACATCATACTTGGTCAATTTGGAAAATTGACACAAGTACAAGAACTATCTGCGGATGAACAAGTGTGTTCTTCCGTAGATGTTCTACGGAGCATAAATGAACAAGTCAATGTGCATCAGTGGATCTCCTGTGGAAGTACAATCACATCTACTAAAGAACAAGTTCAGAGATCAAGTAGCTGTAGCTGCGGAAGAGCTTGCTCCTGAGGATGGAGTTCAAGATTAACAAAGAACGAACTCCTATGGAAGGCTAACTCCTACGGAAGGCTAACGCCTAGGGAAGGCAAATTCCTACGGAAGGCCAATTACTACAAAAGAACAAAATACTTGCATGATCTCCAATCATGCAAGTACAACGTATGAAGTCAACAAGTCAAGTTGACTGAAGTGATGTCATCAAGTCAACGTCTACGAAAGACTTCAATTAGTCGAAATAGAATATTTCATGTCATGTCATGATTTATTTTCTTTTCCCCATGTAAAAAGTGAATCCCTCTGCCGGTAAATAGAATGCATGGATGCACACTTTTAGGGCAACACACATTGAACAACAAATAGAAACAAAAACAATAGCAACAATAGCAATGTGCAACAATAGCAATAGCAACACAAAACACCAAGAACACCAAGAACACCTAGCAATTACCATATCATCAAAACATCAAAATCAATTGTAACCGATTCATTATTAATGGAAATCAATTGAATCAAAGTTGTTCATCGCATTACTATATCTTGCTTTTCATTTCTATTATCTGTTGTTCATCAATTTCTATTACAAGTACATTATCAAACAATTAATTAGACATCGAGTTATGACAATTTCGCAATCATCATTCGTTCAATCAAACTGATAATTCCTGTTTCGATCCTTGGGTTCACAAAAAGCCGACAACCGACAATTTCGGGTTAAAAATAATGGACTGTTTTGGAACTGATTTTTAACGAAATATTTCCGAAGGTTTTTGGTATAAGAGAGTCATACTTAAACATATAAAATAGTCAAAAGATATATATGGGTTGATGTATAGTTTATGCGTCGGGTCAAAAATCACCGTATACGGATGAAATTAGGATCAAACATAATAAAGCATATTTTAAAAATATAACCTGTCTAAAATAATTTTATATATTTTTTACTACTAAAAATTTAATTTTTAAAAAAGATTAATAAAAGTTGAGTTGTATTAAAAAGTAATATTTATAAAGTCATAATATAAGAAATAGATTTCTTAACTAAAGCGAGAATATGAATATTAATCGTAAATAAAATATTATTATGAATTAATATTTATTTATTTATTCATTCATTTATTTATTTCTTTGTTTGTTTGGTTGTATGTATAGTACATAACGTGGTAAATTTTGCGTTATATTTTCATATACTTTCATGTGTTTATTTTGTGTGTGTTATGTGGTTGTTGTTTAAGGGTTAAATAGTTTATTTAATAAATAAATATTTGTCACATATAATACAAATTATTAAACTAAACCAAAAGTCATCGACGGGTCTTTTTAAAAATGGATTTCAAGACAAGTATAGTGAGTTGGGTAAACAACTTACGTATAAACTTATTACTTGACAATTAATAGATCCTTTGTGTTTAGGGCGTTAATTGGTCATTTATTTTCCGGGCTCGATTTTTGCTAGATCATCTCTCTGTCACATTTGAAGGTGAGTTTTCACAATCCCTATTTTTAAATAATGTTTTATTTAACTATTTTGTTGGAAAAACATGCTATAACATTTTATGTGTGATATGATTTAATTATGGAATAACTATGTGATCTTTATGAAGCCCTTGAGTTGTTTTATTATTTCTGCACACTACCCTCTTCCATAATCTTTAACCCTTGGAGGGCCACATGATATATTGGTAGATCTATTGGGTTTGACAACCGCCCCTCATTATCGGCTTTACCGGTCTGGTACGGAGGGAATATGTGTTGAAAGGATTTTGGGGGACTTTTGTCTTGGTTTAATTATGGGGCTCTTGGTTACGATAATAGTCAGTGGATCAGGAAAGATGTATGCTGCTAACTTGCAGGAGACAAGGAGGCAAGATGGTGTACAACCAAGGTGTAGCATGTGTAATCTTCATCATGGTGGTAATTTTAATGTGAATGTGTGTTCGAGGTGTAACAAGTATGGGCATCAAGCTCAGACTTGTTGAGTGAGGTTGATTGCGAAGCCCGAAAGAACTGGGCGAAGATGTTTTGAATATGGAGTCGAAGGTCATTACAAGAAGGATAGCCCCAAGCTGAAAGGATCAAGTGCAAGGGGCAGGGCATTTGAGATGAAAGCCAAGGAGGCTTGACAGGAACCGTTAGTCGTTACTGGTACATTCCTTGTCAACAACCATTTCCAATCTATATTATTTGATACTGGAGCCGATATGAGTTTTGTGTCAAAGAACTTTGAACCATTACTTGGCCTTAGATCTAGTAAATTAGATAAGAAATATATTGTCGAGCTAGCCAACGAAAAGATAATTGAAGCATGTAATGTAGTTAGAGGGTGCCCTATGCAATTAGAGGGTCACTCCTTTAACATTGACCTCCTACCTGTTGTGCTTGGTACTTTCGATATTGTCATAGGCATGGATTGGTTGTCAAAGCATCATGCTGAAGTGATATGCTACAAGAAGATTATTCGTCTCCCTATTCAAAATGGTGGAACTTTGACAATCCAAGGTGATAAAGAGAAACCTACCCTGAAGATTGTCAATGTAATGAAGGCTTGCAAGTATCTATGTGAAGGGTATCCAGCGTTTCATGCCAAGGCAGTGGATACTAAGAATGAGGAGCGAAAGCTTGAAGACATACCGATAGTGGGAGACTATCCAGATGTCTTTCCTGATGATCTGTCTGGATTAGCTCCATCTAGACAGGTTGAATTCCGAATCGATACCAGGAGCTGCTCCTGTTGCTTGATCACCATATTGATTAGCGCCTTCGGAGATGCAGGAATTGTCCAAGCAATTAGAAGAATTGTTGGATAAAGGATTTATAAGACCAAGCTTCTCGCCATGGGAGCACCAGTCTTATTTGTCAAGAAGAAAGATGGGTTGTGACGGACGGGATCGTCATAACACATTGTTAATTAATAGAGATGCATTGAATGATGAAAAGTTAATGTGTCATGACGTCACACGACACAAATGGAGACTTGTGCCTTGGTTAGTCAATTCCACGAAAAACATAGCCAAGGAATCAAAAGAATTGTAAGTCCCACAACCCGGGAGCAAGTTCATAAGTCATGAATAACCAAGATAAACCAATGTAATTATAGAGACATCCAATAAGTTTAAAATGAAAATCCTAAGGTCGTCGTTAAGGCAGCATCCCTAGCTATCCTCAATTATTGTTACCTGAAAATATATGCTCAAAAGGTCAACATATTGTTGGTGAGTTCGCATGTTTAAGTAGAAAACAAATTGGTGCTGTGTAATAGTTTTGTAGGACTTAGTGTAAACAGTTATAATCAAGCAATATCAATGTAAACATGAGCCTCACAACTACACCTTTGACATACACATAGAATCTCATCGGTACCAATAGTCCATAGGCTCATACAGGGCCAATGGCAATAGGCTCGAGTAGGGCCAAATGGCAATACACGGGCTCGAAACAGGCCCACTTTTAATACAAACTATCCATAGGCTCGAACGGGGTCTAATGGCAATAACAATTAACAAAGAATACACATACATGAATCAGATATTGTTTGCAAATAGTAACACAACAGTCCAACAGAGTAATTTGAAATCATAGCAGAAAAAAGATGAGCATCCTTTTCCCCCAAAATTTATAAAACTGTAAGTAAAATGGAGCCACGAAACTCACCTTGTAATGATCCGAAATAAAGTGAACAAAAAGTTCAAAGAATAAGTGCAACGCACAATCAAACACCGATTATGAATTGTAACTAAGTCTTAAAATGCGTTCAACGAAAATAGATGCATTCGGTCGGTTCGGGTCGGTTCGGGGTCGACGTGCGACACGCACACCAAAAGAGATATATATATACAATATACCATAATAACATTAATAATGAAGATAATAATAATAATAATAATAATAAAGATACTATTATTATATAAAAAAACTAAATGAATATTAGTATAATAATAATAATAATAAGAAACACATACCATACCTTCACAACACACACATGCCTTATGCACACACCCAAAGCACACATCTTTACACACACTAAAACACACACACCACACATGCATATATATACGCATGAACACACACTGACATACATACACTATATGTATATATATATACCCTCGAACACACACATGGCATAAATCCATACGAACAACACACTCACATATATATATATATATATAT
Organism: Flaveria sonorensis; assembly: GCA_025506505.1. NCBI lineage: Eukaryota > Viridiplantae > Streptophyta > Magnoliopsida > Asterales > Asteraceae > Flaveria > Flaveria sonorensis. The sequence goes on along the minus strand of CM046424.1, from coordinate 42,278,797 downwards.
ATATATATATATATATATATATATATATATATATATACATACCCGAATGCACACACACTACGGAACACATACATACGCATATATATATGTGTATATATATATATATATATATATATATATTCAAACAAACACACACACAACCCTATATAGAATAAACCGAATCCCACATCGGAACACCCAGTGCACACGGATATGTTATACGCACACGTGCACCCACCAGAATACACCGCAACGTGTACACACACACAGCGTATGCACACTCACACACGGCGTATACACGGGTCACACACACAATCAATACAAACAAACACAACTGATTCAATCAAACACACACACACAATCGCATACACCGCACACACACACTACATATATACACACACATACAATATATATACACGCTGCCATAACACCAACCCAAAAAACAAGATGATCAAGCAACCCAAAATCAAAACCAATCCAATCGCGACAATAAAACGAAACGAAACGAAGTTCACGACGATCGGTTACCTGCAAAACGAGTAAATGGCGAGAAGACGGCGACAAACGATGGCTAACGGCTACCAGAGGGGTTCTTTCGATGGTATAGCGACGGTGGAATGGTGACGGCAGCGGTAGGGTTTGCGAATGAGGGGGGCGATGGTTGCGTACGTTGTATATATATAGTTTTGGATATTTACGATTAGGCCCCTAGACTATTTAGGAATTAATTCCCTCGAGTTTAATTAATTTACAATTTAAACCCTGAACTTTAATTATAATATTAATAACATTAATAACTATATTAATAATAATAATAATTCTAATTGTCATAATAATAATTATTATAATTTTAATAATAATAATAATAAGCATTATTAAAAGTTAAAAGAAAAGAAAATAATAAATGAAATTAATTGTACTATTAATAGTTAATTTTATCATTTATTATTTATATAATATTAAGGTCAATGCAAAAGACGAATAAGACAAAAATTTGAGATCAGAACGAATTAATTACGCGACAAAAGTAAGTACACATGGAGAGTTAACGAGTTTAACGTTAATTGACGGACCTGTTAGTGACATATGTCACAGTATCCCCTAGTTGAGAGAATTTTGTCCCGAAATTCAACTGGAGTTAGATCCTGAAGCTCTATCCGCGAATAGATGCGGATATTTGATTTTCATCTAGTCTTCCCGTTCCCATGTGAATTCTAGCCCTCGCTTGGAGTTCCATCGTACTCGGACAATTAGAATTCTACTTCGCTTCAATCGCTTGACTTCCCAATCCATAATTTCAATTGGTTCTTCTATAAAATAAAGTTTCTCATCAATTTTGATCTCCTCAAGTGGCACATGAAGGGATCCATCAGTTAAACATTTCTTTAGATTCGACACATGAAATGTATCATGCACGCCACTAAGCTCTTGAGGTAACCTTAATCGATACGCCACAGGACCAATTCTTTCAGTGATCTCGAATGGTCCCACATACCTTGGAGCTAACTTTCCCTTCTTCCCAAACCGTACGATTCCTTTCCAAGGAGAAACTTTCAATAACACTCGATCACCCACGCTAAATTCTAGAGGTTTCTGACGGTTGTCGACGTAACTTTTCTGACGGTCTCTAGCTGCCTTAAGTCTATCCTTGATTTGAAATATCATTTCAGTCATTTCCTGAATAATTTCTGGACCTGTTAATTGACTTTCACCAATCTCAGTCCAACACACTGGATACCTGCACTTCCTTCCATGCAATACTTCGAACGGAGCACATCCAATGCTCGTATGGTAACTATTGTTATAAGAGAACTAGATCAACGGTAAATGATTATCCTAACTACCACCAAAGTCAATCACACATGCCCTAAGCATGTCTTCTAGAGTCTGTATTGTACATTCACTTTGACCATCCGTTGGTGGGTGATAGGCAGTACTTAAATCTAATCGAGTGCCTATTGCGCTCTAAAGAGTCTGCCAAAACCGCGATGTAAATCGACTATCACGATCCGATATAATTGACACAGGAACTCCATGCCTTGCCACGATTTCATTTACATATAATCTCGCTAGATTTTCCATCTTATAATCCTCACGAATCGGTAAGAAGTGAGCGGACTTCGTCATTCAATCCACAATAACCCAGATTGAATCATGCCCGCTACTTGTTCTAGGAAGCTTAGAGATAAAGTCCATCGCTATATTTTCCAATTTCCATTCGGGAATTTCCGGTTGCTGTAATAATCCTGATGGTTTCTGATGTTTGGCTTTGACTTTTGAACAAGTCAAACATTCACTTACATACGTTGCAATGTCCTTTTTCATACCTGGCCACCAATACAATTCCTTAAGATCTTGGTACATCTTGTCTGCACCAGGATGAACAAAATACTTGGACCTGTGTGCTTCGTTCATAACCAAGGTTCGAACATCTCCCCACTTAGGTACCCAAATACGATCTACAAAATACCGTACACAATCCTCTTTGCAATTCATACGTTTATCCAACCCTCGAAACTCCTCACTTTCAATGTTCTCTTCCTTCAGCGCTTCACCTTGTGCTGTCAGGATCTGGGTTTTCAGATTTGATTGAATGGTCATTCCTAACGCTCGTGCACGTAAAGGTTCATGCGTTCCTTTCTACTCAAGGCATCAGCCACCACATTTTCCTTTCTGGATGATATCGAATTTCACAGTCATAGTCACTGAGAAGTTCCACCCATCGTCTTTGGCACATATTAAGTTTCTTTTGATAAAAAATGTGCTAAAGACTTTTATGATCAGTGTAGATAACGCACTTAGTCCCATACAGATAATGCCTCCATATCTTAAGTTCAAATACCACTGCGCCTAATTCAAGATCATGTTCGTATAGTTCTTTTCGTGAACCTTAAGCTTACGCAAGGCGTAAGCAATCACCTTATCTTTTTACATTCGTACGCATCCCAATCCTTAATGTGATGCATCGCAAAACACCACAAAGTCTTTGGATCCATCTGGAAGAGTCAATATCAGTGCATTACACAATCTTTCCTTCAACGTCTGGAATGCCTTTTCTTGTTTACGCCCCCAATCAAACTTCTTATCCTTCTGAGTTAACATTGTCAACGGTTGAGTGATTTTAGAGAAGTTTGTAATGAATCGACGGTAATAACCAGCCAACCCTAAGAATTGCCGTACCTCCGAAGGCGTCTTAGGTGTATCCCATTTCTTAACTGCTTCGATCTTTCCAGTATCAACGTGAATTATGTTCTCATTCACCATGTGTTCTAGAAATTTTACTTCTCGCAACCAGAATTCACACTTTGAGAACTTGGTATAAAGTTTCTCTTCCTTCAATAGCTCCAGTATCTCTCGTAGGTGTTGATCATGGTCTTCCTTCAATCGAGAGTAGATAAGAATGTCATCTATGAACATGATTACAAACTTATCCAGATAAGGCTTACAAACCCGGTTCATCAAATCCATAAACACCGCCAGAGCATTGGTCACTCCAAACGGCATGACTAAGAACTCGTAATGTCCATATCGAGTTCTAAGCGTTGTTTTTGGTATGCCATCCTCATGAACCCTCAATTGATGATAGCACGATCGAAGATCAATCTTAGAGAAGTAAGAAGCTCCCTGTAATTGGTCGAATAGATCATCGATTCTAGGGAGAGAATATCGATTCTTCACGGTCAACTTATTCAGTTCCCGATAATCGATTCACATTCCGAATGATCCGTCTTTCTTCTTGACAAATAATATCGGTGCTCCCCACGGTGAATGACTTGGTCGGATAAAACCCTTATCCAATAACTCTTGCAATTGGCTTGATAGTTCATGCATCTCTAACAGCGCCAACAGGCAGGGTGTCTTTGCTACGGGAGTCACTCCAGGAATCAAGTCAATACTGAATTCCACTTGTCGAGGGGGAGGTAAGCCATAGAGACCATCGGGAAATACCTCTGAAAACTCTCATATAATGGGAATATCTTCTAGCTTTCTCTCATCCTCCTTCTTCTCTACTACGTGTGCTAAGAATGCATAACATCTTTCCTTCAAACATTGCTGGGCTTTCATACAAGAGGTGAGCCTCAGATTTCTTCCTATCGTTCCCCGTGAATCTTGAGCACCTTACCGTTATGCATAGGTATTCGCACCACCTTTTCTCGAAAGACTATCTCAGCACCATGTTTTGATAACCAATCCATTCCCACTACCACATCAAAAGTTCCCAACCCGAAAGGTATTAGATCTATATCAAATGTATGATTCTCTAGCATTAATGTGCAACCTTTAATAATCTTATTAGTCTCTACAATTTCACCATTAGCCATTTCTATTGAGTAGCTAATTTTTAAACAACTAGGGTATATACCAAGCAAGGAAGCAAATTTAGAGGAAACGAAACTATTGTCTACCCCGGTATCATATAATACAGATGCAAAGTGGTTGTTGAGAAGATACATACTAGTGACAATATTTGGGTCCTGACGAGCATCGTTTGCTCCAATCACAAAAGCACGACCATGTGCAATATTTCCTTGGTTTACCTGACCCTGATTTCTAGTAATCGCCACCACTTGATTCTGATTATTACCATTTAGACCAGGTGCCTGGTTTAGCCTAGGGCATGCATTTTGATAGTGCTCAGGGCTTCCGCATTCATAACATGCCCTTAAATTTCCTGATGCGTTAACCATGTTCACCGGTACTACCATATTGGGCGCCACTTTACAACTCCTCACAGAATGACCCAGACGCCCACAGTTCAGGCACACCCAGCACTGTACAGCCTGAGGATGGTGATAATTACACTTGTTACACTTAGGGGTATGGCCCAGTGAACTCTTTCCTTCCCTGATTCGCCGCCACAAAGTTTCTTGTCACCTTCGCCTTCTTGTCGAACTTCCCACGTGATTGTCTGCTTGATTCCTCGATATCTTTCCTCTTCTCACCACCTTTACCCAGCATACCAGTTCTCACTGTCTCATCAGTTAGTGTACCCACCTTTAGAATTGTACTTTGAATGGTTGGGGGAGTAGCTGCAGTTACCATAGCTCGGATTTGGGGAACCAGGCCCCAAATGTACCTCTCGATTCTTTTAGACTCCGGGGCTACCAAATGTGGAACAAGCCTGGCCAACTCATGAAAGTGATCGGTGTAAGCTGCATGCCCAGCTCCCACCATGGCATGATTCCAGAACTCATGTTCTAACTTCTGCATCTCGTTGAGTGGGCAGTACTCTTCAGTGATCAACGCCTTGAATTCATCCCTGGTCATCTACATCGCCGCCTCTCTTCCCCTTGCCTGGATTTGAGTATTCCACCAAGTTAACACCTTACCTTGCAGTGAACAGGTGGCAAACTTGATCTTCTGACTATCCAAGCACTCACTGATATCAATCACCACCTCCATCTTCTCTAACCACCTTGTTAATACTTTTGCTCCACCCTTACCATCAAACTCCTATGGCTTACACACCACAAATTCCTTGTAGGTGCATCCCCTTCTTCTCCCACCAGCTCTAGGTTCATTACCATTTCCTCCACCATTGGCATTTCCATTACCCAAACCATTGTCATTCCCATTTTCATTTCCCTCTCCATCATGGTTGTCGTTTCCACCTTCATAACCAGTTTCACCATCTTCCTCTCCTCAATTATCCTCTCCATTATTCCCATCATTGTTGTTGTCATCACCACCGTTGTAATGATTTAGAAGATTGTCGCTTACTTGAGACACTATGATCGGGATCAGGGCAGCCATTTGCTGAGCGATCATGGTAGCTAATTCAGGATTTCCGGCGCCAGGGTTGTTACCAGCCGGTTCTCCTTCACCTCCTCCGCCTGGTGCCTCACCACGACCACCAGCACCTTTGCCTCTTCCTCGGCCTCTACCTCTTAGTGCATCTATTTGAGTGGCTCTTCGTGACGACATTTTCTAATCATTCAAAGACAATACCTAACCTTCAGCACATATCTAGACTATCATAAATTGGTTTTCAACACGTACATGACACAGCTTGCAACCCAGATAACTCACAATTCACTTACATTGCCTGACCCGCAATAATAATATAAGGTTTCAAAATCAGACGATTGAGTCTTTAAATATATAACACAAGCGTGCGCATACAATAGTCTCAAAGAATCAAAATACAAAATAATGAATTAAACGGTTCGCAACTCTAGTGTCGCGAGGTATATATCTTGGATGATGGTACTAGCTATGACCGTTAGTTCCGGCAGGTTTGCTAGACTTCGCATGCACTGCAAATTACAATTACGTGTGCACCCGTGATTGAAATTTGATTTGCATGATCAACCCCCAGCTCATCCTAATCGAGTTAACCATTCTTATCCAGTACAGGGTGCTATCCATGGGTAGAAGACCAAGGATGCCCAAGACTTTCTCAAATAAGTATATCACAGATAGTTTGTAAGATGGGCTATGTAAGCATAGCCAATAATGCACATAGAATGTTCATATGTATATTATTGCATACATAATCCTATTATGTATACTACATGTGGGTACTTAGGTTATAGTCTAGGTCGAATACTCCACCTAATTCTCTATAACCAATGGCTCTGATACCAATCTGTCACACCCCCGCTTAAAACGGAAACACGAGGATGTAACGGACGGGATCATCATAACACATTGTTAATTAATAGAGATGCATTGAATGATGAAAAGTCAACGTGTCATGACGTCACCCGACACAAATGGAGACTTGTGCTGTGGTTAGTCAATTCCATGATAAACATAGCCAAGGAATCAAACGAATTGTAAGTCCCACAACCCGGGAGCAAGTTCACAAGTCATGAATAACCAAGATAAACCAATGTAATTGTAGAGACATCCAATAAGTTTAAAATGCAAATCCTAAGGTTGTCGTTAAGGCAGCATCGCTAGCTATCCTCAATGATTTTTACCTGAAAAGATATGCTCAAAAGGTCAACATATTGTTAGTGAGTTTGCAGGTTTAAGTAGAAAACAAATTGATGCTGTGTAATAGTTTTGTAGGACTTAGTGTAAACAGTTATAAGCAAGCAATATCACATGTAAACATGAGCCTCACAACTACACCTTTGACATGCACATAGAATCTCATCGTTACCAATAATCCATAGTTTCGTACAGGGCCAATGGCAATACAAGGGCTCGAAACAGGGCCACAATAGTACCAACTATCCATAGGATCGAGCAGGGCCAAATGGCACTACACGGGCTCGAAATAGGGCCACTTTTAGTACAAACTATCCATAGGCTCGAACGGGGCCAAATGGCAATAAAAATTAACAAAGAATACACATACATGAATAAGATATTGTTTGCAAATAGTAACACAACAGTTCAGCAGAGTAATTTGAAATCACAGCAGAAAAACGATGAGCATCCTTTTCCCCCAAAGTTTATTAAACTTTAAGTAAAATGGAGCCACGAAACTCACCTTGTAATGATACGAAATAAAGTGAACAAAGCCTTCAAAGAATAAGTGCAACGCACGATCAAACACCTTAAATTGCGTTCAACAGGAATAGATGCATTCGGTCGGTACGGGTAGGTTTGTGTTCGACGTGCGACACGCACTCCAAAAGAGATATATATATACAACACACCATAATAACATTAATAATGATGATAATAATAATAATAAAGATACTATTATTATATAAAAAAATAAATTAATATTAGTAATAATAATAATAACAAACACATACCACACCTTCACAACACACACATGCCTTACGCACACACCCAAAGCACACATCTATACACACACTAAAACACACACACCACACATACACATATATACGCATGCACACACACTGACATACATACAATATATGTATATATATACCCTCGAACACACACATGGCATAAATACATACGAACAACACACTCACATATATATATATACATACCCGAACGCACACACACTACGGCACACATACATACGCATATATATATATATATATATATATATATATATATATATATATATATATATATATATATATATATATATTCAAACAAACACACACACAACCCTATATAGAATAAACCGAATTCCACATCCGAGCACCCACTGCACACGCATATGTTATACGCACACATGCACCCACCAGAATACATCGTAACGTTATACACACACACAGCGTAAGCACACTCACACACAGCGTATACACGGGTCACACACACAATCAATACATGCAAACACAACAGATTCAATCAAACACACACACACAATCGCATACACCGCACACACACTGCATATATACACACACATACAATATATATACACGTTGCCATAACACCAACCCAGAAAACAAGACGATCAAGCAACCCGAAAAAGAAACCAAACCAATCACGACAATAAAACGAAATGAAAAGAAACGAAACGAAGTTCACGACGATCGGTTACCTGCAAAACAAGTAAACGGCAAGACGACGGCGACAAACGACGGCTAACGGCTACCGGAGGGGTTATTTCAGGGGTGTAGCAGCGGTGGAATGGTGACGGCAGCGGTAGGGTTTACGAATGGGGGGGGTGATGGTTGCATACGTTGTATATATATAGTTTTGGATCCCCTAGACTATTTAGGAACTAATTCCCTCGAGTTTAATTAATTTACAATTTAAACCCTGAACTTTAATTATAATATTAATAACATTAATAACAATATTAATAATAATAATAATTCTAATTGTCATAATAATTATAATTATAAATTTAATAATAATAATAATAATAAACATTATTAAAATTTAAAAGAAAAGAAAATAATAAATGAAATTAATTGTTCTATTAATAGTTAATTTTATCATTTATTATTTATATAATATTAAGGTCAACAAGCAAGAGGAATAAGACAAAAATTTGAGATCAGAAAGAATTAATTACGTGACAAAAGTAAATACACAAGGAGAGTTAACGAGCTTAACGTTAATTAACGGACCTGTTAGTGACAAATTCGCCTGCTGTGTTCATGGATCTTATGAATTGAGTTTGCAAATCTTACTTAGATAAGTTTGTCATAGTATTCATCGATGATATACTAGTCTATTCAAGAACCAAGAAAGATCATGAACAACATCTAAAGATCATCTTGGAGACGCTAAGGAAAGAGAAGCTGTATGCAAAGTTCTCGAAGTACGAGCTTTGGATTCGAGAGGTTCATTTTCTTGGAAATGTCATTAATGAGAAAGGCATACATGTAGATCCGGTGAAGATTGAAGCAATTAACAACTGGGAGACACCCAAGTCCCCAACCAAGGTGCGTCGGTTTATTGGATTTGCCGGATATTTCGGAGATTATTTGAAAATTTCTCGAAGATAGTACGGCCGTTGACTCTGTTGACTAAAAAGATAGAAAGTACGATTGGATTGATAAGCAAGAGGCAGATTTTCAGTTACTGAAGCAGAAGTTATGTAGTGCTCCTATTCTATCTCTTCCTGAAGGAACAAAAGGGTTCGTTGTGTACTGTGATGCGTCCTGTTTAGGTCTTGGTTGTGTGTTGATGCAGAAAGATAAGGTCATAGCCTATGTATCCATACAATTAAAGGTGCATGAGAAGAATTACACCACTCATGATTTAGAGTTGGGAGCGGTGGTTTTTGCACTCAAGATTTGGAGGCATTACCAATAAGGTACAAAGTGTGTTATTTACACGGACCACAGGACTCTTCAGCATATCTTCGATCAGAAAGAGCTTAACATGAGGCAACGTCGATGGGTAGAGTTGATAAATGATTATGATTGTGAGATCCGCTATCAGCTGGGCAAGGCTAACGTTGTGGCCGATGCATTGAGTAGAAAGGAGAATGATAAGCCTAAGCTTGTTCACGCTTTGAAGCTGACTATTCATTCAGGTCTTGATACTCAAATTCAAGATGCTCAAGTCGAAGCTCTGAAAGATGAAAATTTGAAGAATGAAGGATTGAAAGGCATGGTCAAGGAGTTAGTGGTTAAAACCAATAATGTGACGTACTTCATGGACCGGATCTGGGTTCCACGTTTTGGGAACCTACGTGAATTGATTTTGGATGAAGCTCATAAATCTAAGTATTCAATTCACCCCGGATCGGATAAGATGTACAAGGATGTGAAGGAACATTATTGGTGGCCCAATATGAAGGGTAAGATAGCCACCTATGTGAGCAAGTGTTCAACATGTTCTAAAGTGAAGGCGGAATATCAAAAGCCATCAGGATTTCTTTAACAGCCAGAGATTCGTCAGTGGAAATCTGAGCGAATAGCAATGGACTTTGTCACAAAGTTACCCTGCATATCAAGTGGTCACGAAACTATTTGGGTAATAGTCAATATGTTGAATAAGTCTGCTCATTTCCTACCCATTAAGGAAATGGATTGGATGGAAAAGCTAACTAAAATCTACCTCAAGGAGGTGGTATCTTATCATGGAGTACCGATCTCGATAATCTCTAATAGAGACAGTCAATTTAGCTCGAGGTCTTGGTAATCCTTACATCAAGCATTAGGTATTCATTTAGACATGAGTTACTGCCTACCATCCGTAAACAGATGTTCAAAGTCAAAGGACTATTCAAACATTGGAAGATCTGCTACGAGTTTGTGTGATTGACTTTGGAGGAAATTAGGATACTCATCTACCCTTAGTTGAGTTTTCCTACAATAGCAGTTATCACAGTAGTATCAAAGCTGCTTCGTTTGAAGCTTTGTATGGAAGAAAGTGTTGCTCACCTCTTTGCTGGCCAGAAATTGCAGAAAAGCAACTGACTAGACCTGAGATTATCTAAGAAACTACAGATAAGATTGTTTAAATCAGAAAGAGGTTAGAAGCCGTCGCGAGTCGGCAAAAGAGTTATGCAGATAATCGAAGGAAACCATTGGAATTCCAGATTGGAGACAAAGTCTATCTAAAGGTCTCGCCTTGGAAAGGAGTTGTGCAGTTTGGAAAGAAAGGAAAGCTTAGCCCTCGATATATCAGACCGTTTGAGTTTGTGGTGCGAGTTGGTCCCGTTGCATATCAACTTAACTTACCTCGTGAGCTTGTTGATGAAGCTTTGGTTATTTGACCCGAAGAAGTTTGTATCGACGAGATACTGAATTTCACTGAGGACCGGTCAAAATTATGGACTGGAGAATTCAGAAACTTAGAAGGACTCGGGTAAAGTTGGTGAAGCTTAGATGGAACTTTAAGTGTGGTCCTGAGTTCACTTAGGAGCTATAGGACCAGATGAAGAGCAAATACCCTCACCTCTTTCCATCTAGATCAAAATCGGGAGCTATAACTTAAAATTTCGGGATGAAATTTCCTAAACGAGGGGAGACTGTGACATCCCGTGTTTCCAGGTTAATATCCATACATTAAAAAAATGTGATAAAATAATTAAATGTCTCATAATACTTAATTCTATGATAATTAAGATCATTTAAGGTCTACAAAGCCCCTTTGTGCATAAATTTTATAATTGGTAATTTTGAGAATTACCGGGTCGCGTAGCGACAAAACTTTTAACGAGCGTTGGTGACAATTTGGTTAAATAAATTTGGTCAATATATGTTGATTTTTATGATTTAATACATCTTAAGTGAAATTCTTATTAGTCATAAAAAATAATAATTATTATTATTTACCTTGATCGCATAAAATTAAGACTTTTTAAAATATTACCTTGTTGTAACGTACAGTCCGTTGCATACTGTGTTATACTGTGTATATTTTTATTCTTGACTTTTTGTAACTATTATTAAATGTTGTGAACCTTTTTAAAGTCTCAAATTAATACTTTGATTTTATATAAAATTTTCCCGTAAAAACCCGAACGTTTAAGATTTTTACAAAAAAATTTAACGAGACCGACACCCGCCTTACATCGGGTGGCATCTCAGTTGGAGATCCACCAGCCATATCAACAATATAATCACATGATTAACTTACTTTAACATACTTAATCATTTGTATATAAACAACACTACACTCCACCTATTTTCCACACTCAACCATTTCTCCATCATTCATCTACACACACTTTCTCTCTCATCTCTCTCTCTCTAAACCTCATGGCTGAATTCAACCCAAAACTCCCCTATTTCCTTTGATTTTGATCATCCAAAGCTTGTTTCAAGCATCAAAAATCTGATTTCAAGTATCCATTATTGAGTTTGGTGCAAGAAATTGCATAAATCCAACTCCAAGGAGAAGAAATCACCCATATTTCTTAAAGTATTCATCTTTGGGTAACATTTGTTTTCTTTAAAAACCTCTTGCAACATGACTTTTGAATGATTTTTGCAAGTTTTGTTCACCAAAAACTAGCTTTTCTTGAAATCCAAGGTTCCAACAAAGGTTTTAATCAAGAAAATATGTTGTAAAACCATGTGTGTGTGTGTGTGAGTATGTGTGTGCCGTAAGTGTGTTTGTGTGCGTGATGATTTTGTGTTTTGAAGATTTTTTAACATTTTGTTGATTTTTACTTGCATTCAAGATGATCAAACTTTTATTTGAGGTTATGAACATCATAAGAAACCCATCTCCAAAAGGGGTCTATCAAATAATGAAAATGGGTAATACATGATTGTATGTAGAGAATGATGCTCTTGAACCCATCTTGCTCTTGATTTCATAAAGGATTGAGATGATCCATGAATAATAGTGATCATGATCTGAAATCTTTTGAACTTTTAAAGTATGTTTTGTTGAAATAAAAACTAAGAACAAAAGATAAAATCTATGATTTGGATTATATATGTATGTATAAAATTGTGTATATGTATGTATGTATGGTTTATATTTTTGTTCTTGATTTGTTCTTCACTTGTGAGTTTGGAGATGATTGAAATGATTCATGTATATAGTGATCATGATCTGGAAAATTTGAAGTTTTTATTCATATTTGATTTAAAGAAAAGATAAAAACAAGATAGAAATTAATGGTACTCAAGTGTGATGATTTCATAACATTTAATTGTCAACAAGACAAGTATCTTTATAAAATCTAGAATAATAAGTTCAAAACTTGCAAAATATAATTTAAAAGTTAGCAATATTACTAAAAATAAAAGTCTTAATGATTGGGTTTAATCTCATAAACATTTTACATTTAAAAACGCGTTAAAAACGGTGTTTTCGGGTCTAAAACAAGTATTTATGTACAAGTCCGGTTTTGGATAGAAAATATTATTTTTTTTAAGTTAAAAAATTATTTTTAAGTATATAACAAACCCATAAGAAGCAAAGTCTTAGGTGATGACTTTATACGTGCGAAAAAGCCGAAAACCGATAATTTCGTGTTAAAAATAATGGACTGTTTTGGAACTGATTTTTAACAAAATATTTCAAAATGTTTTTGGTATAAGAGAGTCATATTTTAACATATACAATAGTCAAAATATATATATGGGTTGATGTACGGTTTATGCGTGTAAAACCGTGCGGTTTCGGGTCAAAAATCACCGTATACAGGTGAAATTTGGATCAAACATAATAGAGCATATTTTTAAAATATAACTTGTATAAAATAATTTTATATATGTTTTACTACTGAAAATTTAATTATTTGTTAAAAAGATTAATAAAAGTTGAGTTTTGTTAAAAAGTAATATTTATAAAGTAATAATATAACAAATAGATTTCTTAACTAAAGCAAGAATATGGATATTAATCCTAAATAAAATATTATTATGAATTAATATTTATTTATTTATTTATTTGTTTGTTTGTTTGTTTTGTTATATGTATAGTACATAATGTAGTAAATTTTGCGTTATATTTTTATATAGTTTCATGTGTCTATTTTGTGTATGTTATGTGGCTGTTGTTTAAGGGTTAAATGGTTTATTTAATAAATAAATATTTTTTACATATAATACAAATTTTTAAACTAAACCAAAAGTCTAGTAAATTGGGTAAACAACTTACGTATAGACTTATTACTTGATAATTAATAGATCCTTTGTGTTTAGGGCGTTAATTGGTCATTTATTTTCCGAGCATAATTTTTGCTGGATCATCTCTTTTTCACATTTGAAGGTGAGTCTTCACAGACCCTATTTTTAAATAACATTTTATTTAACTATTTTGGGGAAAAAAACATGCTATAACGTTTTTTGTGTGATATGATTTAATTATAGCATAACTACGTGATCTTTATGATGACCTTGAGTTGTTTATTATTTGTGCACACTGCCCTCTTCCATAATCATTAACCCTTGGAGGGCCACAGGATATATTGGTAGATCTATTAGTTTGACAATCTCCCATCAGGATCGGTTTTATTGGTCTGGTATGGAGGGAATATATGTTGAAAGGATTTTAGGCGACTTTTTGACTTGGTTTGATTATGGGGCTCTTGGTTGCGATCATAGTTAGTGGACCTAGCTAGTCCTTGACGATCCAGGGGTTGATTCCGGGATTATCATATATTTTTATAAATGAACTTATGATAACCTTTTTATATAAACCTGTGAACTCACCAGCTTTTTGCTGATAAACTTTTGGGCATGTTTTTCAGGTGATTAGGCATGCATGGGAATGAAAAGGGTTTTAACGGCAAACTTATCAAGTTTGGATACCACTTTTGGGACCCAATTTACCCCTGCCGTTTAACAATTTCTTGTTAATGTTTAAACAATGATATGTTATTTTTCAAATTTAAGACTTTATTTGCAACAATGTAATTACATTTTATAATAGTATTTAACTTTGGTATCCATGATTTGTTTGCTTAGTAATTGTTGGAAATAATCCAACTTCCATTATCTCCGTCACACACATGCCCTTCCGGTGCGCTTTTCAGGGTGTGACAGATACAATGGGGTTCATCTTGACCATTATTTACATACACTCATGGACCTACATTTGTTAGGTAGTGATTAGCTTCCAGCTTTTACACTTAACGTATTCATACGCATATAAGGTAAGTCTTCACAACCCCACTTTTACTTACTTTCCTTTTTAAGGGAGAAGCATGCAAACTATTTTTATCTGGTTTTGGTATTATTGGTATATCGCTTGTTACTATAGTGCAAACATTATCACACAAGTCAATACACTAGAACCTTTAATAACAGTATAGTGAGGTAATTATGGGTAGTACTACAGGGTTTGACAAACGCCACCCGCGTTAATCGTGCTAACTCTACTGGAGGTCGAACAAGTGTTTAATTGACCTATACATTTTCCGTAATTCTGTGATACGACATGACAGAAGGCAAAACAACTCACAAACAATCAGCTTCTATTCAAAACGCTAAGTAACTCGATATATAGGCTAGCTACCTATGGTATACCTTTGTTTACTTTTACCAGGAAAACTCTCAACCATTTTACTGATTTAAACCTGTGAACTCACCAACCTTGTGTTGACACACTTTAGCATGCCTTGTCAGGTTGCTGGCATGCTTAAGGCTAGGGTTGCATATCTGAGGTTCATGCATCATTATTATCATTTGAAAGCAAGTTTATTTATATTTGCTATTTTTTCATTGGGCGCCTCGTTTTGCGTATTCAATACCTATGGTTTTACAAACGTTTACTCTTCAGCATTGACTACATTGAAAACTATGTTTTACTCTGAGTTATGGTCAAGCGCTTATTTTAAAATGCATATTTTGTCGTTTGATATGACTGTGTCTGAGATCCTGGTTTGTCACGCGCCTCGCGGTAGAACCCCGCTGGTGGATTTTGAGGGTGCGACTGATTGTCGAAGGGGTGTTTAATTGACCTAGACATTTGCCATTGTTCTATGGTAAGACATGGCAGAAGGCAAAACAAATCACAAACAGTCAGTTTCAATTCGAAACGCTAAGTAACTCGATATATAGTCTAGCTACCAATGGTATACCTTTGTTTACTTTTACCAGGCTAACACTCAAACATATTTACTGATTTAAAGCTATGAATTCATCAACTTTGTGTTGCCACACTTTAGCATGTCTTCTCAAGTTGCTGGCATGCTTAAGGCAAGGGTTGCACATATGAGGTTCATGCAACATTATTATCATTTGAAAGCAAGTTCATTACATTTGCTATTTTTTAGTGGGCGCCTTGTTTTGCACATTCAATACCTATGGTTTTACAAACATTTACCCTTCCTCATTGACTACATTGAAAACTATGTTTTACTCTGAGTTATGGTCAAGCGCTTATTTTAAAACGCATATAGTGTTGTTTGATATGATTGTGTCTAAGATCCTTGTTTCTCACGCGCCTCGCCGTAGAACCACACCGGTGGACTTTGAGGGTGTGACAGATTGGTATCAGATCCATTGGTTACATGGAACTAGGATTGTATTTGCATCTAGACTATAGCCTTAGACACACACTACCATTCCACATACTCTTATCTGTTTATTGTTTTTCAAGCATACATATCATTTCACGCACACGTAATGATATTGGAAGTCCACATCATCATCTACACCACCCATGTCACTAGCATCACCCCCAATCAACAAGGAGACTAAGGATCTCGCTCTCAAAGCTTCTTCATCTACGTTAAAAGCCTCACCATTGAAGCCGAATAACCATCGGCTAGAGCCTGCTGATAACTTCAAACAACATGGAATGTTGTCCAATATTCAAGTCAGGGGAGATACACAACACTGGAAGTGTTCAATATGATTGCCAGCTGAATTCAGGAGGAGCACGTACCCTTTCTCCTTACTGCAGACATAACTTATTGTACTCCTACATCATCACTTGTACCTTATCCTACAGAGCAGTTATTTTCCGCCTTTATGGCAAGTTAGATCAAAAGATTTGCAATGTATGTGAAACACCCGGTGAGAACATCGAGATACCAAAGCATCACACCACCATTAATGAATATGTGGAAACAGCCAAGGAAGGCCTGGTGGAGATTGGCAAGAAACACAATACTTTTGTTGATGTATACGAGGAAAACACGAACAAGCATAATTCACTAGATGGCATAGTCGAGGTAGCACTAGATGCGATAAAAATGCTCAAGGCTACACTGCAGAATATGCAGCAAAGACTAGTATTATCAAAATTGAGAGTAGCTGCTAGCTGGAAGACCTTTTTATTAGTAAGGAAAAGTGCTTGCAAGAGAAGGCTAGAAGCCTAAGCTATAGTTGCTATTGCATCTGAGGTAGATCTGGAGGAGGAGTACTCTACACGAAATTAAGACTAGAAGCTACAAAAGGAATTTAGGAACATTAAGATGATAGGGTTAGATATTGAGGAATATACAACCTGTTTCCATAAGTTGGTTGCTTTATGAAATGGTAACTCTAATCTACAAGTGTATTGAGAAGTCAATTGACGGGATAGCACCTTAGATTTAAGCAAAAGTCATCATCGTTGATCCTATAACCATTCAGCACGCTATAAGGTTATCTCACAAGCTCATTTATTTGGTTGTGGCGTAGAGCATTCTGACTAAGTGTGGCATTGTTGATGGTTCATCTAATAACAAGAAGGAATAGGATGGCATGTAGAGTAAGTCGTTCACCATCATGGCTAGTGTGATCATTATTGTTGCTAAAGATGTGGCAGGACAGACTTGTTGATCCACTTGATCGATATAATAGTGCACTTGATTGATAAACACAAGCAAATCTCACTGATAACATAGATATCAATAATATTTGTGAGAAATCTGGATCAAACAATTATAAAATGCATGAATATATGAAGAACACTCAAGAACATCAAATAAACCCTTGTTTGATCTGAATTTGATGGCTAAAGATATTACAAAGTGAAAGCCCCTCAATCAATGCCTCATTCAAGCTCCTAAACCCTAATTGACACTAATCTATATATAGTGATAATATTTACTAATGACATATTAAGCCCCTAGACTTAGACAATTAGAGAAATTATATATAAAACATAAAAATGACGTAAACATAAATAAATATATTTTTTTGACACAAAATATATGTATTAACAATAAAACTCCTAGTCAAATATATCTTCAACGTCTCGTCTCGGTTCTTCATCTTGAACGGGTCTGTTTGACTATTCCGATGACTTTGATAGTGACATTGACATTTGTTGACTTTGACTATGTTGATAATATAGACTATTCTTTTCAGACCCAACAGGACTATGTAGCCAAAGATTTTAAGGGCGAGTCAACGATCAAGTAGTAACAAACCCCAGTAGCAATGATGTGACATATGTCACCAAAATAGTTACGTTGGCTTTGGCATTGGATTGAATTTTGACTTTTTACTTTGACTTTTTTCTTTATTTGGGCTTGGTCTTGATTTATGGTTTTTTTCTTGTTGGGCCCAAATTTTGGTCTAATGGGCTTAGTTTTTTATGATGGGCCTAGAGTTTAAATCATTTTATGATTATTGGGCTTGTCATTGTATGAGGTCCTATGCATTGAGCCCAATCAAGGTTTTTCCTAAAATGTAGAACACGAAACTTCACCATAACCCAATTAATTTGCCTAAAGCCTGGTAAATAAACTTAAATTGGTTCTAAAAATATAAACTATCCAAATCCTAGGGCATGTGATAGTTCGTTGGAACCGTTATTGCGCGCGGAATTTGAAAGCGTAAAATGGAAATCGCTTTTGATGAATTTTAATTCTAGTTTTACTCTAGAATCGATGATATTCATCATCTATATTCAAAATCTTCATCTAATAATCTCTCATTCTTGGTTTTTGGTGCTAGATCGTGAAGATCTAAACGTTACGATTGTCGGGTTCGCCATTTGGTAAAAACCCTAATTCTTGGACTTGTATGGTATTCGAATCTAAAATATTTGGTTGTAATCTTGGATGATCTGCCCTTAATCAAAATTTTGGACCTATAAAACATTTTGAAATAACTAAAATTGTTCCTTGAAAGAATTCATGGGTTGAACAAATCGAAACAATGAAACTATTACTTAAACTTGCAAACCGGGAGACTAAGAAACTAACAACTGTTTGGGACTGGAAAATTATATAAACTAAGTGGTTAATTGAAGTTCTTGACAACTTGAAACTGGAATGAAAGCAGTTTTTACATATTTAGGTTGTTAAAAGGCGCATATTGAGACTTGAGACGCAAAGGAACGAAACTAACAATCTGGGCAGCTTGCTGTCAGAAAAATGGGTCATCTTGTTCATGTGATAACTTGGTCGAAATAAGCCCAATTGGGGCAAACTCTGGGTCTAAATATAATTCTTAGGAGTCCTCTAACTAGCCCAAAGGGTCATGTGTCGTTTTGACATCGTTTGGTCCTCCAAGCGTAGCAAACAAAACAGAAGGTCAAAACTGACGAATCTGGACAGCAGATTTGTCTGTATTCCTCGAGTCATAACTTTCTCTTATTTTGTCAAATGGACATGATTCTTTTTCTGGAGTTTAACTAAAATTCTCCTCTTTCAATTGATTCCTTTTACGCAATGGTTCGTTATCGTTTCGATCTCCAAACAGCTTATACAAAACTGATGCGCAATCAGATATATATGCTGAATTTTCTTGGTAAACTTAAAAGTAAGAGTTGGAACTAGATAATCTAAATAAAGACAAGTTTTGCGTATAAAAGTGATTAAATGACTTCACAAAAGAATTAAACTAATAGGTGCGACGATGGAAAACCTTGATTAGCGTTAAGGGCTGGACTGAAAGGATTACACCCATATTGGTCGTTTATATTTGTGCTATATTAATCCTTTGGTGTATTATATTTTTAGATCTTACTCTGCGTATTGTGGGATTTGAACTATAACTATTCAAGGTGAGTTTCACGGACCGTTTTCAATATATTTTATTCGGGGAAAAGCATGCTCATGGTTTTGGACTATGCCGTGTTTGAAAAATCACTTTGGGACATTGTATGTGGTTTGGGGTCATGGTTTGAGTCTTTATAGTCATTCATGAGTGTGTACTTGTACTTGTGCTTGTTGTTGGACTTGTTGGCTTGGTTTTAATGGAGAGGTATTGTTAGTACTAACGGGTTGAAACCCCCACCCTTGTTGTCGGTATACTAGTCGAGACTGACTTGGCCTGGGCTTGCCCTTGGGTGAATATAATCCGGGTATATTGGACTTGGACTTATCTTGGACTTGTACTGAATTGGGACTTGTGTTGATATCTTGACTGCTATGTACTCTGTTCACATACAATTTTCTATACATGTTGTGCACGGCAAACTATTTGTACTTTTAAACCTGTGAACTCACCAATGTATGTTGACTTTTTAGACCATGTCTTTTTAGGTAATGAAGTCTAGGTGTTTGGTTGTGGACTTAGACGAGACCGCTCCTCTAGGAGCATTAGACATTTCAAGAGATTTTCGGGACATGTTATGAATTGTTTGGTTTTATGGATTGTAATTTTATTGGATTTGAATTTGGTATTGTTTTGGTGATTGTGTTGGATTGTTCCCATATGGGACTTTGGTTTATTTTTGCATTAATGGTATGATGTTTTGGTATTGACTATACTTGACATGTGTTCCTATGTTTCGGGTGACGTCATGACCCACGTACGGAGAATGCCTGTAGATATTCTCTTAAACTCCCAATGTGTTATGACGATCCCGTCCGTCGCATTCTCGTGTTTCCGCTTTATCAAGGGTGTGACAGATTGGTATCAGAGCCATTTGTTATAGAGAATTAGGTGGATTATTCAACCTAGACTATAACTTAAGTACCCATATGTAGTATGCATCATAGGATTATGTGTGTACTGTTATACATGTGAATGTTTTATATGTATTATCTGTTATGCTATGTTGCTTGCCTTATGCGTTATCTGTGATCTTCTTATTTAGAGAACATTGATCATTGTATTATCTGTGCGTGCCTTGAGAAAGCATTAGGTAAGGACGTCCTCCCGTTATGCGCTTGATTATTTGGTCTGGATTGATATGTGCGGTTGTAAGGATTCTTTTAAAGGACTTTGGGTGTTAATCCAACCTTTATTATGTGCGTCTACTGGTGTTAGCTATGTTGTACAAGGTCTTATTTACAACTTGTGAGTTGAATATTGGGAGATGGACATGCTAGCTTCCTTGACAACAACAGACAAGGGCCATGGCTTATTCAGGTTAGATGGCAGCTTTATTGGATCTTGGACTATACTAAATGGACTCTTTTGACCGTCCCATACCTAAGTGAATGCTTTCTCAATCAATTCCTTGGTACAACTTCGGTTGCTTAACCTTCGGTTAGTGACCATATCATTGATTCTCCAATCATAGATAACACTCTGTACTTAACAAGTCATGTTAACTCTGGTAGGAGGAGCTAGGAGGAGCTAGTGGTGACCATGCAATGCAAATTACCATTACGGGTGCACACGTAATTGTAATTTGAAGTGCATGCGAAATCTGGCGAACCTTTTCATGAGATAACAGTCATAGTTAGTACGAATCTTCCATTTATCCTTGAACAAGTACAAATAGATCTGGAGCCTTCATGGGAATCATAATGGACCTTTTAGCCTGGTATCTATGAGACGTTTCTCTCGCTTTTGTTTCCGTGATCGTGGAAGTTGACTACATGTTCAAAATGTACTTGGTCTTTGAAGAATTGAAGAAGGGAAGTGAGACTCCTTGTACCTATGCTGCTTTGTTCAAACTGATCATAATACTTATAGCATTGGTTGTCGAGAGATTCTAGCATTATACTTGATGGAGTAAATGGATGTCATGTAACCAGTTTAGACATCGTCCTTGGTATATCGTCGGTGTGGTGGGAACGATTTGGGGAACCCTATACATAAACATCTTTGCTATGCTAGGGATGTGTTTGAACTGGGCTATGTGATGATCCAAGAGGATTAGAGATGGATATGGTAAGACTGATAAATTGAAAGAAAGTGGCACTGGAGGCAGGATTGGTTATACGTGCACGAAGTTCATGACGTGCAAGTCAAAAGAGTTCGACAGGAAGTTGGAGCAATAGCTCTGACCCGTTGCATTGAGAGAACAGAAATGGATGTCGACATCAAGATCGGTGCTAATAATCAAAATGCAAAGAGTGTTATTCGGCCACTAGTGGGCAAAGCATTAACATGGTGGAACACTCAAGTTCAGGCTCGAGGTAGGGAGGCAGCAATGGCCATGACTTGGGCCTAATTCAAAGCCTTGGCAAGTGAAAAGTATTGTCCCATGAATGAAATGCAAAAATTGGAACATGAATTCTGGAACCATTCGATGGTACCGGACGCAGTGCCTGTGGCTAAGGCTCCTTATCGACTGGCTCCGTCAGAAACGCAAGAACTGTTTAGTCAACTCCAGGAGTTGCTAGACAAGGGTTTCATCCGACCTATCATTCGCTGTGGGGAGCGCCAGTGCTCTTCGTCAAGAAAAAGGATGGACCCTTCAGAATGTGTATAGATTATCGAGAATTAAACAAGTTAACCATTAAGAATCGATACCCCTTGCCAAGGATTGATGATCTGTTCGATCAACTTCAAGGGGCGACATATTTTTCAAAGATTGATCTTCGTTCGAGATATCATCAACTGAGGGTGCACGAGGGCGATATACCAAAAACGGCTTTTAGGACGCGTTATGGGCATTATGAATTCTTGGTTATGCCTTTTGGACTAATGAACGCACCAGCGGTATTCATGGACCTAATGAATAGGGTGTGTAAACCCTACTTGGATAAATTTGTCATAGTATTCATTGATGACATCTTGATCTATTCTAGGACGAAAGAGGATCATGAGGGACACTTGAGAACAATCTTGGAGTTATTGGGGAGGGAGAAGCTCTATGCCAAATTTTCCAAGTGTGAGTTTTGGCTATGAGAGGTGAAATTCCTTGGACATGTGGTGAATGAGAAAGGAATTCAT
The DNA here is from genome assembly GCA_025506505.1 of Flaveria sonorensis. NCBI lineage: Eukaryota > Viridiplantae > Streptophyta > Magnoliopsida > Asterales > Asteraceae > Flaveria > Flaveria sonorensis. The sequence goes on along the minus strand of CM046424.1, from coordinate 42,256,055 downwards.
GTGGATCCTGGAAAGATTGAGGCAGTTAAAAACTAGGAGACGCCTAAGACGCCTTCAGCGATAAGACAATTCCTTGGACTAGCAGGCTATTATCGGCGGTTTATCGGAAACTTCTCAAGGGTTGAGCAACCACTTACACAACTGACGCAGAAGGATAAAAAGTTTGAATGGGGTGCTAAACAAGAGGATGCATTTAATACATTGAAAGATAAGTTGTGTAATGCACCTGATATTAGCGCTCCCTGAGGGGTCTGACGGATTTGTTGTGTACTGTGACGCATCGCATCAAGGCTTAGGTTGTGTGCTCATGCAAAAGGATAAAGTGATTGCATACGCGTCGCGATAACTTAAGAATCATGAAAAGAATTACACCACCCATGACCTGGAGTTCGGCGCGGTGGTCTTCGCTCTTAAGATATGGAGGCAATATTTGTATGGTACAAAGTGTGTCGTTTATACCGACCACAAGAGCCTTTAGCATATTTTTGACCAAAAGGAATTGAACATGAGACAGTGACGTTGGATTGAATTGCTTAGTGATTACGACTGTGAAATCCGGTATCACCCGGGTAAAGCAAATGCAGTGGAGGATGCTCTGAGTCGAAAGGAAAGAGTCAAACCTGTACGCATCCGGGCCCTACGAATGACCATTCATTTGGATATTAAGACTCATATTATTGCTGCTCAAGTTGAAGCAATAAAGGAAACAAATGTACAGAGTGAAGTGTTGAGAGGCCTGGACAGATAGTTCGAACAAAAGGAAGATGGAGGATTATACTTTGTGGGTAGGATTTGGGTGCCAATTACGGGGAAGGTATGAGAGATTGTATTGAACGAGGCACACAAGTCGAAGTATTCGGTACACCCTGGTGCGGATAAAATGTACCACGACCTTAGAGATTTATACTGGTGGCCTGGGATGAAAAGAGATATAGCGGTCTATGTTAGTAAGTGTTTAACGTGTGCGAAGGTCAAGGCAGAACATCAGAGACCATCAGGTTTATTACAACAACTTGAAATCCCTGAATGGAAGTGGGAAAATATTACCATGGACTTTATTACGAAGCTACCAAGGACTAGTAGTTGGCATGATACGATTTGGGTTATTGTGGATCGGATGACCAAATCTGCGTATTTTCTTGCTATACGCGAAGACTACAAAATGGAAAAGTTGGCAAGGATCTATATGAGTGAAGTTGTGTCTAGACATGGGGTACCTGTGTCAATCATCTCCGACCGGTACGCACGATTCACATCCCGATTTTGGTAATCCTTGCAGAAGTCATTGGGGACACGCCTTGACATGAGTACAGTCTATCACCCTTAGATCGATGACCAGAGTGAGCGTACAATTCAGACCTTGGGGGACATCCTGAGGGCTTGCACAATTGACTTTGGTGGCAACTGGGACACTCACCTTCCATTGGTGGAGTTTTCGTACAATAATAGTTACCATACGAGCATTGGATGTGCACTATTAGAGGCATTATATGGGCGTAAATGTAGGTCGCCGGTGTGTTGGGCAAAGGTTGGGGAAAGCCAGATGACTGGACCCGAGATCGTACAACAGACTACCGACAAGGTGTTTCAGATTAGGGATACGTTGAAGCCGGCCCAAGACCGTCAGAAAAGCTATGCCGATAATCGAAGGAAGCCATTAGAGTTCACTGTTAGGGATAACGTTCTATTAAAAGTGTCGCCTTGGATAGGCATTGTTCGTTTTGGCAAAAGAAGCAAGTTAGCACCAAGGTACGTTGGTCCGTTCAAGATTATTGAATGAATTGGTCCTGTTGCATATCGACTGGAATTACCGTAGGAGTTAAACGGCATACATGACACATTCCATGTTTCAAACCTCAAGAAGTGTCTTGCTGATGAGACGTTGCATGTGCCACTCGAGGAAATTCAAGTGGATGAAAAACTTTGATTCGTTGAAGAACCATTGGAGATCATGGACCGAGAGATAAAGACGCTGAAGCCTAGCAAGATTCTGATTGTGAAGGTATGGTGGAACTCAAAGAGAGGCCCTGAGTATACCCGGGAACGAGAAGACGGAATGAGGACTAAGTACCCTCACCTATTTGCGGATGGCAGTGCAGTTGATGACTTTAGTTGAATTTCAGGACGAAATTCTTTCAACTGGGGATACTGTGACATCTGTCACCAAAATAGGTACGTTGGCTTTGGCATTGGTTTGAATTTTGAATTTTTACTTTGACTTTTGTCTTTATTTGGGCTTGGTCTTGATTTATGGTTCTTTTCTTGTTGGGCCCAAATTTTGGTCTAATGGGCCTATGTTTTTTTGATGGTCCTGGAGTTTATATCATTTTGTGATTATTGGGCTTGTCATTGTATGAGTTCCTATGCATTGAGCCCAATCAAGGTTTTTCCTAAAATGTAAAACACGAAACTTCACCATAACCCAATTAACTATACATCCATGGGCTTTGCCTAAAGCCTGGTAAATAAACTTAAATTGGTTCTAAAAATATAAACTATCCGAATCCTAGGGCATGTGATAGTTCGTTGGAACCGTTATTGCGCGCGGAATTTGAAAGCGTAAAAATTAGACGACGCGCGGTTCGAGACGTGGCGGAATACACGAGACGGGCCAAGGGCCCGGAGGCCTTTTTCCTCCTATTTTGCGGCCGCAAAGGGTTAAGGGGGGTATTCCCCTTTGCCTTGGCCTCACTTTCACAAATTTTAGAATTCCCTTGAAACCCTAGCCACCACCTTCTCAAAAATCCTCTCTTCTTCTCCACTTGGCCATCGAAAATTCTGAAATCACTTGTGCATCCATCGAGTTTTTGGCAATCAAGTCATCCAAGAACGTTAAACTCGGATAGAAATATTCGTCTTCAAAGCTGCGGTAAGCAGAAATCGCTTTTGATGAATTTTAATTCTAGTTTAACTCTAGAATCGATGATATTCATCATCTATATTCAAAATCATCATCTAATAATCTCTCATTCTTGGTTTTTGTTGCTAGATCATGAAGATCTAAGCGTTACAATTGTCGGGTTCGCCATTTGGTAAAAACCCTAATTCTTGGACTTGTATGGTATTCGATTCTAAAATATTTGGTTGTAATCTTGGATGATCTGCCCTTAATCGAAATTTTGGACCTATAAAACGTTTTGAAATAATTAAAATTGTTCCTTGAAAGAATTGATGAGTTGAACAAATCGAAACAATGAAACTATCACTTAAACTTGCAAACCAGGAAACTAAGAATGAAAGCATTTTTTACAACTTGGGACTGGAAAATTATATAAACTAAGTGGTTAATTGATGTTCTTGACAACTTGAAACTGGAATGAAAGCATTTTTTAAATATTTAGGTTGTTAACGGGCGCATATTGGGACTTGAGACGCAAAGGAACGAAACTAACAATCTGGGCAGCTTGCTGTCAGAAAAATGGGTCATCTTGTTTGTGTGATAACTTAGTCGAAATATGCCCAATTGGAGCAAACTCTGGGTCTGAATTTAATTCTTAGGAGTCCTCTAACTAACCTAAGTGGTCTTGTGTCGTTTTGACATCGTTTGGTCCTCCAAGCATAGCAAACAAAACGGAAGGTCAAAACTGACGAATCTGGACAGCAGATTTGTCTGTATTCCTCGAGTCATAACATTCTCTTATTTTGTCAAATGGACATGATTCTTTTTCTGGAGTTTAACTAAAAGTATCCTCTTTCAATTGATACCTTTTACGCAATGGTTCATTATCGTTTCGATCTCCAAACAGCTTATACAAGACTGATGCGCAATCAGATATATATGCTGAATTTTCATGGTAAACTTAAAAGTAAGAGTTGGAACTAGATAATCTAAATAAAGACAAGTTTTGCATATAAAAGTGATTAAATGACTTCACAAAAGAATTAAACTAATAGGTGCGATGATGGAAAACCTTGATTAGCGTTAAGGGCTGGACTGAAAGGACTACACCCATATTGGTCGTTTATATTTGTGCTATATTAATCCTTTGGTGTATTATATTTTTAGAGCTTACTCTGCATATTGTGGGATTTGAACTATAACTCTTCAAAGTGAGTTTCACGGCCCCTTTTCAATATATTTTATTCGGGGGAAAAACATGCTCAAGGTTTTGGACTATGCCGTGTTTTAAAAATCACTTTGGGACATTGTATGTGGTTTGGGGTCATGGTTTGAGTCTTGATAGTCATTCATGAGTGTGTACTTGTACTTGTGCTTGTTGTTGGACTTGTTGGCTTGGACTTCATGGAGAGGTATTGTTAGTACTAACGGGTTGACACCCCCACCCTTGTTGTCGGTATACTAGTCGAGACTGACTTGGCCTGGGCTTGCCCTTGGGTGAATATAATCCGGGTATATTGGACTTCGACTTATCTTGGACTTGGACTTGGACTGAATTGGGACTTGTGTAGATATCTTGGCTGCTATGTACTCTGTTCACATACAATTTTCTATACTTGTTGTGCACGGCAAACTATTTGTACTTTTAAACCTGTGAACTCACCAATGTATGTTGACTTTTTAGAGCATGTCTTTTCAGGTAATGAAGTCTAGGTGTTTGGCTGTGGACTTAGACGAGACTGCTCCTCTAGGAGCATTAGACATTTCAAGAGATTTTTGGGACATGTTATGAATTGTTTGGTTTTATGAATTGTAATTTTATTGGATTTGAATTTGGTATTGTTTTGGTGATTGTGTTGGTTTGTTCCCATATGGGACTTTGGTCTATTTTTGCATTAATCGTATGACGTTTTGGTATTGACTATACTTGACATGTGTACTTATGTGTTGGGTGACGTCATGACCCATGTACCGGGAATACATGTAGATATTCTCTTAAACCCCCAATGTGTTATGATGATCCAGTCCGTCGCATTCTCGTGTTTCCGCTTTAGCGAGGGTGTGACAAATGACAAGTTGAAGCATCACAGGGTTGCTTTGAAAGGGACATAGATAGGCAAATCAACAGAGATTACCCTCAACTGAAAAATGGAGATAAGGACAGTTACAATGAAAAAGAACAATGGATAGAGTGTTAAGGGTCAAGCCTTCATGATTGGATCTTACAAGGCAAGAAACTACCGGAACGTGGTCATCGTTATTAAACTTCTAGATATAGCTCAACTAGAATGGAACCTTGTTACACCATATACTAAGCTTATGGTAAATAAGGTGAAGCAACTCACATTCTGAAGGATGTACATTGGGATTGTCCGAAAAGAAGACCGATATAGATCTTATGCCTATTACGCTAGATAGTTTGATATGGTTGTTGACTTGAATTGGTGGTCCAAGAACCAAGCTGAATTTATCTATCACGAAAGGTCGTTCGCATACAACTTCATAGTGGTGAAGTCTTTTATGCAAGGGTCATACCGCTATTTTAGCTACGATCACCAAGAAAGCAACTAAGGAAATGTTGATCGAAGAGATCCCTATCGTTCTTTACCTTCCCAAAGTTTTCCCAAAAGATTTACCTAGTTTTTCCTACACAGACATATCGAGTTTTAGATCAATTTGACACACGGAGTTGCACCTACTGCTAGAGTACCTTACAGATTAACTCCGAATGAACTACCAGAACTATTTATGTAACAACAAGATTTGTCAAATAAAGGATTTATCTAACCGAGCTCATCAGCATGGGGAGATCTAGTCCTGTTTGTCAAGAATAATGATAAGTTTTTCCATGGGTATTGATTACTATGAGCTTATCGAAGTGGCAATTAAGAACCGTTATTCTCTTTCACGCATCGATGATTTGCTTCACCAGTTTCAAGGGTTAGGTTTATATCCCATGATAGACCTAAGGTCGGAATATCATCACCTGAGAGTCCGAGAGGATGACATATCTAAGCTGTCATTGGGAACTTGGTATTGTCACCATGAGTTTCTAGTTATGCCAAGTAGGTTTACCAACACACACCTGTTTTGATGGATCTCATGAACCAAGTGCGTAAACCCCATTTGCACAAGTTTTTCAACGTTTTTGCAGATGACATTCTAACATAGATAAAGATCAAGGGGAGCATAAGGAACATGATTTTGGAACTACCAAAACAAGGATAACTATATGCCACATATTTGAAGCGTGACTTCTGGATGAAGTCCAAAATTTGGGTCATGTGGTCAACGAGCAAGGAATGCCTATTGACTAGGAAAGAATAGAAGTCACCAAGGAATGGGCTATGCCTGAGACTTTGACTAAGGTACGACAGTTTCTTGCATTGGCTAGTTATTACCGACGAGTCATTAAAGGGTTTTCGAAGATCGCAAAACCTCTCCCGGCATAACTCATAAAGGCACTACAAAAAGTTAAAGTGACAAACAGAAGTCCGCATTTCAAGTTATGGAACAGAAAGTCTAACTCTATCAATACTATCCCTATTAGAGGAAAACAGATGATTTCGTCGTATATTATGATGTATCCATCCAAGGTCTCGGTTGTGTGTTGACGCTATGTGTGACATCCGGTAATTTTCCGTTACCAAACTCCGTTAGTTCAGTTATGTCTTCCATACACGTGTCGTGAGCACGCACTAGTTGTCATTGAATGTTAGTGGCCTAATAATAATTAACAATGTTAAATAGATAATCTAACTAATAAGGTGATTGTTAAGTTGTTCTTATGTGCTTAAGCGATTTAATTGTTATTTGTGAATTTTATCGCGTAACGTAGCAACGTGTGTATTTAATTCGTGTATTTTGTAACTAGTAAAGATAATGCATATGATTATTATTATTAGTTTATATGCTTGTTATTTTAGTTAAAAACCTTTTAAAAGATTTTAAAAGCTTAGGTTTTATAAAATACAAATTACAAGTGTTGAAATGGTAATTATAATAAATTAAATTACATAAAAGAAAATCCTAACCCTAATACCCACCCCTCGGCCGCGAATTGCATCAACACACACACATACTTGCGAAATCAACCCAAGAACAAGCATTCACCATCGGATATGATCGAATACAAGCTATACAACACGTTAACAACATCGAATCTTGTTCATTATACGTTTAAAGGTTAGCTTATGGTGTTCTTTTCACGTATTTTGTTATGGCCGAGAGTTTTGGTTCGAAAATATATAATTGAATGTCGATTTTGTGTTGTTTGATGATATTGGGATGTTAATTAGATTGTATAGATGCTAGTTTACATAGATTATGCAAGAAAGTTACGATTTTGATGCGTTGTTCATACGTTACTAATAATAGTAACTTTAATTGCATGAATATGGTGATTTGATGATGAATTGATGTTTTTAAAGTGTGTATGATGTTATATGGATGTTAGAATGATGATGATTACGCTAGAAATCTAAGAATGGATGGTGTAGTTCATGTATTACCAAAAGTAGAAACTTTTGATTTATGAAGATTTGTGTTTGGGTAAATTGCAAATGCTTGATGGTTGATCATGATCTTTATGAACTAGATAGGGTATGTTAGTGATGAACATGTGTTGTAATTCATGAAAGGATAGATTTTGGGATGCACTTTCCCAAAAGGGAAACTTTATTTGGACAAAATCTTGGATATGATGATTTGTGCATGTTTGTGACATTAGGATCATGTTAGCATTTTCATGGATGATTTCTAATGTGGTGGAATGTATTGTTTGGGTTGTATGAATGGTTAGTTGGTTAATTGGATTTTTGGTCTCTTTGTGGTTCATATGGTGATGGATCATATAGGTTATGATAGAACTATTGTTTGGGTTGTAATAGATCATGGTTGAACATTTTGGTTGATATGGATTCTGTTGAATAATATGATGATGATCGTCATACACGCGTGCGAATCTGAGGCCCCTACTTAGTAGGATTGGCAGGTGTAGATGCTTCTTAAAAGATTAACATTAGTCTTTATGTGTCTTTTATATTTTTGTCATAGTATAGGGAATTTTATGTAAAGATGTTCCTTTGTTTTCTTGATTAGTATAAATAGCATATATATATATTGTTTAGGAAGTTTTTAAAAGTTTTTAGAGTGATTGAGACGCTTTGTAACTGTTTACTACACTTTGTATTCTTCTATGCTTAATAAATGAAAACTCTATGAATTTTTGTTGATTTCTTTGTGTTTTAGATTGAATTGTGTTCATACATCATTACAGATCGATCCATTTTGAGCTCATCAAATGGTATCAGATCTTTCGGTTCAGTGATTGAAGTTCTTCAACTGTCGAACTCTCATAATAACTTGAATCTGTGATTGATAAACAATTCAGTCATATAATTGTTGAATTTAGTTGTGTTTCATCATCAGGAACATGATTTGATTCACAATTAGTAGTACAATTCGTTCAAATCAGTGAATTTGAGAAAAAAACATTTCGAACTTGTTCTTCATTCTGTCGAACCTGTTCATGAATCAAATGATCAATTCTGTTGTTTAATTGATGAAATTGAAGCCAAAGGATTGTTAATCGATCGAAATTCTACCTAATTGGTGAATTTCAGATCAATTAATCAAGTTTTGAAGGATTTGGAAGAATTTGAGTTTGTTTGAATCTGATGAATGTGGCGCATTAGGTCAAAAACACTGCTGAAAATTGCCTAAGTGTTGGGCGCATAACAACTGTTTAGGCGCATTTCCACTGTTTGGGCATTTTTCAGTTAGGCGTTTTTCTACTGTTGGGACACATTTCAACTGTTGGGACACTTTGGAAGTTGACAGAATCTAAAGAATTCTAGGCACATTTAAACTGTTGAGGCGTTTTTGAACTGTGGGCGTTTCTGCACCCAGGCGTTTGACAACTGTTCAGGCGTTTTACTACTGTTCAGACGCATTTCAACTTGGGCGTTTTGGAATTTTTTCTAAGGCAATCCCTTAGACGTTTCAAAGTCAAAGTCAAAGGAATCATCACAACGGTTTGGGCTTTTTACCACTATTTGGACGCATCAGCTTCAACATTTTTAAAAATTTTCAGAAGCTTATAAAAAATCCAAATATATTTTCAATTCATTGTTTTAATTCAAAATATTAAAAACAACAAAAACAAATTTCTTTTAAAAATCAAAAATTAAAAATGGTAAAATCAAAAGACTCAGAGAACAGAGTTCCCAAGCTGAAGAATAGAGCAGATTTCAAGAATTGGTCACTGAGAATAAAACATCACTTGAACTCTATTGATACTGATCTATGGAAATCAATAGAAAAAGGACTTCTTATGCCTATAACTTCAGATGGTCTTGATAGAGATTTTGTTTACACTAAAGACTCTCAGGAACCATATCCTGAAGATGGATTACAGGGTGATGATCTCAGGAAAGTTAAAAATGATATAAAAGCTTATTCTCTGATGTGCAAAGGACTGCCACTTGAAGTCCTTACAAGGCTTGATGGTTATCAGATGGGATACACCATGTATAAGGCATTGAAAATAATATGTGAAGGTGGAAAGGAGATCCAGGATCTGAAAAAGCAAAAGTTAAAGAGACAATTAGAACTTTTTGAACATTTATCTGGTGAAACAATAAATCAAATAATGAACAGATTTGTTCAACTGACCACTGAGATGTCGACTGCAGGCATCAAGAATGATTTAAAAGATCTTAACTTCAGGCTTCTCAATGCTCTTCCATCTTCATGGAAGCAAACAATCACTCTGTTAAAGCATACTGAGAAATTCCCAATGGATCTTAATATCTTGATTGCTAAAATAGAATCTGTTAAAATTGATGAAAGTTCTAGAAACAATGACAGAGCAGCTTCGATGTCACAATATAAATATGTTGCTTCTCCACCAAGTACTGTGGAGAATGCATTCATGAATAAGAATGAAACTTCACCAGAAGATGAGGGTGATCTATTTGTTGGCGCATGGTTCTTCACTGATTCTACTTACACAAGTGCTCCTGCCTATACAACTCAGAATCAACCTCAATCTCCTCCTATGCCTAAAAGTTCTAAATCTCAATCAGAGACTCCATCTGCTAACTCTGCTAAAACTAGCAAAGTTAACGATGTAATAAACATCCTATTATAGGATGAAGAGTCTAAAACTACTTTCGCTGCATTTATGGCAAGCTTTCAAGCTTATCAAGGTAGTCATCTAACTCAACTTGATCTTGTTTTGCAGGATTTGTTTGAAATGGATCCAGACGACATAGAAGAAATGGATCTCAACTGGCAATTGGTTATGATAGCTTACAAGACTCAAAAACACTCATATGTCAACAGAAACTACAAGCCAAGTACAAACAAGTCTGTTGGATTTGATAAGTCCAAATCTAGGTGTTTCAACTGTAACAGCTATGGTCACTTCTCTAGAGAGTGCAAAGCTCCAAGGAATAAAGGAGGAAATGGCCAATCAAGCTCAAGTAATCAAAGGTTTCAGCAATCTTCACAGAAGACATTTTAGAAATCTTATCAAAGCCTACCAATGCCAGAATTGAAAGATGATTCTAAATCATCAGGGGAGCCCAAGAAAGCTCTTGTTGTTAATTAAAGATGGTTATGATTGGAGTACATACGTTGAGCAGTTTACTGCTGATTTAACCTCCAATTTATCTCTTGTTGTAGAAATACAAAAAGAAGATTGGTCTGAATTTAATGATCCAACAGCTGATGGAAACTCTGAGAACGATGAAGAAGATTCTAACTGGAGTGACAAGTCTGATCCCAAGGAAGATTCAGAGGAACTTGCATTGATGGCAAAATCTGATCAACCAAAGGTTGAATGTTCTAACTCTGAAACTTCCTCCTCCTAATATATTCTGAAATTCCATCAGAATTCAGAGAAAAGTTATGCACAATGTCTTGCTTCGAACATGTCGAATACTACATAAATTATTCTTATAAGATTTTTGAAAAACTCAAGCAAGAAGAATTAATGCATAACAAACTCAAAAACGATCATAAAGTATCTGATGAAAAGATTATATCTCTTCAAAATTCATGGAACAAAACTCTAAGAGAACTTTAAATTGTATCAAAACAACTTGAAGAGATGACAAAAAATCTTGAACTGGAGAAGATATCTCATGCAGCTACTAAAGTTGATCTCGCCAAAGTTAAAAGTTCGAAAACCATTGTGGAAAAGCTGGTAAATGAACGAAAAGATAAAAAAAAAGGCAGGATTTGGTTTCACTCATGAACTGATGCCTGAATTAATAACAAATACGTTACAGAAAATTTTAACACTCATGATCACTCTCCAGAAAACAAGGCAAAATTAAAAGCTTTTCAAAACAAGACCAAGATGTCTGATGCTATAGAAGAGAAAACAAATGTGGAAATTTTTGAAGAGAAAGATAGCGAAAAGATAAAAAATGGTCATCCTGTTAAAGTAAAATCTTATGAACTAAAGCCTAAAACAAAGAAAGTTTTTGTTCCTAAAGAGTCAGTTTTGGAGAAAGTGAATATTATAACTGAAAACTAAAACTCAAAAAATCAAAACAAAGCTTAAAATGATGAAAAAACATCAGAAGATTCAAATTCATTTGGTCTAAATAATCCAGAATTCATTAAATGGCAAAAAGACCCAAAAAGAAAGAATGTGAAAAAGAATCTTCAACTAAGGATGTTCAATCGAAACAAAGAACTAGTTCTATAAAATCAAGGAACCAGAGAAGAAGAAGAAAGATAAATAAAGCTAAAAATAAACAAATACAAATTCAGGAAAATCAGACAAAAGAAACAAATCAGGCAACAAAATTAAAGCCAATTAAATTTGTATCTGCTGGTTTGTTGAATGTGAACTCCATTCAAAAGAAACAAATACAAATCAGGAAAATCAGACAAAAGAAACAAATCAGGCAACAAAATTAAAGCCAATTAAATTTGTATCTGCTGGTTTGTTGAATGTGAACTCCATTCAATATGTTAAGGAAAATCCTAAGAACAAATCAACCTCTGATCTGAAAACGGGTTCAGATTCTAAGACTTCCGTTGTAGCTAAAAGATTTGTATCTAAGGAAAATAAGAATGAAATTCATGTTCAAAAACAAAAACAAATTGTGCAAAAGAAAAGTGGTTCAAATCAAAAGCACAATCCTTCAAATCAAAAACAACAAATTAACTCTTTGACACCTAAAAGTAAACAAGTTTCTAATGTTGCATCAACGTCAAAGGTTAATAAGCAATTATTCAAGACTACACAGAGGTATTGTAACATATGTGACATGTATAATCACAAAACGTCTGAATTTTTTTTAACAAATACTGTCACATTTGCGATATGAGAAATCACTCAACTTCAGAGAGTTATTTTAATAAATATTGTGCCTACTGTGATGAGCAAACTCACAACACTAAAGATTATTACTTTATAAAGAATTCACAGAGGAGAGGATTTGCCACTTCAACAGTGAGCAAAGGTTATGTTAAGCCGCAATATAAAAGAAATCAAAATGTTGGTTTTCAAAGCTTAACACACCAACCCTCCTTAGGTTTGAACACTTTCAAAAGAAATAATTCAGTGAGACCTAAACAATACTTCAATGATAATTTCATTCCAAGGTCAGTGAGAATTAATAACAAAAGTTTTGAAAATAAAAGCTTTTCAAACAATGGTCAGTCAAAAAGCATGGATTTTCCAAACAAGCATAATTTTATTACAAATAACAGAATTGGTAAATTCATAAAGAATAAACCTGATGTCAATAAACTTCACTTTAAACAATTTAATATTGTTGATAAGTTTGGAAAACCCAAGACCATTTGGGCTTGGGTAGATAATTCAACTTAAATTTTTTTGTTTTGCAGGTACGCCTGAGAAGACCAATCAATACTTGGTATGTGGATAGCGGGTGTAGCCGGCATATGACAGGCAGTCAGGCCTTATTACAAGATTTTAAGTTAAAAGTTGGAACGCATGTCGCCTTTAGTGGTGATGCGGGAGGAAAAATAACCGGAGAAGGAACAGTATCCAACGAGATTATAAGCTTTGATAAAGTCAACTTCTGTTCACAGTTGAACTTTAATTTGTTAAGCGTATCCCAAATTTGTGATAGATCCTACTCTGTACTTTTTGATGATTCTTTCTTTTATATCTTGAAGTCAGGATTTCAAATAAGCAAGGATTGCGTGGTTGTTAATGCTGTCAGAGACCAAGATGTATACAAACTGGATATGTCTCAAGTGGACTCTTCTACAGAAACAACTTGTCTCTTTGCTAAAGCATCAAATGATGAAAGCCAGCTTTGGCATAGACGTCTGGGGCATTCCAACTTCAAGAATATGAACAAGCTTGTAGCAGGAAATCATGTTATCGGCCTTCCATCAAAGAAGTTTGCCTCTACTGATCACTACTCAGCATGTTTAAAGGGGAAGCAGTAGAGAGCGTCTTATAAGTCCAAGCTGATAAACTCAAATTCCAAACCCCTTCAGTTGTTGCATATGGACCTTTTTGGACCAACCAACGTGAAGAGTATTGGAAGAAAATCTTACTGTTTAGTTATCATTAATGACTATACAAGATTTTCATGTGTTGTATTTCTAAATGCTAAATCTGAAACGGCTGAATTAATTAAACAATTCATCATAAAAGTAGAAAATCAACTTTATCAAAAAGTAAAAATAATTAGAAGTGATAATGGGACGGAATTCAAAAATCTAACTCTTGACATGTTTTGTGCAGAGAAAGGAATAGCTCATCAGTTCAGTGCTCCCAGAACTCCTCAACAAAATGGAGTTGCTGAAAGGAAGAACCGAAAATTGATTGAACCAGCACGATCCATGTTAGACGATGCTAAAATTCCGATCACATTCTGGGATGAAACAATATCTACTGCATGTTTTGTCCAAAACCGTTCATTAATTGTTAAAGACAAACTGAAAACTCCATATGAGTTAATGTTTGGCAGGAAACCAAACATAGATTTCCTCAAATCTTTTGGTTGTCCAGTTATGATTCTAAATTCAAGTGATCATTTAGGAAAATTTGAATCAAAATCTGATGATGGATTTTTCATTGGATATTCATCTGTTTCAAAGGCCTATGGAGTTTATAACTCTAGGACTAACATTATAGTTGAAACATTCAATGTTAAATTTCTTGAAAACTCTTTTCCATCAGTGTCAAATGGTCCTGCATGGTTATTTGATTTAGATTCATTGTCAAACTCTTTTCAATCCAACTTGTTTAATCAATCTAACTTGCTTGATTCTATAGGTGAAAAGAAAATTCAAGGAGATTTCGGTTCATTCAGTGACGATTCGGATTCTGACGATGCAGATGATTCAAGCCCAGATTATCCCTTCTTTTATTTTGTCAGAGATTCTATAATTATGTCTAATAATGATCATCATTCTCATCAAGATAATGTCCAATCCGTGTCAGAAAATCAAGATGTTTCACAACCAATTCCTAATGATGATACAAAAATTGTACAACCTGAGTCTGGAATATCATCTATTTTTGGTGATGTAGTTGATTCCTGTAATCTTGATTACTTTATCAACTCACCGACTCAAGTTCCTAATTTCAATCCACATTCTTCAAGCCTATTGCATCAGCTTTCAACTTGAACCAAACCAATCTGGATGTTCATCTTCAAGGAAATGAGATTCCAACATCTCGTATCCACAAGAACCATCCCACATTTCAGATTATTGGTTCTTTGAGTGAGAGAATGACGAGAAGTAAATCAGAACAAGCAAACGTCTGCTTATACTCTTGCTTTCTTTCTCAAATTGTTCCTAAAAACGTTTCCAAAGCGTTAAAGGACAATGGTTGGATCGAGGCTATGCAACAAGAATTATTATAGTTCTGCAAATAAGAAGTGTGGAATTTGGTGGATTTACCTGAAGGAGAAAATGCTATAGGCACAAAATGGTTATTCAGAAAAAAAACTGATAATCGAGGAATTGTTATCCAAAATAAAGCGAGATTAGTTGCACAAGGATACACTCAAGAAGAAGGTATTGATTATGATAAAGTATTTGCCCCAGTTGCAAGACTTGAATCTATTCGTGTCTTCCTGGCTTATGCCTCATTCATGAAATTTAAAGTGTATCAAATGGACGTAAAGGGTTCATTTTTGTATGGTTCTATCACTGATGATGTGTACGTGAAGCAACCTCCAGGTTTTGAAGATGCTACATATCCACATCTTGTGTACAAGTTGAGGAAAGCTTTATATGGACTACATCAAGCCCCTAGAATCTGGTATGAGACATTGTCACAGCACTTAATCCAACATGGATACACGTGAGGGAAAATCGATCCAACTTTATTCATAAGGAAGGATGCTGATGATCTCTTATGTGTACAAGTGTATGTCGATGATATCATATTTGGTTCTACAAGTCCAAAAATGTGTAATGAATTCGAAGAAATCATGAAATCTTGATTTCAGATGAGTTCTATGGGAGAGATAAATTTCTTTCTTGGACTACCAGTTAAGCAATCTGCAGATGGTATTTTTATCAACCAAGAGAAGTTCGTCTACAATAGAACTCCAACTAATGTGAACACCAAGATTGAGCCTGATCCGAAAGGAAAATCAGTAGACCAAATATTATACAGATTGATGATTGGTTCTTTGATGTATCTCACTGCATCTAATTAGACATTATGTATGTTGTTTGTGTCTATGCAAGGTATCAATCAGACCCAAAAGAATCCCACTTAATTGCTGTCAAAAGAATATTCAGGTATCTCAAAGGTAAACCGGCTTTAGGGCTATGGTATCCTTACGAAGGAAACTTCGAGTTACATAGGTATACTGATAGTGATTATGGCGGATGTTGTCAAGATAGAAAATCAACAACGGGTGGGTGTCAATTTCTAGGACCCAGATTAGTCTCGTGGCAATGCAAGAAACAAACAAATGTCTCTGTTTCTACTGCAAAAGCTGAGTACATTGCTGCTTCAGCAGGATGTTCTCAAATCCTTTGGTTACAAAACCAACTACTGGATTACGGGTTCAACTTTCTTAAAACACCTATTTACATTGATAACACAGCTGCTATGTTCATTACAGCTAATCCTGTCCAACATTCAAAGATAAAGCATATCGAAATTCGATATCATTTTCTCAGAGATAACTCTGAAAAAGGTTTAACCATTTTGATTCGAATTGCTACTGAAAAACAGTTGGCCGACCTTTTTACTAAAGCCTTCTTACCAGGACGGTTTGAGTATTTGGTAGAGTCAATTGGTCTTATTAACCACATGTAAAAATTGGTTTTTTTTGAGTATTTCAGTTAATTGAGTCTAAATATGATCATAACCCTCCCTTATATGAATAGGACACAGCCAGAGAACCTGTCAAAGTTAATTGCCTGATTTTATTTTTGTGTGTGCATGTTTATTAGAAAACAAAAATCAAATACAAAAATTGAAAATTGAAAAGCAAAAGATAAAAATATAAAACCAAAAATCACAAAAGTAGTGTCTTTCCTTATTAATTATATTGGAATGAATTTGTTTTGCAATATGTGAGAAATGATAGTACATTAGTATGATCAGTTGCATACTTTGCTTTCGACTAAAGTCTGACATGATCAGATATGATGTGCAAGTAAGTTCATGCAATTAGACTGAAAAAGTAAATTCTTGTGATTCAACTAAATCACTTATGCATTCATGTATGTCTATCTTAGCACTAATGAGTAGTGTTGATTTCTCAAATTGATTGCTTGTTAAGACATAATCTCACACCTGATGGTGATATGAATAACCATTGAGCTCTAATTATTTAATACATCTAGGACTTCTCTGTTATGAGTCATCATAGACCTAAAGTGATGAGATATCCTTTGTTGTACGTGATTACAGACCTGGATATACTCACTGATGTAACAAGATGCCAATGTGCATAAACACCAAATGAGATCTGGTTATAGTATATGTCAGGTTAACAAGTTGAGAATAGTGACTTCTTGCATATCTTTATGAGAATTAACCTCTCTAAGTCTAAGTGTGACTGCATAATGTCATATCTAATTTTACCTTAAATAATCCAAGAATTGAAAAAGTAAGTGTGCTAAGTACCTTACCAAAAGCACTCATTTTCTGTCTTTAGATCTCGTGTCTCCTTTGCTGCAAAAATGCTGACCTGGTACACACTTGATCAGGATTTAATCACTGTCTGTGACTATCCATCAGTTTTTTTTATTTTAATGTGCTGATCACTACTAATATGATCTCACTGCAGACATGATTCATTGTGAATATTAGGATTTTATTCTATCTTCATTTTGATTTTTGCTTGTTTTTCTGTGTGCAGCCAATTTAACAATGATTAGTGTGATCTTCATGTGACAAATTCAAGAAACTTCTAAGTTTTGTTAAACTTAAAAGTTTAGGGGGAGTAAAAAGAGTTAAAAAGGAAAAGTGTCTAGAAAATTGATTTTCAAATTTCAACATATGAAAAATCAAAATTTAAATGTTTTGGATGGAAAGGATGAAGCGTTCAAGCATGTGTGTGTTTGACATAATGTAAAAATAAACCTGAAAAACATTTTAAAGTGAAAAAGCTTCATGCAACAGTATAATATGAGACTATTTGTTAAAATCTAGAGACTAAAATGACGAAAAATTATTTTTGAAAAACAAATAAAAATAAAAAGGTCAAAATAAAAAAAAATTCAAAATTCAAAATTCAAAAAAAAAATAAAATAAAAATTTGAAATGCAAAAAGTTTAAAATTGAGGGTCTATTATGTAAATTTTGAGTGAAAGTCAAAATTTGACTAATTAAAGTCAAAATTTGATAAATTGTTTTAATATTAGTATGTGAACAGTGCTAATATGTCTAAACAGTGTACAGGTGGAAGTTCTGAAAAAATACAAGTATTGGACATATGGAAGTAATATCATGCGCCAGAACAGTGGTCAAAAGTCAAAGACCAGGAGCATGATGAATTTTTTAGATTTGTACAAGTGTTGGGATTTTTAGACACTCTCATGCGCCTAAACAATTGTCTTGAGTCTGAAAATGTGGTTAAGTATTGGGCTTTTCAACTTTCTCATACGCCTAAACAGTTCCCATGCTTCCAAGTGTAAACAAGTGTTAAGTATTGGGCGTTTCAGCTAAGCTCATGCGCCTGAACAGTGCAAAAGCGCCTGAACAGGGCTTATGCGTCTGGACAGTGCTCATGCGCCTAATCCCATGCGCCAAACAGTGCTCATGCGCTTGAGTCCATGCGCACAAACAGTGCTCATTCGTCTAAAATTTTTCACTTAGTATATAAACAACACTTTGTGATTTCTCTTTTCATTCACAAACATTTCCCTGAACACTTAAACTTTCTTAAAACCTAATGCTCCCGGTAAACCCTTATTCCTCATTTAGATTGATTTCTGAGTTATACTTGTATTCAAAAGTCATCGTGCTTGATTCTAAGTGTAAGTTCGTGATCAAAATCGCTGATATCGTTGCTTTACAGATTGATTTAAGTTAGGTGTTTTGATGTTATTCGGGAGTTTGAAACCCTAGATTATATTCAAATCTGTAAATTGATGATTAAAATGACAAATTAAAATTGATGCTTGAACGATAACACAAACTTGATTTCGACCCTGTTTATGCATTCAAATCATTCTATTCATTAACTGAGAAGTTTATGATGATCCTTCATACTCGATGATGAAGATGAACAGTCTCCAAAAATTTTTTTTTTATAAAAATTAAAAAAAAAAAAAATTTTCAAAATTAAAATGGTTAATAAAAGATTAAACAAATCAAAAATGTGAAAACAAAAATTAAATGTGCAAAGTGACTAAACAGTGTGATTGATATCAACATTTAGAAATTTTTGAGAATGACAAATTAATCTAGTTAAAACATACAATATATTCAAATGCAATAAAATGTTAATTGAATTTAATTGTTAAAACTTTCAAAAGTCTAAATTTCTTTGTTTCTTTGCAGATGGCTGATTTAAAATTCAAGCTAAAACACAATGTGGCTGCTCTTCTTAACGAAGAAATTAGAGAGGCTCTGGGATATGAAGATATGATCAGATTTCTATTACGGACGAAGTACGTATATGCCATGTGCTACCAACCGATTATCTATGCACGTCTGATTAAGAAGTTCTGGAGCACGGCATATGTTGATGTTAATGATAATGGAGCTAAAGTTGTCCGAGGTTTTATAACAAATTTTAGAATGATTGAAGTCTCTGAAGACTCAATTAGACAAGCCTTGAGGTTAGGACCTAATGATCCAGAAGATTTATTCGACTTAACGTTTGAGGAATGCAGACAAACGTTCATGGAAATTGGACACCCTGACCATTTTCCTAAGAAATAATTTTTTCGTGCTCGTGTGTATAACCATTGGTAGCTTATATGCTATATATTCCAACATTGCATGTCAAAACGAAGTGCGGGATGGAATTCTTTTCCAATTGACATTGCATCACCCATTGTAGCACTGACTAATAGACAATTTAATATGTCAAAGTGGATTTTGAATGGGTTTATTTTTAATCTGGAAAAGGGCATAAGGAACAAATACTTAATGTATCCATGTTTCCTTCAGATGATTATCAATGAAGAACATCCAAACATACATATTGATGGTGTTAGTGGTAATACATTGATATTAGAGCATATGTCTGATGTATCTTATAAGAGATTGGCAATGGTTACCGGAGCTCAAAATATTCCTTTATTTGATTATATTCTTAATGTTGCTAATGATGAAGTGGATATCACGATTGATCATTATCATTTAACTGAGGACGATCCTATTGACCCAGCTGATTTGATTAAGGAAGTACCAGCTGAAGAGGATGAAGAAGATGATGATGATAATGAAAACATTGATGATGTGGATAATGACAGCTCTAGTACATCTGATGATGATTATAATGATGATGGTGGTCAATTTGATGATGTCATGGAATTTATTCCTGAGAATGTTGAAGAATCTGAGCATGTTGCTGAAGAAGCTCATGAAGAAGATCATTATGTAATAGAAGAAGTAGATACAGCTACAGAAGAAATACATGAAGAAATGGATGAAAATGTCCAAGGTACTGATTTAGTTACTGAAGAAATAAATGATGATGTTACTGAAGTTGTTGAGTTCGAACAAGAAATTGATGTTAATCAAACTGTTGATGATATTGTTGGCATGATTGAAGAAATGGTAGACTCAACTGATGAGTTTGATTTAACAGAAAATATTCAAGATTTTGATGTTGTTGAAGCTGAAATTATGAATAAGTTTGAGGAAGAACCTGTTCAAGAAGTGAATGTAAATGAAGAAGAAAATTTACAAAAGCAAATTGATGAACTTAAGAAGGAAAATGAGAATCAATTAAAAATCATAGAAGAGTTGAAAGCTATGAATGAAAAATTGATTGAAGAGATGAAGGAAAAAGACAGAATGATTGTAGAGTTAAAACAAAGTCGTAATGAAAATTTGAAAACTTTTGAAGTTATGATGGTAGATTTTGATTCAATGGAAGAAAGATTAAAGAAAGTAAATGAAGAAAATGAAACGTTGAAAGAAAAATTAGAAAGTTTGAAAGAAAAGCACAAGTCTTCGTCTCCTGAAGTGATGATTATTTCTGAAGTTGGTCCTATAGATGTTGAGAAAATTCCATCGATTGATAAAGGGAAAAGAAAAATAGATGATGTAGATAGTTTAGTTTTACCTGAATCTTCATCTAAAATTCAAAAGGTAATTGAGAAATCTACTGCTGAAAAGGAAGGTGATAAAATTCAAGAAATCATTGGTGCTCTTGATGATATCAAAGAAGAATTTGATGATGACTGGTATAACAAAGTACTAGAAGATGAAGATATAACGGAAGCAAATGTTGAAGAACACCTCTCTCCAATTGAATTAAGACATGATGATATACCTGTTGACATTGAAGATAGGTATAATTATTTAGTGAAGATGAAATACAACAGAGTATTTTTAGATGGATTAACTGTTTCTCAAATTAATGAAGAGTTTGAGAAGTGCATAGCTGTTAAGTCTAGTGCACCAATTGATCCAGATGAAATAATTGTTGAGCATGGTGAATGGAATCCGTTACAAGAAAGTATAAATGTTGAAGAATTATCAACTTCTGAATTGCACCATCCTAACCCTGAAGATATGAATATCTATGACTTGAGGATGTGGTTGCAATCTAGAAATTACCCAAGGAAGAAACTGAACAGATTACAAGAAGAATCATTGAGAAACTTAGTCAGAAGTTTTCAGGAAACAGAAAGGCAAACAAAGAAAATAGTGGTACATGATATGGATAATCCTCAATATCTTGAGATTACTAAAAGAACAAAGATTTTGAAGCCTCATGAGATTAAATCTATGGCTATGAAAAGTTCAAGATATGAAAGAAGAAGAGAGCTGATTAAGATGTTTCTGGAGATTGATAAAGAAACTTATCAACTTGCTACTGATCAAAAGCAATTATGGAACAAAGCCAGATCTGCTGGTGATTTAGTGAGAAATGTGTTACAAAAAGGTCAATCAATTTTTGAGTTACTGAACACGATGGTCGTACCTGATTCAACCAAGGAAGTTAAAATTGTGGCCTGGAAATATGATGAAGTCTTTAATGCATTTTTAATTAAAAGAGTGAATGCTATTTATGATGTTTATCATTTTTTTCTAGCATCATATCACTTCCAGTGCAAGACTTAAAAGAGTTGAATAAACTTCCATTGATAAATCATACAAAAGATAAAAGAGGTGAAATGTTTGTAGAGTTGCTCAACAGAGGAATTAATCGAATGCCTTCTTTCTTGAAAACACGTTGTGATCAAGAAGATAAAGAGTACTTCTATGAGTTAAAGAAGAAGAATAAAGGGATTGAAAAGGAAACTAGCAGAGAAAAATTCCTTGATGATTTCAGTGATGAATACTCTGATAAAGTTACAAATCCAGGGCTAAAGGTGATAGATGGAACTCAAAAGTCAAAACCGATTCTAAGATGGTTTTATAATTCTGAAAATTATGAATTGAAGTTGGTCAGAAGTTTGGATGATTGGGATAAAGATATTATTACATTGTTTGGTGTGTTTGAACTCAAGCTACTCCATCCTAGTTACATTTCTTTCTTATCTATTCAAAAGTTTGAGAAAGTGAGTCCAAAAACTGCTGAGAATGACAAAAAGTATTTTATGTCTATAATCAAGGTGATGAATGCAGCGATGGAGAGAATTTCTTTGAGAAAAGCATTAGCATATGCTAATATTGTGAAAAAGGACATAAAAGACATTGAATTCATGAGAATTTCAAGCAAAGGGGTATTGGAGATTCATTGAAAAGACAATTCTATGCCAATAGAATGTTATGCAAATGTGGATATAGCAGGGCTTTCAAAGAAAACATTGGAATTAATGAACTCCATGGAAATTAAAACAAATGAGGCAAAGCCAAAACAAGGAATTCTTGCTGAGAAATTCAAAGCAGCTATTACAAAGGCACCAAGGGAGCAAGAGATTTACAAGGAGAAACTAGTTTTCAAGATCAAGGAAGACCCAGAAGACTTCTTTGAAGCATGAAGTCTGAAGATCAAGCAGAAGACAAAGAGAGGAGACTAAAGACTGAAGAACTAAAGACTGAAGAAATAAGACTGAAGAAAGAAGACTAAAGAAAGAAGATTAAAGATTGAAGACAAAAATTGAAGAAAGAAATTTGAAGACTAAAGATTTTTGAAGACCGAAGACCATGTGAATCTTAGGGGGAGTATTGTAGATGCTTCTTAAAAGATTAACATTAGTCTTTATGTGTCTTTTATATTTTTGTCGTAGTATAGGGACTTTTATGTAAATATGTTCCTTTGTTTTCTTGATTAGTATAAATAGCACATATATATATATATATATATATATATATATATATATATATATATATATATATATATATATATTGTTTAGGAAGTTTTTAAAAGTTTTTAGAGTGATTGAGACGCTTTGTAACTGTTTACTACACTTTGTATTCCTCTATGCTAAATCAATGAAAACTCTAAATTTTTGTTGATTTCTTGTGTTGAATTGAATATTTGTGTGTTTTAGATTGAATTGTGTTCATACATCATCACAGATCGATCCATTTTGAGCTCATCAGCAGGGTTTAGGGTGTGAAGTCGCGAGTGCCTTCACATGGCATGTTGTGCATGATTTGATTCTGTGTATGATGCATTTGCTATGGTATAATTATGTTGAACAAGATGATTACTTGAGATTCACATAACTTGTATGATAATCTAGTTGTATGATGATCTAGGTAGTACATGTGGTTAATGAAGTGGCACACGTGAACAAATTGTATGATAATCATGTGTAATGAACTGTTATGTTTGATTGAATGGAATTTCAACAAAGATGTCACCAACGGGTCAAACGGGTCAACTGGGTCAATGTGTCTTGTTTTTCCAAAACCTTGAGTTCTTTGGCTTATAGAGCACTTAGGGTTTCATAATGGTTTTATGTACACGCACTTATGTACTTGCGTGTTCTAGGTAACCTCTGAAGCTTGTCTGTCCTCTCTTTCAAGTTAAGCTCTTAAGTTCTTTCTTGTGCACACCAGGTGAGTTCATGCCCTACTCTTTTTCATACTCTCTTTTGGGGGAGATAGCATACTGGTTTTATAAACGCTTTATTAATATGAGTTGTATATAGTATGATATAGTGCTGAATACCATGAAAGTCCTCACACTTTCACATTGTTAATAATGTTAATTACCGGGAAAACTTGGTTAGTACTACTGGTTCTGACGAGCCCCACCTGTGCGACTCGAGGTCAAACAGGTGCAATTTTGTCCTAATACAAACATCGTCATGACCTGGTAAGTCGTGATGGGAGGCAACAAACGAAACACAGTCAGCTTAAATCACTATGATTATTACTTGTGAATATAGAATTGCTATCTATTTTAATGCACCTCTTATATTTTGCAATTATTACTGATTTATGATTAATGCAAACTCTTGAACTCACCAACCATTGTGTTGACTCTTTTAGTATGCTATTCTCAGGTTGAGGTTGCCATTGCCTAGGAGCACGTGCACGGGTCAGCAACATTGTGATTGTCAGCATGATTGAAACTATGTTTTTGGTTGTGTTTGTTAAAACATTTAAGATTTGGCTTTGAACAATATTTGGGCGCGTGTGTTTGCCCATTTTGTATTATGTTACATTGTTTTGGGTTTTTCTGGTTTATTAAACGCTTCCGCGTATTTTAAAGTTAAACTCTGATTTTGAATGTTTGTTCATATAGAGTCGTTCTAAGTAACTAATGACTGAGATCCTGGTATGTTACACGCCTCGCGGTAACGTGACTTTTGAGGGTGTGACAGATTGGTATCAGAGCCATTGGTTATAGGGAACTAGGTTGCATACACACTAGACTATAACCGCACAGTTTGTTAGTTACTCGTTACTCATTCTTTACTGTATACTCATTGGCATACGCAACACGTACTTCGTAGCCTGGCATCGTCATCCCGTGATTTGGGTAAGAGACCGGGCCGAACTGGGTCACCTCCTACTTCTCCCGTACCTGATAGGGGATTTAACTGGCCCCAACATCCTTATCCTTCTGGCAAGATAGACTGGGATCAGCCTTTCATACCGCCTGAGCTCGATCCTCAGCAAAACTGGGATTTCTACCCCACCTACATACATCGTATGGCTTATAGAGAGCGTGTACCACCTGTAGCTCCTACCCGACCAAGGACTAGGTCATCAACAGCCTCTGCATTGCCTACTCTTCCTACCTTGGACATCCCTCTCGAGCAGGCATTTGCAGATTTGGTAGCCACTCTAGACACAGAGCGATAGCGTATCCGAGGACTCACTGATGAGAACTCTGCCTTACGATCTGAGATGCGTCAGTTGCGCTACCAGGTAGAGACGCTTCAAGAGCGACTCTCGATGGCCATTGGTGGACATCATACCCTAGCAGGCAACACTATAGCACTTACTAGTGATCGATGATAGGTTTGCTGATCTAGAGGCACAGCTAGCAGCACTTTAGATTATTGAAGCCCCTACACCTTTGGCGGACCCCGATGAGGAAGACCCGGAAGAGGAACCAGAGGAAGCCCCCGAAGAAGAACCAACAGAGATGGATGAGGATAGTGACGGATCTGACGTGTTGGACTGATTCTACTCTTGTATGACTTGGACTATATAGTGTTTCTTTCCTTTTGAAACCTATGTGGGAAGGGTTGTTTCCCACCCAACTGAAAAACTAAAATTTTGACATTGATGGAATATTTTGTGAACCATTTACAATTTATTTATCTTTGGTTATTATTTTGTTATAAATGTTGTGGTTGTAACAAATTCATTATTTCTTACTATTTACCATACTTTAATTAGATTAATGTGTTGGATGTTACTCACTATTGTATTTGTGAATGTAAAGTGAAATATGGATGGACGCGGTAGAGGACGCAGACATGGTCGTGGACGTGGTGCCAGTGGAGGTGGTGCTAGTGCTATCAACATGACTCCTGCTGAGTTGGCTGCTCTGATTAACGAACATGTTCAAGCGGCAGTGGCTGTTGTACAAACAGGACAGCCAGCAGGTAAATGATACCAGTGATCTAATCGATATCTCTGTTGTCATCTGGGATACTCAACTAATGTTTGGTTTGTCAAAACAGGACCCCCACCTTGTACCTACAAATCCTTTATGGATTGCAAGCCCCATACCTACAACGGGACTGAAGGAGCTGTCGGACTAGTGAGATGGTATGAGAAGACTGAATCTATTTTCACGAAGTGTAACTGTCCGCCAGCTGACCAAGTGAAGTTCACGACTGGAACACTTGAAGGTGCAGCTCTCTCCTGGTGGAATGACCAGGTGCACATGTTGGGCCATGATATGGCTAATGACTTACCTTGGGCTGAATTCAAAGCAATGATGACGGAGGAGTATTGCCCCCGTGATGAAGTACAAAAGTTGGAAATTGAGTTTTGGCAGCTTAAGATGTAAGGTTTTGAGATTGAGGCCTATACTACACGGTCTCATGAGTTGGCCACACTATGCCCAGGGATGGTTAATGAGATGCACAAAAGGATTGAGCATTACATACGTGGACTGGTGCCTGAGATTCAGAGTATGGCGACTGCTTCCAATCCTGACAGCATACAGCAGGCTATCCGGTTTGCCCATAGGTTGACCGACCAGGCTGTAGAGCAGGGAAGTTTACCCAAGCGGGGCGCTGTGGCTAGCGTACCCGATAACAAACGTAAGTGGGAGAATACTGGTGATAAAGGCTCATCCTCTAAGAACCACCAACAACAACAGCAGCAGTACGTTCAGAAGCACCAACCTCACCAATAGCAAAGAAAGTTTGATAACAATCGTAACTATAATCAGTCATCTTCAGCATCACAGGGACAAGGAGGTTATGTGGGGAAGAGCCCCAAATGCAACCGATGCAATTACCACCACACCGGCAAGTGTGATAATTTCCGATGCCAGCGTTACGGTAAAGTTGGACACGCAGCGAAGGATTGCCGTGGTGAATTGATGAAGAAGCCTTAGCAATCTCAAGAAACTCCAAAAGGTTGTTTCGAGTGCGGAAAAGAAGGCTATTACAGACGCAATTGTCCACAGCTTAGGAAGAATGGAAATGGCGGGAACAACAATGGCAACAACAACAACAGGAACAACAACAACACCGGAAATGGCAACGACAATGGTGGCAATAACAATGGAGCCAAAGGAAGAGCCTTCGTCATTGGCTCAGTGAGGCTCTAAACGACCCTACAACTGTAACTGGTAAATTTTTGGTTAATGGTCGTTTTGCTGCCGTATTATTCGATACTGGAGCTGATAGAAGCCTTATTTCCACTAAGTTTAGTAGTATTTTAAGTGATATGCCTTCAACATTAGAATCTAAGTACACTGTAGAGTTAGCAGACGGTAAACAGATTCACGTGACACATATCCTTAGAGGCTGCAAGATAGAACTTGCTGGTCATACCTTCTACATAGATCTCATGCCTATCACACTTGGGAGCTTTGATGTAGTAGTCGGCATGGATTGGCTTTCTGACAAGCAAGCGGAAGTCATATGTCACGAGAAGGTTATATGGATTCCTAACGGTAAATAAATTCTCTCGATCAAACGCGATAGGAGTGTTGCAGTGATGGGCATCATCTAGTTCATGAAGGCACAGAAGTTGTTACGGAAAGGTCGACTAGCCATATTGGCACTTGTCATAGACAAACAAACAGAGGAAAAGAAGATAGAGGATATCCCTATGGCTCGTGAGTTTTCCGAGGTGTTTCCGGAGGACCTGCCTGGACTACCACCTCATCATAAAGTCAAATTCCAAATTTATTTGACTCCAGGAGCCGCTCTGATTGCGAGAGCACCTTACCGGTTAGCTCCAAACGAACTACAGGAATTATCTGCTCTACTCCAAAAAATATTGGATAAAGGATTTATCCGACCCAGCTCGTCGCCCTGGGGAGCGCCAGTTCTATTTGTCAAGAAGAAGGACGGTACATTTCGAATGTGCATTGACTATAGGGAACTGAACAAGGTTACGATCAAGAATAGATACCCGCTATCTCGTATAGATGATTTGTTTGATCAACTGCAAGGATCAAGCTATTATTCTAAGATTGACCTGAGGTCTAGGTATCATCAGCTGAGAGTTCGAGAGGAGTACATCTTGAAGACTACCTTTCGTACATGTTATGGTCATTATGAGTTCTTGGTCATGTCATTCGGGTTGACGAATGCACCAGCGGTATTCATGGACTTCATGAATCGCGTGTGCAAACCCTATCTTGATCAGTTTATCATTGTCTTTATCGATGACATATTGATCTACTCAAGACTGAGGAAGAACATGGAGAGCACTTACGGTTAATCTTGGAATTACTTAGAAAAGAACAACTGTACGCCAAATTTTCTAAGTGTGATTTCTGGATAAGCGAAGTGCAATTCTTGGGTCATATTGTTAACGAGAAAGGAATACATGTTGATCCGGAAAAACTTGAAGCGATAAAGAATTGGTGAGTTCCTAAGACGCCAAGTGAGATACGACAGTTTCTTGGACTGGCAGGATACTATCGACGGTTCATCAAAGGATTTTCTAAGATTGCTCAACCCCTCACAGCTTTGACTCACAAGGGAACGACGTATAAATGGGGCGAGAGTCAGGAATCTGCTTTCTAGTTACTGAAACAAAAACTGTGTAGCGCACCGATATTAGCGTTACCGGAAGGAAATGACGATTTCGCAGTCTATTGTGACGCTTCCATTCAAGGACTTGGGTGTGTATTGATACAGCGGGATAAGGTGATAGCTTACGCCTCTAGACAACTAAAGGTTCATGAGAAGAACTATACCACCCATGACTTGGAGCTGGGTGCGGTAGTTTTTGCCTTAAAGATCTGGAGACACTACTTGTACGGTACCAAATGCACTATTTACACCTATCACAAGAGTCTTCAGCACATCTTTGAGCAAAAGGAATTAAACATGAGGCAAAGACGTTGGGTAGAGCTACTGAACGACTATGATTGTGCCATCAGATACCATCCGGGGAACGCAAATGTAGTCACTGACGCGCTGAGTAGGAAAGAAACTGCTAAGCCTAGACGTGTGCGAGTTTTGCAACTTACCATTAGCACACAGTTACCGGAACAAATCCGAGAGGCTTAGACAGAATCTTTGACAGCAAAAAACATTGGGTCTAAATCGTTAAGGGGAATGGAAAAACAATTGGAAGTAAAGGCGGATGGAATTCGTTACTTCATGGACAGACTTTGGGTACCACTGCACGGAAGTCTAAGAGACTTGGTTATGAGTGAGGCACACAAGTATAATTACTCTATACATCCTGGATCCGACAAGATGTATCATGATCTGAAGGCACACTACTGGTGGCCTAACATGAAGGCGGATGTAGCTACAAATGTGAGCAAGTGTCTGACCTGCTAAAAGGTAAAAGTGGAGTATCAGAAACCATCTGGGCTATTACCACAACCTGAGATCCCTATATGGAAGTAGGAACAGATCTCAATGGATTTCATTACCAAGCTACCTCGGACTCCTACTGGTTGTGACACGATATGGGTTATTGTGGACCGATTAACGAAGTCTGCTCATTTCTTGGAAATAAGGGAAACAGATAAAATGGAGAAATTAACCTGACTTTATTTGAAGGAGATAGTTTCAAGACATGGTGTACCGGTTTCAATCATTTCTGACCGTGATGCTCGTTTTACATCGTACTTCTGGCAGTCATTACAGAGATCTTTAGGTACGCGGTTAGACATGAGTACTGCTTATCACCCGCAAACCAATGATCAAAGTGAGCACACTATACAGACATTGGAGGACATGCTATGTTCTTGTGTGATTGACTTCGGGAATAACTGGGAAGTTCACCTACCATTGGTGGAATTTTTTTACAACAACAGTTATCACACTAGCATAAAGGCAGCACCTTTTGAAGCTTTGTATGAGAGAAAATGTAGGTCACCAGTTTGTTGGGCTGAAATTGGTGATAGCCAGCTAACGGGTCCTGAGTTGGTACACGAGACCACTGAAAAGATTGTACAAATAAGGAAACGTATGGCTGCAGCGCGCGACAGACAGGAAAGTTATGCGGATAAGCGACGAAAAGCTCTAGAATTTCAGGTTGGTGACAAAGTCTTATTGAAAGTCTCACCATGGAAAGGCGTGATTCGGTTTGGTAAAAGAGGAAAGGTAAATTCGAGATACGTTGGACCATTTGAGATATTGGAAAGAATAGGTCCAGTGGCCTATCGACCAGCCCTACCTGATTCATTGAGTGGAATCCATGACGTATTCCATATTTCAAATCTAAAGAAGTGTTTAACTGACGAAATGATGATCGTACCGCTTGAGGAAGTCCAAGTAGATGAACAATTACGCATCATTGAGGAACCAGTCGAGGTGATGGATCATGAGGTAAAGACACTTAAGCAAAGCAAGATACCCGTAGTCAAGGTTCGTTGGAACTCGAGACGTGGACCGGAATTCACGTGGGAACGTGAGGACCAGATGAAGCTTAAGTATCCTCAGCAATTCGAAAAGACGATGCCAGCCGGCGAAGGTATTGATTTAAATATCGGGACAAAATTTCTTTACATGGGGATGATGTGACAACTCACCCGAAACTCACTCGATTACTTTGTGCCAATGCAATAGACCAGTGATGGAGCACATACCATGTAACGCAATTTTCAGGACGAACATTCTTTTAACATGGGGATAATGTGACATCCGGTAATTTACGTTACCAAACTCTGTTAGTTCCGTTAAGTATTGCATACACGTGTCGTGAGCATGCACTAGTTGTCGTTGAACGTTGGTGACCTAATAATAATTAACAATGTTAAACAGATAATAATCTAACTAATAAGGTGATTGTTAAGTTGTTCTTATGTGCTTAAGCGATTTAAATGTTATTTGTGAATTTTATCGCGTAACGTAGCAACGTGTGTATTTAATTCGTGTATTTTGTAACTAGTAAAGATAATGCATATGATTATTATTATTAGTTTATATGCTTGTTATTTTAGTTAAAAACCTTTTAAAAGATTTTAAAAGCATAGTTTTTATAAAATACAAATTACAAGGGTTTAAATGGTAATTATAATAAATTAAATTAAATAAAAGAAAATCCCAACCCTAATACCCACCCCTCGGCCGCGAATTGCATCAACACACACACATACTTGCGAAATCGAACCAAGAACAAGCATTTACCATCGGATTTGATCGAATACAAGCTATACAACACGTTAACAACATCGAATCTTGTTCATTATACGTTTAAAGGTTAGCTTTTGGTGTTCTTTTCACGTATTTTGTTATGGCCGAGAGTTTTGGTTCAAAAATCTATAACTGAATGTCGATTTTGTGTTGTTTGATGATATTGGGATGTTAATTAGATTGTATAGATGCTAGTTTACATAGATTATGCAAGAAAGTTGCGATTTTGATGCGTTGTTCATACGTTACTAATAATATGAACTTTAATTGCATGAATATGATGATTTGATGATGAATTGATGTTGTTAAAGTGTGTATGATGTTATATGGATGTTAGAATGATGATGATTATGCTAGAAATCTAAGAATGGCTGGTGTAGTTCATGTATTACCAAAAGTAGAAACTTTTGATTTATGAAGATTTGTGTTTGGGTAAATTGCAAGTGCTTGATGGTTGATCATGATCTTTATGAACTAGATAGGGTATGTTAGTGATGAACATGTGTTGTAATTCATGAAAGGATAGATTTTGGGATGCCCTTTACCAAAAGGGAAACTTTATTTGTACAAAATCTTGGATATGATGATTTGAGCATGTTTGTGAAATTAGGATCATGTTAGCATGTTAATGGATGATTTCTAATATGGTGGAATGTATTGTTTAGGTTGTATGAATGCTTAGTTGGTTAATTGGGGATTTGGTCTCTTTGTGGGTGCACATGGTGATGGATCATGTAGGTTATGATAGAACTATTGTTTGGGTTGTAATAGATCATGGTTGAACATTTTGGTTGATATGGATTCTGTTGAATAATAAGATGATGATCGTCATAAACGCGTGCAAATGTGAGGCCCCGACTTAGTAGGATTGGCAGGGTTTAGGGTGTGAAGTCGTGAGTGGCTTCACATGGCATGTTGTGCATGATTTGATTCTATGTATGATGCATTAGCTATTGTATAATTATGTTTAACATGATGATTACTTGAGATTCGCATGACTTGTATAATAATCTAGTTGTATGATGATCTAGGTAGTACATGTGGTTAATGAAGTCGCATACGTGAAAAACTTGTATGATAATCATGTGTGATGAACTGTTATGTTTGATTGAATGGAATTTCAATAAAGATGTCACCAACGGGTCAAACGGATCAACTGGGTCAATGTGTCTTGTTTTTCCAAAACCTTGAGTTCTTTGGTTTATAGAGCACTTGGGGTTTCATAATGGTTTTGTGTACACGTACTCATGTACTTGCGTGTTCTAGGTAACCTCTGAAGGTTGTCTGTCCTCACTTTCAAGTTAAGCTCTTAAGTTTTTTATTGTGCACACCAGGTGAGTTCATGCCCCACTCTCTTTCATACTCCCTTTTGGGGGAGATAGCATACTGGTTTTACAAATGCTTTATTAATATGAGTTGTGTATAGTATGATATAGTGCTGAATACCATGAAAGTCCTCACACTTTCAGATTGTTAATAATGTTAATTAGCGGGAAAACTTGGGTAGTACTACTGGGTCTGACGAGCCCCACCTGTGCGACTCGAGGTCAAACGAGTGCAATTTTGTCCTAATACAAACATCGTCACGACCTGGTAAGTCGTGATGGAGGCAACAAACGAAACACAGTCAGCTTCAATCATGAAATCACTATGATTATTACTTGTGAATATAGATTAGCTATCTATTTCAATGCACCTCTTATATTTTGCAATTATTACTGATTTATGATTAACGCAAACTTTTGAACTCACCAACCATTGTGTTGACTCTTTTAGTATGCTTTTCTCAGGTTTAGGTTGCCATTGCCTAAGAGCACGTGGACGGGTCAGCATCATTGTGATTGTCAGCATGATTGAAACTATGTTTTGGTTGTGTTTGTTAAAACATTTAATATTTGGCTTTGCACAATATTTGGGCGTGTGTGTTTGCGCATTTTGTATTATGTTACATTGTTTTGGGTTTTCTGGTTTATTAAACGCTTCCGCATATTTTAAAGTTAAACTCTGATTTTGAATGTTTGTTCATATATAGTCGTTCTGAGTAACTAATGACTGAAATCTTGGTATGTTACACACCCACGATAAAACCACGCATGTGAATTTTGAGGGTGTGACACTATGCGTGAAGGTTACCAAATACGCTTCCTTTCAGTTGAATAACTACATGACATACAACTCAAAGTTGAGAGTCATTGATTTACACATAAGACATAGAAGTATTACTTGCGCGGTACGAAATGCATCACTGCACTGATCACAAGAGCCTTTAGTATATCTTTGATACAAGGAGCTGAACATGAGATAGCATCATTGGGTTGACCTGTTAAACGACTATGACAATGTGATGAAGTACCATCCGGTAAGGTTAATGTGGTAGCCGATGCTCTAACTCAAAAGTGAACACCTAAACCAAAGCGAGTGCAAGAATTAGAGCTTACCATTCATGCTAGAGTACCTGATCAAATCCATATTTCTCAAATTAAGGCTTTGAAGGATGAGAACTGAAGGCCGAGTCCACGCGAGAAATGGAAAAGCAATTAGTGACAAAATCCGAAGGAATTCGGCATTTCATGGAACAAATAAGGATTTTTCAGTAAGTGAATTTACGAGAGCTGGTAATAGATGAAACTCATTCAACTCGATATCCCATTCATTAAGGTTCAGGTATGACGTACCATGATTTGAAGTTCTTCATCGATAGCAGGATATGAAAGATGGTATTGCCACACATGTAAGAAGGTGTTTAACTTGTTCTAAAGTTAAGGTGCGATATCAAGGACAGTTTAGTTTACTCCAACAGCTACAAATTCTTGAATGGAAGTGGGAGTAGATCTTAATGGATTTCATTGTGAAGTTACATCTAACTCTATGCGGATGCGATACCATTTGGGTAATAATAGATCCCTTAGTAAAATCCACAGACTTCCTGAATATTAGAAAGATTGATTGAATTAAGAAGCTAACTCGCACCTAACTAAGAGAAAAAGTCTCTCGACACAAGGTGCTAGTTTTTCATCATCTCTAAATCATGACACTCAAATCATTCCTTATTGGAGGTCATCGCAAAGGTTATTGGGAACATTGTGACAACTCATCCAAAATCACACAATTTCGATTTCCTTATGCCAATGCAGTAGACCAGTGATGGAACACTCACCATGTAACGCAATTTTCGGGACGAAAATTCTTTCAACATGGGGATAATGTGACATCCGGTAATTTTCCGTTACCAAACTCCGTTAGTTCCGTTAAGTCTTGCATACACGTGTCGGGAGCACACACTAGTTGTCGTTGAATGTTGGTGACTTAATAATAATTAATAATGTTAAACAATAATTTCTATGTTGATTATTGGTTGTGATTATGTGATTTAAATGTTAACTGTAATTTTATCGCGTAAAGTGGAAACGTGTGTGTTTAATCCGTATGTTTTGTATCTAGTGAAGATAATGCATATGATTATTATTGTTAGTGTATATGCTTATTATTTTAGTTAAAAACGCTTTAAAAGAGTATTTAAAAGTCTAATTTTTATAAAATACAAAATGCAAGGGTTTAAAGGGTAATTATGCAAAATTAAATAGGATTAAAACACAAAACTCTAACCCTAATAGCCCATCGGCCGCGACCTGCGCTCCCTCTCCCTCTCCTCTTCGAATTCGACCAAGAACAAGTGAGTAAGCCTCGGATTGGATCGATTTCAAAGGTTAGAAGACACTAGAAGCATCAAAGCTTGTTCCTTATTGCGATTTTAAGGTTAATTTCGTGTTTCTTGCATGTATTTTGTTCTAGCCGATAGTTTTGTGCGATTTGGATGAATTGGAGGCCGAATGTTGCTTGTTTGTTGATGTTAATGTGTTTGTTAGATAAAATGCATGCTAATTAACGTCAAGTATGTAATAAAGTTTGGATTGTGGTTGTTTGTTCATATGATTATTTTTGGCCGAGAGTTTGAAGCGATTTTGGATCGAAGTGATGTTGAATGTTGGTTGTTTAATGTTGTAATGATGCTAGTTAGGTGGTATGCATATTAGTTAACGTTGATTTTGCATGAAAGCTTCGATTTTGATTCATGGTTCATAGGTTACTAAGAATTGTAACTTTATTTTGCATGAATTGATGATTTGATGATGTATGAATGTTATGGATGTGTTTGTGATGATGATTAGATGCTAGGTTGATGATATGAACAATTGAAAAACAAGAAGATGTCTTATAGTTCGTACATTGCTAAAAATAGTAACTTTTGGTATTGAACGTTGATGAATCATGATGATTAGGTGTTGTTGATCATGTTTAGATGTTGTTATGGACTTGAATTGGTATGTAAATGATGAATCCATGAATGTCTTGGGTGTTTGATGAAATTGGGATGTACTTTCCCAAAAGGGAAACTTTATTTGTGCAAATTCTTGAATTGGATGATTTGAGCATGTTCGGGATATTAGAACCATGCTAGTGTATTCATGGATGGTTTCTAAGATGATTAAATGTGTTGTTTAGGTTATATGAATGTGGATTTGGTTTGTTACCTGTTTTGGCCTGTTGTGATTCGCATGACTTGTATGATATTTGGTTGTATGATGACCTAGGTAGTACATGTGGTTAATGAAGTGCTATATGTAATCAGGTTGTATGTTGATCATGTATGATATGCTGTTGTGTTAGTTTTAACGAGTTATCACCTCTAATGTCACCAACGGGTCAAACGGGTCAACTGGATCAAATGTGTCTTGTATTCTAAAACTTTGAGTTCCTTGGTTTGTAGAGCACTTAGGGTTTCATATTGATTCTGTGTGCACGTACTTATGTACTCTTGTATTCTAGGTAACCTTTGAAGGGTTGTCTTTGCACCTATCACCAGTTCTCTTTAGTCATTATCTTTACACATCAGGTGAGTTCTTGCCCCACTCATTTTACATAATCTTATTTGGGGGAGATAGCATACTGTTGATCACAAATGCTTTTATATATGAGGGTGTATAATATTGATATAGTGCTGTTTACCATGGAAAAGTCCTCAAACTTTCGGATTGTTAATATTGACTAGCGGGGAAATTTTGGGTAGTACTACTGGGTCTGACGAGCCCCATCTGTGTGACTCGAGGTCACACGGGTGCAATTTTGTCCTAACATATATTCGTCACGACCTGGTAAGTCGTGACGGGAGGCACAAACTATCATAGTCAGCTTCAATTGCGAGATCACTATGATTAATATTTTTATGTTAATAGACTAGCTATCTATTGCAATACACTACTTATGATTTGAAAACTGTTTATTGGTTTACCCATTAGCGCAAACTCTTGAACTCACCAACCATGTGTTGACTTGTTTAGTATGCTATTCTCAGGTTAAGGTTGCCAGTTGCCTAGAAGCACACACGTCAGCATTGTTGAGTTGTCTACATTTGCTTGTTTACAAATTTGGGATTATTTTCATATTAAACATTTGTGTTTGGGGCGCGTATGTTTTGCGCATTCTCTTTACATACTACATGTTTTGGGTTTTCTGGTTTTAAAACGCTTCCACAGTATTTTAAACGTTAACTCTGGTTTTGTTTATTAATCATATAGAGTCGTTCTTGGTAACTAATGACTGAGATCCTGGTATGTCACGCGCCTCGCGGTAAAACCCCGCACGTGGATTTTGAGGGTGTGACAGATTGGTATCAGAGCCATTGGTTATAGGGAAC
Organism: Flaveria sonorensis; assembly: GCA_025506505.1. Lineage (NCBI taxonomy): Eukaryota > Viridiplantae > Streptophyta > Magnoliopsida > Asterales > Asteraceae > Flaveria > Flaveria sonorensis. The sequence continues at coordinate 42,219,711 of CM046424.1, read as the reverse complement.
TAGGTTGCATACACACACTAGACTATAACCGCACAGTTGTTAGTTACTCATCGCTTACTATCTTTACTGTATACTCATTGGCATACGCAACACGTACTTCGGAGCATGGCATCGTCGTCCAGGAATTTAGGCAAGAGTCCTGCACGATCTGAGTCACCTCTTACGTCTCCAGTACCTGATAGGGGAATTAACTGGCCTCGACATCCTTATCCTCCTGGCGAGATAGACTGGGATCAACCTTTCATACCTCCTGAGCTCGATCCTCCGCGGAACTGGGATTTCTACCCCACCTACATAAACCATATGGCATATAGAGAGCGCGTACCACCAGTAGCACCTACACGACCTAGGACTAGGTCATCGACCGCCTCTACTTTGCCTACACTTCCTACTTTGACCATCCCTTTGGAGCAGGCGTTTGCAGCCCTAGTAGCCACACTGGACACAGAGTGACAGCGGATTAGAGGACTCACTGATGAGAACTCTGCATTACGATCTGAGATGCGTCAGTTGCGTTTCAAGGTAGAGACGCTTCAGGAGCGACTCTCGATGGCCATTGGTGGACATCATACTCTGGCAGGCAACGTGGTAGCACTTAGTGGGCGCATGGACGCACAAGATCACCACAACATAGTGATCGATGATAGGTTCGCTGATCTAGAGGCACAGCTAGCAGCACTTCAGGTTGTTGAAGCCCCGGCACCTTTGGTGGACCCTGATGAGGAAGAACCAGAAGAAGATCCAGAGGAAGAACTAGATGAAGTCCAGAAGTTGGAGGCTTTCTGGCAATTAAAGATGGAAGGAATCTGAGATCGAGGTTTACACCACGAGGTCCTACGAGTTGGCAACGCTTTGCCCAGGCATGATGGATCCGCAGATCAAACGAATTGAGCTTTATCAGCGTGGCTTGGTTCCGGAGATACAAAGCATGGTGACTGTTGTGAACCTCACCACTACACAGCAGGTTATTCGATTGGCTCACAAGCTTACTGACAAAGCAGTGGAGCAGGGAAAGCTACCCAAATGGGGCGCTATGGCAAGCGTGCCTGACAATAAACGCAAGTGGGACAACTCTGGCAACAAGGGATCTTCGTCAAACAACCAATCTCAACCTTAACAACAACAGGAAAATCAGCAACAACAAAGGAGGTTCGATAACAATCGAAGCTTCAACCAGGCGACTCCCTCAAATCAAGGACCCGGTGGGTATGGTGGAAGACTGCCGAAGTGCAACCGGTGTAACTACCACCATGTGGGTCGATGTGATAAATTTAAGTGCCAACGTTGTGGGAAGATTGGTCATGCAGCCAAAGACAGTCGGGGTGAACTGATGAAGAAGCCTCAACAATCACAAGAAACTCTGAAAGGTTGTTTTGAGTGCGGAAAAGAAGGCCATTACAAATGCAACTGTCCCCAGCTTAAGAGGAATGGTAATGGCAACAACAATAATGGGAACAACAGCAACAATAACAATGGCAACAACAATAATAACAATAATGGTAATGGCAACAACAATGGTGGAAACAACAATGGAGCCAAAGGAAGAGCCTTCGTCATTGGCTCAGGTGAGGCTCTAAACGATCCTACAACAGTAACTGGTAAATTTTCGGTTAATGGTTGTTTTGCTACCGTATTATTCGATACCGGAGCCGATAGAAGTTTCGTGTCCACTAGGTTCTGTAGTCTTTTAAGTGATATTCCCTCAGCCTTAGAATCTAAATACACCATGGAGTTAGCTAACGACACACAGATTCACATAACGCATATTCTTAGAGACTGCAAGATAGAGCTTGCTGGTCATACATTCACCATAGATCTCATGCCTGTTACGTTAGGAAGCTTTGATGTGGTAGTAGGCATGGATTGGCTTTTTGATAAACAAGCAGAAGTCATATGCCACGAGAAGATCATACGGATTCCCCTTGGTGAAGAAGTCCTTACGGTCAGAGGTGATAGGAGTGGTGCGGTGATAGGCATCATCTCATTTATGAAAGCACAGAAGTTGTTACGAAAGGGTCGACTGGCCATATTAGCACTCGTCACAGATAAACAGATCGAGGAAAAGAAGATAGAGGATATCCCCGTAGTTCGTGAGTTTCCTGAGGTGTTTCCGGAAGACCTGCCGGGATTACCGCCTCATCGTCAAGTTGAATTCCAAATTGAGTTGACTCCAGGAGCCGCTCCAATTGCGAGAGCACCATACCGGTTAGCTCCGAACGAACTGCCGGAATTATCTGCCCAACTACAAGAGTTGTTGGATAAAGGGTTCATTCGACCAAGTTCGTCGCCCTGGGGAGCGCCAGTTCTATTTGTGAAGAAGAAGGATGGTACATTTCGAATGTGCATTGACTATAGGGAACTGAACAAGGTTACTATCAAGAATAGATATCCCTTACCTCGTATCGATGATTTGTTTGATCAACTGCAAGGATCAAGCTATTACTCTAAGATTGATCTGAGGTCTGGGTATCATCAGCTGAGAGTTCGAGAAGAGGACATCTCAAAAACTGCTTTCCATACACGATATGGTCACTATGAATTTTTGGTCATGCCATTTGGGTTGACGAATGCACCAGCAGTATTCATGGACCTCATGAATCGCGTGTGCAAACCCTATCTTGATCAGTTTGTTGTCGTCTTTATTGATGACATACTGATATACTCAAGGACCGGGGAAGAACAAGGAGAGCACTTACGTTTAATCTTGGAATTACTTAGAGAGGAACAACTGTATGCAAAGTTATCTAAGTGTGATTTCTGGATACGTGAGGTACAATTCTTGGGTCATATTGTCAACGAGAAGGGAATACATGTTGATCCTGCTAAGATTGAAGCGATAAAGAATTGGTCTGTTCCTAAGACACCAAGTGAGATACGATAATTCCTTGGATTAGCGGGATATTATCGACGATTCATTGAAGGATTCTCTAAGATTGCACAACCTCTCACATCCTTGACTCATAAGGGAACAACATACAAATGGGGTGAGAATCAGGAATCTGCTTTCCAGTTGCCGAAACATAAATTGTGTAGCGCACCAATATTAGCATTACCGGATGGTAGTGATGATTTCATAGTCTATTGTGACGCTTCTATTCAAGGACTTGGATGCGTCCTGATGCAGCGGGATAAAGCGATAGCATACGCCTCTAGACAATTGAAGATTCATGAGAAGAACTATACCACCCATGACTTGGAACTGGGTGCGGTAGTTTTTGCCTTAAAGATCTTGAGACATTGCTTGTACGGTACCAAATGCACCATCTACACCGATCACAAGAGTCTTCAGCACATCTTTGAGCAAAAGGAGTTGAACATGAGGCAAAGACGCTGGGTGGAATTGTTAAACGACTATGATTGTGCTATTAAGTACCACCCGGGGAAAGCAAATGTAGTTGCTGATGCGCTGAGTAGAAAAGAGACTGCTAAGCCTCGACGAGTGCGAGCTCTGCAACTAACGATTAGTACGCAATTACCTGAACAAATCCGAGAGGCTCAGACAGAAGCTCTGAAAGCGGAAAACATTGGGTCTGAATCGTTAAGGGGAATGGAAAAACAATTGGAAGTAAAAGTGGATGGGATTCGTTACTTCATGGATAGACTATGGGTACCTCTACATGGAAATCTGAGAGACTTGGTCATGAGTGAGGCACACAAGTCTAAGTACTCCATACATCCTGGATCTGACAAGATGTACCACGATTTGAAGGCGCACTATTGGTGGCCTAACATGAAAGCAGATGTAGCTACTTATGTGAGCAAGTGTCTGACCTGCTCGAAGGTGAAAGTGGAGTATCAGAAACCATCAGGACTATTACAACAACCCGAGATCCCTATGTGGAAGTGGGATCAGATATCAATGGATTTTATTACTAAGTTACCTTGTACTTCTACGGGTTGTGATACAATATGGGTTATCGTGGATCGATTAACAAAGTCTGCTCTTTTCCTAGCGATAAAGGAAACAGATAAGATGGAGAAATTAACCCGACTCTATTTGAAGGAGATCGTTTCGAGGCATGGAGTACCAATCTCAATCATTTCTGATCGCGATTCTCGTTTCACATCACACTTTTGGCAGTCGTTGCAGAAAGCTTTAGGTACGCGATTGGATATGAGTACTGCTTATCATCCACAGACTGATGGTAAAAGCGAGCGTACTATACAGACTTTGGAGGACATGTTACGTGCTTGTGTGATTGACTTCGGGAATAACTGGGAAGTTCACCTACCATTGGTGGAATTTTCTTACAACAACAGTTATCACACTAGCATAAAGGCAGCACCTTTTGAAGCTTTGTATGGGAGAAAGTGTAGATCACCAGTTTGCTGGGCTGAAATTGGTGATAGTCAATTAACGGGTCCTGAGTTAGTACACGAGACAACTGAGAAGATTGTTCAGATAAGAAACCGCATGGCCGCAGCACGAGACAGACAGAAAAGCTATGCTGATAAGCGACGGAAACCTTTGGAATTTCAAGTTGGTGACAAAGTTTTGTTGAAAGTCTCACCATGGAAAGGCGTAGTTCGGTTTGGTAAGCGAGGAAAGCTAAATCCGAGATACGTTGGACCATTTGAGATAGTGGAAAGAATAGGTCCAGTAGCTTATCGACTAGCCTTACCTGATTCATTGAGTGGAATCCATGATGTATTTCATGTTTCAAATCTAAAGAAATGTTTAACGGATGAAACTATGGTTGTACCGTTGGAAGAAGTTCAAGTAGACGAACAGTTACGCTTCATTGAGGAACCTGTCGAAGTGATGGATCGTGAGGTGAAAACGCTTAAGCAAAGCAAGATACCCATCGTCAAAGTTCGTTGGAACTCGAGACGTGGACCAGAATTCACGTGGGAACGTGAAGACCAAATGAAGCTTAAGTACCCTCAGCTATTCGAAAGGGCGATGCCAGCCGGCGAAGGTATTGATTAAATTTCGGGACGAAATTTCTTTCAACATAGGGATGATGTGACAACTCATCCAAAACTCACACAATTTCGATTTCCTAGTGCCAATGCAGTAGACCTGTGATGGAACACTCACCATGTAACGCAATTTTCGGGACGAAAATTCTTTCAACATGGGGATAATGTGACATCCGGTAATTTTCCGTTACCAAACTCCGTTAGTTCCGTTAAGTCTTGCATACACGTGTCGGGAGCACACACTAGTTGTCGTTGAATGTTGGTGACTTAATAATAATTAATAATGTTAAACAATAATTTCTATGTTGATTATTGGTTGTGATTATGTGATTTAAATGTTAACTGTAATTTTATCGCGTAAAGTGGAAACGTGTGTGTTTAATCCGTATGTTTTGTATCTAGTGAAGATAATGCATATGATTATTATTGTTAGTTTATATGCTTATTATTCTAGTTAAAAACGCTTTAAAAGAGTATTTAAAAGTCTAATTTTTATAAAATACAAAATGCAAGGGTTTAAAGGGTAATTATGCAAAATTAAATAGGATTAAAACACAAAATTCTAACCCTAATAGCCCATCGGCCGCGACCTGCACTCCCTCTCCCTCTCCTCTTTGAATTCGACAAAGAACAAGTGAGTAAGCCTCGGATTGGATCGATTTCAAGGGTTAGAAGACACTAGAAGCATCAAAGCTTGTTCCTTTTTACGATTTTAAGGTTAATTTCGTGTTTCTTGCATGTATTTTGTTCTAGCCGAAAGTTTTGTGCGATTTGGATGAATTGGAGGCCGAATGTTGCCTGTTTGTTGATGTTAATGTGTTTGTTAGATAGAATGCATGCTAATTAACGTCAAGTATGTAATAAAGTTTGGATTGTGGTTGTTTGTTCATATGATTATTTTTTGCCGAGAGTTTGAAGCGATTTTGGATCGAAGTGATGTTGAATGTTGGTTGTTTAATGTTGTAATGATGCTAGTTAGGTGGTATGCATATTAGTTAACGTCGATTTTGCATGAAAGCTTCGATTTTGATTCATGGTTCATAGGTTACTAAGAATTGTAACTTTATTTTGCATGAATTGATGATTTGATGATGTATGAATGTTATGGATGTGTTTGTGGTGATGATTAGATGCTAGGTTGATGATATGAACAATTGAAAAACAAGAAGATGTCTTATAGTTCGTACATTGCTAAAAATAGTAACTTTTGGTATTGAACGTTGATGAATCATGATGATTAGGTGTTGTTAATCATGTTTAGATGTTGTTATGGACTTGAATTGGTATGTAAATGATGAATCCATGAATGTCTTGGGTGTTTGATGAAATTGGGATGTACTTTCCCAAAAGGGAAACTTTATTTGTGCAAATTCTTGAATTGGATGATTTGAGCATGTTCGGGATATTAGAACCATGCTAGTGTATTCATGGATGGTTTCTAAGATGATTAAATGTGTTGTTTAGGTTATATGAATGTGGATTTGGTTTGTTACCTGTTTTGGCCTGTTGTGATTCGCATGACTTGTATGATATTTGGTTGTATGATGACCTAGGTAGTACATGTGGTTAATGAAGTGCTATATGTAATCAGGTTGTATGTTGATCATGTATGATATGCTGTTGTGTTAGTTTTAACGAGTTATCACCTCTAATGTCACCAACGGGTCAAACGGGTCAACTGGATCAAATGTGTCTTGTATTCTAAAACTTTGAGTTCCTTGGTTTGTAGAGCACTTAGGGTTTCATATTGATTCTGTGTGCACGTACTTATGTACTATTGTATTCTAGGTAACCTTTGAAGGCTTGTCTTTGCACCTATCACCAGTTCTCTTTAGTCATTATCTTTACACACCAGGTGAGTTCTTGCCCCACTCATTTTACATAATCTCTTTTGGGGGAGATAGCATACTGTTGATCACAAACGCTTTTATATATGAGTGTGTATAATATTGATATAGTGCTGTTTACCATGGAAAAGTCCTCACACTTTTGGATTGTTAATATTGACTAGAGGGGAAATTTTGGGTAGTACTACTGGGTCTGACGAGCCCCATCTGTGTGACTCGAGGTCATACGGGTGCAATTTTGTCCTAACATATATTCGTCACGACCTGGTAAGTCGTGACGGGAGGCACAAACTATCACAGTCAGCTTCAATCGCGAGATCACTATGATTAATATTTTTATGTTAATAAACTAGCTATCTATTGCAATACAATACTTATGATTTAAAAACTGTTTATTGGTTTACCCATTAGCGCAAACTCTTGAACTCACCAACCATGTGTTGACTTGTTTAGTATGCTATTCTCAGGTTAAGGATGCCAGTTGCCTAGGAGCACGCACGTCAGCATTGTTGAGTTGTCTACATTTGCTTGTTTACTAATTTGGGGTTATTTTCATATTAAACATTTGTGTTTGGGGCGCGTATGTTTTGCGCATTCTCTTTACATACTACTTGTTTTGGGTTTTCTGGTTTTAAAACGCTTCCGCAGTATTTTAAACGTTAACTCTAGTTTTGTTTATTAATCATATAGAGTCGTTCTTGGTAACTAATGACTGAGATCCTGGTATGTCACGCGCCTCGCGGTAAAACCCCGCACGCGGATTTTGAGGGTGTGACAAACATGGTTGGATAGGAGCACGACGTATCAGCTGCTAACGTATCATCCGCAAACTGATAGTCAGAAGGAGCGTATGACTTAGACTCTGGAAGACATGCTGCGAGTATGTGTTATGGATTTTGGTAGTGGTTTGGAACCCACCCAAACTTGTTTAAGGTATCCTGTGATAATAGTTACACATGGCGATCAAGGCCGCACTATTCGAGACACTATATGGAAGTAAGTGCCGATCACCTATCTATTGGGTGGAAGTTGAAGGAAAGTTAACTTACAGGTCCTGAGCTTGTGCATGAGACGACCATGAAAATCGTACAAATTCATGACCGTAGTGCAGCAACACATGATCGAAAAAAGATTTATGCGGAGAAACACCAAAAAGCATTTGAATATTAAATCGAAAACAAGGTACTTCTAAAAGTGACACCTTGGAAAGGTGCAATTCGTTTTGGAAAAATGAGAAAAGTTAAACCCGCGCTACGTTGGATTTATTTTTTTTAGATTGTCAAAAGGGTTGGTGCAGTAGATTAACAACTCAATTTACCTGGAGAACTCAGTGGAGTACATAATTTTTTAAACTTTCAAACATGAACAAATATCTGTCTAATAAGACAATTGTCATTCTGTTAAACGAGAAACATATGGACGCATAGTTGCGATTCGTTGAGAAATTAGTTGAAATCCTGGACCAAGAGTTCAAATATACTCCAGCAAAATTTTACTTCTATCGTTAAAGTTGTTTTGAACTCTAAGTGTGGACCAAAGTTGAATTGGAACGCGAGAATCATATAAAGGACAAATATTCCCAGTTACTCAAAGATGCGCCGTTAAGCACCAAGGTTAAGTGTTGAGAATTTCGGGGCGAAATTCTTTCAACAAGAGGATGATATGACACCCGGCATTTTCAGGTCACTTTCTGATCAACACAAACATAGTTTTCTGATCATACATTCATGCATTTAATGTTGTTTAATTAAATGTGTCATTTATTGCACAAACATTTACGAACCTTTCATGTAACGGTAATTCGAAGAATTGCCGGATCGCACGCGCGTCTGTCCCCAAACGTTGGTGATTTGTCAAAATGGTTTTCAAAAATCATAATTAGTGTGAAATTATGTGTTATATGATTATGTGATTAATTATGTAGCCTGGTTGTGAAACTTGTGAATTTTCTAACATTTACCCGTTTTTGCGCATTTTCGTCTTTTATCGCGTAATTATAATAAAAATGCCTTTGAACTAACAAAATAAATATTATTTCATATAATTATGTTTGTTTGATATTATGTGAGCATTTGTTGTTTCGGTGTAGAAAAAGTTTAATCGCGTAACGTTAAAACGATTTTATAAAACGACAGGGGGCCTTTCTTGTAAAAAAATATATAAAAGCCCAACCCCCACCCCTTTACCCTAAATCGGCCACCGGATTCCCTTTTTTCCCCTTCTCCATTTTGAAACACACACACTCTTGATTCTTCCTTGCAATTGATGATGATTTTGGACTGTTCTTGCATCAAACACGTGTTAGATTGCATCTATGAATCATTACAAGTAAGTTTTATGTTAGATTTCATATCCTTTGATTATCATGATGAACATGAACCCTAGATATCCAAACTCGAATCAAAACTTGAAATTGATTGAAATTGATGATTGATTATGTGTTAGTATTCAATATAATGATGTTTGTATGGATTGGTTTTGTGGAATTGTGTTGTTTTTATCAAAAGCCGAGAGTTACTCATAATGGAAACTTTAACATAGGGATTTTGTTGAAATTGTATGATTTTAATGAAATTGGATTGAATTCGTGATTCTAGGATGTTAATTGACGTTAGTAGATGATGTTCTGAACTTTTGGTTTTTGCTAGGTGTACGGGTACTTTCCATTGTAGGAAAATTTTTAGTTAAGTTGAATTATATATGATGATTTATGCATGTTTGATGATATGTGATGATTGTTATATGACTTTTAGAGCATAAGGAGGAATTGGGAATAATTTAGTTGGGAAAAACACTCTATATGAATATCCTTGTTATTTATGGAAACTTTTGTGTCCCAGTGTGTTGCATGATGAGTATGATATGTGTAGAACATGTCATGGTGATGTGTTTGATGTTGAAATGATCATAGGAACATGTTAGGAGATTTGGATGAATGTTGTGCACCATGTGTTCTTGCATTTTAAATTAGGAAACTTTGGGCATGATAAAGCTTCTTGGTTATGTTAACATGCTATGGATTATTGTCGGATTTGTTACATGTATATTTGAGATGTTTGTTGTGATATGCTTTATAATCTTGAAATGGGTTGCACATGTGTAACGATGTCATACTATCCAAAAATAGAAACATTCCAAAAATAGATTCTGACATGAAGCTTTGTGAATCATTATATGAGCTATTTGAACATGTCAAAAATTTTTTTTACTTCTTTGAGTCACCAACGGGTCGTCGGGTCAGTCCGGTCAACTTTGGTAAACAAAAGTCAACTTTTGTCAAAAAGTTAAACTTGTCAAACATCTCGAACACACTAACAAGTACGTTGTTTGGATAAAATGGGGTTCATCTTGACCATTATTTACATACACTCATGGACCTACATTTGTTAGGTAATGATTAGCTTCCAACATATACACTTTATGTATTCATACGTATATTAGGTGAGTCTTCACGGCCCCACTTTTACTTACTTTCCTTTTTGGGGGAGAAGATTGAAAAATATTTTTATCTGGTTTTGGGATTTTTGGTATATCGCTTGTTACTGTAGTGCAAACATTATCACGTAAGTCATTACACACTCGAACCCTTAACAACGGGATAGCAAGGTAATTATGGGTAGTACTACTGGGTTTGACAAACCCATCTGCGAACTCGACTGGAGGTCGAACGGGTGTTTAATTGACCTAGACATTTGCCATCGTTCTGTGATAAGACATGGCGGAAGGCAAAACAACTCACAAACACTCAACTTCGGTTTGAAACGCTAAATTACTCGATATATAGGCTAGCTACCTATGGTATACCTTTGTTTACTTTTACTAGGTAAATGCTCAAACTTATTTACTGTTTTAAACCTGTGAAAACACCAACCTTGTGTTAACACACTTTAGCATGTCTTCTCAGGGCGCTTGCACGCTTAAGGGTAGGGTTGCACATGTGAGGTTCATGCATCATTATTATCATTTGAAAGCAAGTTCATTTACATTTGCTACGTTTTCATTGGGTGCCTTGTTTTGCGCATTCAATACCTATGCTTTTACAAACGTTTACCTTTCCGCATTGATTACATTGAAAATTATGTTTTACTCTAAGTTATGGTCAAGCGCTTATTTTAAAACACATATAGTGTCGTTTGATATGACTGTTTCTGAGATCCTGGTTTGTCACACGCCTTGCCATAGAACCCCGCAGGTGGGTTTTTGAGGGTGTGACAATTTAGTAAAAAACATTTAAAGATGTAAAATAAAACACTTTTACCTAATTCATCCGTATGTGAGTATATTTTGGAGCCTTAACAGCTTTTGCATTTATGCAATCCTACTTTCATTCTAGATTTAATTGAGGGTGCCTTATGATATGTGATTAGAACATGCTTTGGGTATACATTTCAAGATCTTAATCAGTATTTATTGCATTAAAATGATTTAGGCATTAGGAAACCTTAACCATTGAACATTAACCATAGTTAGCCCCATTGAGCTTAAACGTTTTTATTTCTCGATCTCCCAAACCACTAAGTCACTTAACCATAAAGCCTTCAACAAAACCCGTTTTTTGTTAAAGACATATATTTTGGCTTATTATATGAAAAAAAAATAAGAAAATAAAAAAATTTTGGTCTTTTACCGGTAAACCTAAAAGAACTTGAATGAATTCTTTTGATTTTAATTTACTTTGTTGCCTTCACCACGTAAAACCGAGACTTCCCCCAGAAATCCACGAACAAATTTTCAACATCACGTTCGATGCAAGAAACAAATGGTGAAAAAGGGAACAAGTTCCACCATTTTGTGGAATTTCAAAAAGCGCTATAAAGAGGCGGGCAAAAAGATGCGAAAGATGCCCGATTTGTAGGAATTGTTCCCACGATGGAAATGCAAAAAGAACCAAAACGAGTGCCAATACAAATATACGGAAGTGATCCGATTGGGTGTTATTAGGCTTCATGCCGAACGATCCTTATGAAAGGAAAGTTTCGTGTATCTTCGGGTGAAAGACGAAGTAACATTTTTGAAAGCAAAGTACGGTCTTGACAATTTGATCTTAAACAAGTCCTCAAGTTAGCATATCCCTTCTAGCTTGAAGTATTGTATAGGGAACCTTTTGTTGTTTTCCTTGTAGTTTATGTTAGAATAATAAGCCAAGACCGTCGTCTTTAGAATTTAGCCACTTTTTCCAAATAATCCACACCCGAGCCCAAGCCAAGTTACAACCCATCAAAGACCTAATGATTTATGCAACTAAATATCTAAATAGGAGGAGATTTGATCCCTTAGAAAGCATACGATTTCACACGTATTCATACTAGGCAATTGAGTGTATTATTCATACTTAACCTTGATTATGACTCCATATATTTAGCTAAGTATGAGTGCATCTTATAAGAAGTGTGGATTTTTACATGTTAATAATATTTACCAACTAATCTATTGCTTGCTAGAATATCATTCTGCATATGCTTAAAAATTTTACATTTGGATAAAATAAGTTTACTTGCTTATTTCCCAAAACACATATTTATCGTTTGATTTATTTGATTTTGGTGGACTTGTCATTTTAAGTGATTTTTCTTAAGGACAAGCAAAGTCCAACTGTAGGGATGTTTGATGTGCTTTAAATCATACATAAAAATTCTATTAAAAGAACATCAATTATTCCCTAATATCTTCCCTAAAATGATGAAATTGTACTTGAAAATGTTAAATTGTGTTTTCAGGTGTTCAAAAGGGCAAGATGGACAAAAGAAGCATATTTAACAAAAAATTTGAAGAAAACCGAGATTTGAAGTCCAAGCATGGGGACCTGCCACATTAAGCACGCCCCCATGACTTGCCTATAACACACCCTGTCCTTAAATTGGCACACCCATGTGTTTGGACATCTGACAAGACAAAAGTACTGTTACCCAAAAGTAATCATGGGGTCGTGCCCTACTTTAAACACGGGGCCGCTCCCCATTTAACACGGTGTCGTGCCCCATTTAAGACGGGGTCATGCCCGACACCTCCTGCACCTACGAATCGACCAACTTTCATATGCATTGTACTAGCATGGGGCTATGCCGTTTAGGCACGGGACCGTGCTTAACTACTCTAGAAAGACTATAAATAGAGGCCTAAGTCCATCATTTAGGTAAGCTTTTGGTGGGAGAGTTACTCTACTAAATTCTCTTGGGAATCAAGTCTTGAAGACCATTTGGAGGCTCGGGAGGTGCATACAACACTTGGATGAAGCTCAGGATTATCAAAACATCATCCATTATGGATCATCGGTTTGATTGTTTCATTTCACTGATGATTTCATATCTATCTTCTATGTTACTTGTTGTTATGTTCAAGCTCATTATGAGCTAAACTCATGTTATCATCCTAATTGGATGAAACTTATGTAATTTCTGATGAAATAATGGTGTGATTCATGTTATGTTAATGTTAAGATAATCTTGAGTAAGCTTTTAATGGGTAGCATCTACATTTGAATAGTTAGTTATGAACTTATGGTTTGTAATTATGAATGTCATGCAAGGTTGAAAAATGTATGAACTAGCTTTTATTTGCGAAACCGGTCTTCATAACAGATCTATGGCTAATGAACTGAAATGGTTATTAGAAATCATACAACTTTCGCTTTCTGATCATTTGCAGGTTCCCTTCTATTTTTCTGAGAAATCTAAAGTAATTGTTATGGTTTTCTAAAATTAATAGTATGTTAAAAAGGAACTTGATCAATTCTCTTTCTAACATTATGTTTTAAAAAATCATATGTTAAAAAATTACACTAGATTTACCTACATTACTATTGGCTTTGATTAATCAGTACTGTAAGTTACTCATGCTGGTGTCCTTGTGACAATGGAGATGGCTGAGGAGTAATCCGCATTGGCTCATGTTTATAAACATTAACATAACTACTTAAACTTATATCCTTACTCACACCATGATATTCATCACAGTTACATAAGTGTAATCTAATTAGGATGATAGCCTTAATTCCCTGTTTTAAAGACCAAATGTTTCAATCTTACTTTTACTTTCATTTTAATTATTGTCTTTAAAGTCTAAAAAATTTTGGTTTCATCAATGCAACTTATCCTTTTCCTAAAACAATATCAAATCTGGTAGTCAATCATAAAGGTTATTGAATAGGCTCGGTGTGTCCACAAATTGATACTCGGTTCATACCATCACTATATTACCACACAACAAGTACACTTGCATTTTGCGTGTGTAGTTTAGTATTAGTAATAACTAATTAAAACTAAATCTGTGCGAAAATATTTATCAAAAATATATATACCTTTTCACACGCATCATGGAGTGTGTTGATAAACATCTTTATATGGCTATGATTAGGTCTCTTATATACCTCACAGCCAGCAGTCCTGATATCATGTTTGCCACCTGCATATGTGCAAGATATCAAGCCAACCCCAAGATGTCACACTTGGTTGCTGTTAAGACGATTCTCAGATATCTTAAAGGAGCTCCCAAGCTGGGACTTCTGTATCCAAAGAATTATGACTTCAATCTGTATGCATTTATAGATAGTGACTACGGTGGCTGTAACATGATGGCAAAGTCTACATCAGGGGGATTTCAATTCCTTGGTGGAAGGATAGTCTCATGGAAATGCAAGAACCAATCCTGTGTGTCTGCATCAACTGCTGAAGCCGAATACATTGCTGCTGCAAGCTGCTGTGCTCAAGTGCTTTGGATTCAGAATAAGATATTAGACTATGGATTCAACTTCAATGAGACTCCTATCCACATAGGCAACAATAGTTCTATCTTTATCACAAAGAATCCAGTACAACACTCAAAGACAAAGCACATTAACATTAGGTATCATTTGATAAGAGATAATTTTGAAAAAGGATTGATAAAACTGGTCAAAGTTAACACAAATGAACAATATGCTGATCTGTTCACAAAAGCTTTTGATGAAAAGAGATTTAAATATCTTGTATTAGCTATTAGGATGATTAACTTTGAGTAAATTTCCTTAAATTAATTCCAAGATTTTTTTCAAATACGTGTGTCTAGAAAATTGTCTAAATTATCTATCATATAAGCCCTATTTACCTTGTAAGAAAAGTTTTTACATGATATTTCTTAGAAATTTAAGAATTGAAGATGTATTTTCTCTCAGAAGACTTTAAATAGACTTCAGAAGAATGTTATGCCTTCAAAACTAATAACTACTTACCAAGGGATTTAACTTCGGAAGAAATTCTTAGATATATCTTCCAAAATATGTTTTAAAGGACAATTTTCTTCAGGAAGCAATTAAGCCTCAGAAGCTTTATTCATCCTTCGCATAAAACTTCTAAAGTTTAATAATATCTTCCGAAACCAAATATGCCTCGGAAGCAAAATTACTCTAAGTACTTTTTTTTCCGAAGCAATTCTTGTCAAATAAGGAATATCTTCCGAAGTCAAATTGTCTTCGGAATTTTTCTCAAAACATCAAAAACAAATTACCTTCAAAAGATTTTCTACTTCCAAGATAACTATTTTGGGCATTTTTTCAGAGGTGAGACCGACATCCGGATTTTAAAGTTTATCTCTTGCAATAAATTTGTCTAAAATCCAAGCATATAAATACCTTTTTCAATGGGTCTCCCGATCACTTCTTCCTCTTCATCTGCAAAAACTTCTAGCCCTAAATCACCAATAAACCCTTATTGCTCTTAACTTTTTTCTTGCTAAAGCTCCCTCAAATGGCCAACCCTAAACCCCAAAACCAGCCAGATTTCTCTATGCACCTACACAGGTAAGACAACCAGATTGCTCTGTTGTCGTCTGATAAAGGTCTTGGTTTCTCAGATGTCTGTTGATTTCTATTTCAATCACCGCACTCACAATAGACCCTCCATTATAAGAGAACAACGGATGGAGTTTTGGAGGACCTGCTAAGAGGTTATCTTGAATGGTGAGAAGGAATTGTGTGCATTAGTGTAGAGGAAGACTGTTTTCATCACCCTAGCCACCATCAACACTCATCTCAGTCTGGATGATGAAGAATGCGAACTTTACTTCCCTATAGATGGTGTTAATGGATCATTCAGGAAGATGAGCAATGAAGGGTAAGGTCTCTTTACAATAGAAGTACATCCTCCATGTTATAAACTACTCTTTATCAAAACTAATAACTACTTACTAAGGGATTTAACTTTAGAAAATATTCTGATATATATTTTCCGAAACTTAAATATGTTTCTAAGTACTTATATGTTTTAAAGGACAATTTTCATCCGAAAGCAATTAAGCCTTAGAAGCTTTATTCATCCTTTACATAAAACTTTTAAAGTTTAGTATCTTTTGAAACCAAATATGTCTCGAAATCAAAATTACTTTAAGTACTTTTTTTTCCGAAGCAATTCTCGTCAAATAAGGAATATCTTCCGAAGTCAAATTGTCTTCGGAAGTTTTCTCAAAACTTCCGAAACCGACTTACCTTCGAAAGATTTTCTACTTCCAAGATAACTACCTTTTTAAGCACTTTTTCAGAGGTGAGACCAACATCTGAATTTCAAAGTTTATCTTAAATATGCTTCTAAGTACTTATATGTTTTAAAGGACAATTTTCTTCCGAAAGCAATTAAGCCTCATAAGCTTTATTCATCTTTTACGTAAAACTTTTAAAGTTTAATATCTTTCGAAACCAAATATGTCTCGAAAGCAAAATTACTCTAAGTATTTTTTTTCCGATGCAATTCTTGTCAAATAAGGAATATCTTCCGAAGTCAAATTGTCTTCGGAAGTTTTCTCTAAACTTCCGAAAACAACTTACCTTCGAAAGATTTTCTACTTCCAAGATAACTACCTTTTTAAGAATTTTTCATAGGTGAGACCAACATCCGGATTACAATGTTTATCTTTTGCAATAAATTTGTCTCAAATCCAAGCATATAAATACCTTTTTCAACGAGTCTCCCGATCACTTCTTCCTCTTCATCTAAAAAACTTCTAGCCCTAAACCACAAACAAACCCTTATTGCTATTCACTTTTTTCTTGCTAAAGCTCCCTAAAACGGCCAACTCTGAACCCCAAAACCAGCCAGATTTCTCTATGCACCTACACAGGCAAGACAACTAGGTTGCTCTATTGTCATCTGACAAAGATCTTGGTTTCTCAGATGTCTGTTGCTTTCTATCTCAATCACCGCACTCATAATAGACCCTCCATTATATGAGAACAACTGATGGAGTTTTAGAGGACCTGCCAAGAGGTTATCTTGGATGGTGAGAAGGCATTGTCTGCATTAGTGTAGAGGAAGACAGTTTTCATCACCCTAGCAACCATCAACACTCATCTCAGTCTGGATGATGAAGAATGCGAAATTTACTTCCCTAAAGATGGTGTTAATGGATCATTCAGGAAGATGAGCAATGAAGGGTAAGGTCTCTTTACAATAGAAGTACATCCTCCATGCTATAAACTACTCTTTATTAAAACTAATAACTACTTACTAAGGGATTTAACTTCAGAAGATATTCTGATATATATTTTCCGAAACTTAAATATGTTTCTAAGTACTTATATGTTTTAAAGGACAATTTTCATCCGAAAGCAATTAAGCCTTAGAAGCTTTATTCATCCTTTACATAAAACTTTTAAAGTTTAATATCTTTTGAAACCAAATATGTCTCGAAATCAAAATTACTCTAAGTACTTTTTTTTCCGAAGCAATTCTCGTCAAATAAGGAATATCTTCCGAAGTCAAATTGTCTTCGGAAATTTTCACAAAACTTCCGAAAACAACTTACCTTCGAAAGATTTTCTCCTTCCAAGATAACTAACTTTTTAAGCACTTTTTTAGAGGTGAGACCAACATCCAGATTTCAAAGTTTATCTTTTACAATAAATTTGTCTCAAATACAAGCATATATCTACCTTTTTCAACGGGTCTCCCGATCACTTCTTCCTCTTCATCTGCAAAACTTCTAGCCCTAAACCACCAACAAACCCTTATTGCTCTTCACTTTTTTCTTGCTAAAGCTCCCTAAAATGACCAACCTTGAACCCCAAAACCAGCCAGATTTCTCTATGCACCTACACAGGCAAGACAATGGGTTGCTCTGTTGTCATCTGACAAAGATCTTGGTTTCTCAGATGTCTGTTGCTTTCTATCTCAATCACCGCACTTATAATAGGCCCTCCATTATATGAGAACAACTGATGGAGTTTTGGAGGACCTGCCAAGAGGTTATCTTGGACGGTGAGAAGGCATTGTCTGCATTAGTGTAGAGGAAGACTGTTTTCATCACCCTAGCAACCATCAACACTCATCTCAGTCTGGATGATGAAGAATGCAAACTTTCCTTCCCTAAAGATGCTGTTAATGGATCATTCAGGCAGATGAACTATGAAGGGTAAGGTCTCTTTACAATAGAAGTACATCCTCCATGTTATAAACTACTCTTTATCAAAACTAATAACTACTTACTAAGGGATTTAACTTCAGAAGATATTCTGATATATGTCTTCCGAAACTTAAATATGCTTCTAAGTACTTATATGTTTTAAAGGACAATTTTCATCCGAAAGCAATTAAGCCTTAGAAGCTTTATTCATCCTATACATAAAACTTTTAAAGTTTAATATCTTTTGAAACCAAATATGTCTCGAAAGCAAAATTACTCTAAGTACTTTTTTTTTCGAAGCAATTCTTGTCAAATAAGGAATATCTTCCGAAGTCAAATTGTCTTCGGAAGTTTTCTCTAAACTTCCGAAAACAACTTACCTTCGAAAGATTTTCTACTTCCAAGATAACTACCTTTTTAAGCACTTTTTCAGAGGTGAGACCAACATCCGGATTTCAAAGTTTATCTTTTGCAATAAATTTGTCTCAGATACAAGCATATAAATACCTTTTTCAACGGGTCTCCCGATGACTTCTTCCTCTTCATCTGCAAAAATTCTAGCCCTACACCACCATCAAACCCTTATTGCTCTTCACTTTTTTCTTGCTAAAGCTCCCTGAAATGGCCAACCCTGAACCCCAAAACTAGCCAGATTTCTCTATGCACCTACACAGGCAAGACAACTAGGTTGCTCTGTTGTCATCTGACAAAGATCTTGGTTTCTCAGATGTCTGTTGCTTTCTATCTCAATCACCGTACTCATAATAGACCCTCCATTATATGAGAACAACTGATGGAGTTTTGGAGGACCTGCTAAGATGTTATCAAGGACGGTGAGAAGGCATTGTCTGCATTAGTGTAGAGGGAGACTGTTTTCTTCACCCTAGCTACCATCAACACTCATCTCAGTCTGGATGATGAAGAATGCAAACTTTCCTTCCCTAAAGATGCTGTTAATGGATCATTCAGGCAGATGAGTTATGAAGGGTAAGGTCTCTTTACAATAGAAGTACATCCTCCATGTTATAAACTACTCTTTATCAAAACTAATAACTACTTACTAAGGGATTTAACTTCAGAAGATATTCTGATATATATCTTTCGAAACTTAAATATGCTTCTAAGTACTTATATGTTTTAATGGACAATTTTCTTCCGAAAGCAATTAAGCCTCAGAAGCTTTATTCATCCATTACGTAAAACTTTTAAAGTTTAGTATCTTTCGAAACCATATATGTCTCGAAAGCAAAATTACTCTAAGTACTTTTTTTTCCGAAGCAATTCTTGTCAAATAAGGAATATCTTCCGAAGTCAAATTGTCTTCGAAAGTTTTCTCTAAACATCCGAAAACAACTTACCTTCGAAAGATTTTCTACTTCCAAGATAACTACCTTTTTAAGCACTTTTTCAGAGGTGAGACCAACATCCGGATTTCAAAGTTTATCTTTTGCAATAAATTTGTCTCAGATACAAGCATATAAATACCTTTTTCAACGGGTCTCCCGATCACTTCTTCCTCTTCATCTGCAAAAATTCTAGCCCTACACCACCAACAAACCCTTATTGCTCTTCACTTTTTTCTTGCTAAAGCTCCCTGAAATGGCCAACCCTGAACCCCAAAACTAGCCAGATTTCTCTATGCACCTACACAGGCAAGACAACTAGGTTGCTCTGTTGTCATCTGACAAAGATCTTGGTTTCTCAGATGTCTGTTGCTTTCTATCTCAATCACCGCACTCATAATAGACCCTCCATTATATGAGAACAACTGATGGAGTTTTGGAGGACCTGCCAAGATGTTATCAAGGATGGTGAGAAGGCATTGTCTGCATTAGTGTAGAGGGAGACTGTTTTCTTCACCCTAGCTACCATCAACACTCATCTCAGTCTGGATGATGAAGAATGCAAACTTTCCTTCCCTAAAGATGCTGTTAATGGATCATTCAGGCAGATGAGTTATGAAGGGTAAGGTCTCTTTACAATAGAAGTACATCCTCCATGTTATAAACTACTCTTTATCAAAACTAATAACTACTTACTAAGGGATTTAACTTCAGAAGATATTCTGATATATATCTTCCGAAACTTAAATATGCTTCTAAGTACTTATATGTTTTAATGGACAATTTTCTTCCGAAAGCAATTAAGCCTCAGAAGCTTTATTCATCCATTACGTAAAACTTTTAAAGTTTAGTATCTTTCGAAACCATATATGTCTCGAAAGCAAAATTACTCTAAGTACTTTTTTTTCCGAAGCAATTCTTGTCAAATAAGGAATATCTTCCGAAGTCAAATTGTCTTCGAAAGTTTTCTCTAAACTTCCGAAAACAACTTACCTTTGAAAGATTTTCTACTTCCAAGATAACTACCTTTTTAAGCACTTTTTCAGAGGTGAGACCAACATCCGGATTTCAAAGTTTATCTTTTGCAATAAATTTGTCTCAGATACAAGCATATAAATACCTTTTCCAACGGGTCTCCCGATCACTTCTTCCTCTTCATCTGCAAAACTTCTAGCCCTAAACCACAAACAAACCCTTATTGTTATTCACTTTTTTCTTGCTAAAGCTCCCTAAAATGGCCAACCCTGAACCCCAAAACCAGCCCGATTTCTCTATGCACCTACAGAGGCAAGATAACTAGGTTGCTCTGTTGTCATCTGACAAAGATCTTGGTTTCTCAAATGTCTGTTGCTTTCTATCTCATTCACCGCACTCATAATAGACCCTCCATTATATGAGAACAACTGATGGAGTTTTAGAGGACCTACCAAGAGGTTATCTTGGATGGTGAGAAGGCATTGTCTGCATTAGTGTAGAGGAAGACTGTTTTCATCACCCTAGCCACCATCAACACTCATCTCAGTCTGGATGATGAAGAATGCAAACTTTCCTTCCCTAAAGATGCTGTTAATGGATCATTCAGGCAGATGAGCTATGAAGGGTAAGGTCTCTTTACAATAGAAGTACATCCTCCATGTTATAAACTAGTCTTTATCAAAACTAATAACTACTTACTAAGGGATTAAACTTCAGAAGATATTCTGATATCTATCTTCCGAAACTTAAATATGCTTCTAAGTACTTATATGTTTTAAATGACAATTTTCTTCCGAAAGCAATTAAGCCTCAGAAGCTTTATTCATCCTTTGCGTAAAACTTTTAAAGTTTAATATCTTTCGAAACCAAATATGTCTCGAAAGCAAAATTACTCTAAGTACTTTTTTTTTCCGAAGCAATTCTTGTCAAATAAGGAATATCTTCCGAAGTCAAATTGTCTTCGGAAGTTTTCTCTAAACATCCGAAAACAACTTTCCTTCGAAAGATTTTCTACTTCCAAGATAACTACCTTTTTAAAGAATTTTTTAGAGGTAAGACCAACATCCAGATTACAAAGTTTATCTTTTGCAATAAATTTGTCTCAAATCCAAGCATATAAATACCTTTCTCAACGGGTCTCCCGATCACTTCTTCCTCTTCATCTACAAAACTTCTACCCCTAAACCACAAACAAACCCTTATTGCTATTCACTTTTTTCTTGCTAAAGCTCCCTAAAATGGCCAACCCTAAACCCTAAAACCAGCCAGATTTCTCTATGCACCTACATAGGAAAGACAACTAGGTTGCTCTGTTGTCATCTGACAAAGATCTTGGTTTCTCAAATGTCTGTTGCTTTCTATCTCAATCACCACACTCATAATAGACCCTCCATTATATGAGAACAACTGATGGAGTTTTGGAGGACCTACCAAGAGGTTATCTTGGATGGTGAGAAGGCATTGTCTGCATTAGTGTAGAGGAAGACTGTTTTCATCACCCTAACCACCATCAACACTCATCTCAGTCTGGAAGATGAAGAATGCAAACTTTCCTTCCCTAAAGATGCTGTCAATGGATCATTCAGGCAGATGAGCTATGAAAGGTAAGGTCTCTTTACAATAGAAGTACATCCTCCATGTTATAAACTACTCTTTATCAAAACTAATAACTACTTACTAAGGGATTTAACTTCAGAAGATATTCTGATATATATCTTCCGAAACTTAAATATGTTTCTAAGTACTTATATGTTTTAAATGACAATTTTCTTTCGAAAGCAATTAAGCCTCAGAAGCTTTATTCATCCTTTACGTAAAACTTTTAAAGTTTAATATCTTTCGAAACCAAATATGTCTCGAAAGCAAAATTACTCTAAGTACTTTGTTTTCCGAAGCAATTCTCGTCAAATAAGGAATATTTTCCGAAGTCAAACTGTCTTCAAAAGTTTTCTCAAAACTTCCGAAACCAACATACCTTTGAAAGATTTTCTACTTCCAAGATAACTACCTTTTTAAGTACTTTTTCAAAGGTGAGACCAACATCCGAATTTCAAAGTTTATCTTAAATATGCTTCTAAGTACTTATATGTTTTAAAGGACAATTTTCTTCCGAAAGCAATTAAGCCTCGGAAGCTTTATTCATCTTTTACGTAAACCTTTTAAAGTTTAATATCTTTCGAAACCAAATATGTCTCGAAAGCAAAATTACTCTAAGTACTTTTTTTTTCCGAAGCAATTCTTGTCAAATAAGGAATATCTTCCGAAGTCAAATTGCCTTTGGAAGTTTTCTCTAAACTTCCGAAAACAAGTTTCCTTTGAAAGATTTTCTACTTCCAAGATAACTACCTTTTTAAGAATTTTTTAGAGGTAAGACCAACATCCGGATTACAAAGTTTATCTTTTGCAATAAATTTGTCTCAAATCCAAGCATATAAATACCTTTCTCAACGGGTCTCCCCGATCACTTCTTCCTCTTCATCTGCAAAACTTCTAGCCCTAAACCACAAACAAACCCTTATTGCTATTCAGTTTTTTCTTGCTAAAGCTCCCTAAAATGGCCAACCCTAAACCCTAAAACCAGCCAGATTTCTCTATGCACCTACATAGGAAAGACAACTAGGTTGCTCTGTTGTCATCTGACAAAGATCTTGGTTTCTCAAATGTCTGTTGCTTTCTATCTCAATCACCACACTCATAATAGACCCTCCATTATATGAGAACAACTGATGGAGTTTTGGAGGACCTACCAAGAGGTTATCTTGGATGGTGAGAAGGCATTGTCTGCATTAGTGTAGAGGAAGACTGTTTTCATCACCCTAGCCACCATCAACACTCATCTCAGTCTGGAAGATGAAGAATGCAAACTTTCCTTCCCTAAAGATGCTGTCAATGGATCATTCAGGCAGATGAGCTATGAAAGGTAAGGTCTCTTTACAATAGAAGTACATCCTCCATGTTATAAACTACTCTTTATCAAAACTAATAACTACTTACTAAGGGATTTAACTTCAGAAGATATTCTGATATATATCTTCCGAAACTTAAATATGTTTCTAAGTACTTATATGTTTTAAATGACAATTTTCTTTCGAAAGCAATTAAGCCTCAGAAGCTTTATTCATCCTTTACGTAAAACTTTTAAAGTTTAATATCTTTCGAAACCAAATATGTCTCGAAAGCAAAATTACTCTAAGTACTTTGTTTTCCGAAGCAATTCTCGTCAAATAAGGAATATTTTCCGAAGTCAAACTGTCTTCGGAAGTTTTCTCAAAACTTCCGAAACCAACATACCTTTGAAAGATTTTCTACTTCCAAGATAACTACCTTTTTAAGTACTTTTTCAAAGGTGAGACCAACATCCGAATTTCAAAGTTTATCTTAAATATGCTTCTAAGTACTTATATGTTTTAAAGGACAATTTTCTTCCGAAAGCAATTAAGCCTCGGAAGCTTTATTCATCTTTTACGTAAACCTTTTAAAGTTTAATATCTTTCGAAACCAAATATGTCTCGAAAGCAAAATTACTCTAAGTACTTTTTTTTTCCGAAGCAATTCTTGTCAAATAAGGAATATCTTCCGAAGTCAAATTGCCTTTGGAAGTTTTCTCTAAACTTCCGAAAACAAGTTTCCTTTGAAAGATTTTCTACTTCCAAGATAACTACCTTTTTAAGAATTTTTTAGAGGTAAGACAAACATCCGGATTACAAAGTTTATCTTTTGCAATAAATTTGTCTCAAATCCAAGCATATAAATACCTTTCTCAACGGGTCTCCCCGATCACTTCTTCCTCTTCATCTGCAAAACTTCTAGCCCTAAACCACAAACAAACCCTTATTGCTATTCAGTTTTTTCTTGCTAAAGCTCCCTAAAATGACCAACCCTGAACCCCAAAACCAGCCCGATTTCTCTATGCACCTACACAGGCAAGATAACTAGGTTGCTCTGTTGTCATCTGACAAAGATCTTGGTTTCTCAAATGTCTGTTGCTTTCTATCTCAATCACCGCACTCATAATAGACCCTCCATTATATGAGAACAACTGATGGAGTTTTAGAGGACCTACCAAGAGGTTATCTTGGATGGTGAGAAGGCATTGTCTGCATTAGTGTAGAGGAAGACTGTTTTCATCACCCTAGCCACCATCAACACTCATCTCAGTCTGGATGATGAAGAATGCAAACTTTCCTTCCCTAAAGATGTTGTTAATGGATCATTCAGGCAGATGAGCTATGAAGGGTAAGGTCTCTTTACAATAAAAGTACATCCTCCATGTTATAAACTACTCTTTATCAAAACTAATAACTACTTACTAAGGGATTTAACTTCAGAAGATATTCTGATATATATCTTTCGAAACTTAAATATGTTTCTAAGTACTTATATGTTTTAAATGACAATTTTCTTCCGAAAGCAATTAAGCCTCAGAAGCTTTATTCATCCTTTACGTAAAACTTTTAAAGTTTAATATCTTTCGAAACCAAATATGTCTCGAAAGCAAAATTACTCTAAGTACTTTGTTTTCCGAAGCAATTCTCGTCAAATAAGGAATATCTTCCGAAGTCAAACTGTCTTCGGAAGTTTTCTCAAAACTTCCGAAACCAACTTACCTTCGAAAGATTTTCTACTTCCAAGATAACTACCTTTTTAAGCACTTTTTCAGAGGTGAGACCAATATCCAGATTTAAAAGTTTATCTTAAATATGCTTCTAAGTACTTATATGTTTTAAAGGACGATTTTCATCCGAAAGCAACTAAGCCTCAGAAGCTTTATTCATCTTTTACGTAAACCTTTTAAAGTTTAATATCTTTCGAAACCAAATATGTCTCGAAAACAAAATTACTCTAAGTACTTTTTTTTCCGAAGCAATTCTTGTCAAATAAGGAATATCTTCCGAAGTCAAATTGTCTTCGAAAGTTTTCTCTAAACTTCCGAAAACAACATTCCTTCGAAAGATTTTCTACTTCCAAGATAACTACCTTTTTAAGAATTTTTTAGAGGTAAGACCAACATCCGGATTACAAAGTTTATCTTTTGCAATAAATTTGTCTCAAATCCAAGCATATAAATACCTTTCTCAACGGGTCTCCCGATCACTTCTTCCTCTTCATCTGCAAAACTTCTAGCCCTAAACCACAAACAAACCCTTATTGCTATTCACTTTTTTCTTGCTAAAGCTCCCTAAAATGACCAACCCTGAACCCCAAAACCAGCCCGATTTCTCTATGCACCTACACAGGCAAGATAACTAGGTTGCTCTGTTGTCATCTGACAAAGATCTTGGTTTCTCAAATGTCTGTTGCTTTCTATCTCAATCACCGCACTCATAATAGACCCTCCATTATATGAGACAACTGATGGAGTTTTGGAGGACCTACCAAGAGGTTATCTTGGATGGTGAGAAGGCATTGTCTGCATTAGTGTAGAGGAAGACTGTTTTCATCACCCTAGCCACCATCAACACTCATCTCAGTCTGGATGATGAAGAATGCAAACTTTCCTTCCCTAAAGATGCTGTTAATGGATCATTCAGGCAGATGAGCTATGAAGGGTAAGGTCTCTTTACAATAGACGTACATCCTCCATGTTATAAACTACTCTTTATCAAAACTAATAACTACTTACTAAGGGATTTAACTTCAGAAGATATTCTGATATATATCTTTCGAAACTTAAATATGTTTCTAAGTACTTATATGTTTTAAATGACAATTTTCTTCCGAAAGCAATTAAGCCTCAGAAGCTTTATTCATCCTTTACGTAAAACGTTTAAAGTTTAATATCTTTCGAAACCAAATATGTCTCGAAAGCAAAATTACTCTAAGTACTTTGTTTTCCGAAGCAATTCTCGTCAAATAAGGAATATCTTCCGAAGTCAAACTGTCTTCGGAAGTTTTCTCAAAATTTCCGAAACCAACTTACCTTCGAAAGATTTTCTACTTCCAAGATAACTACCTTTTTAAGCACTTTTTCAGAGGTGAGACCAACATCCAGATTTAAAAGTTTATCTTAAATATGCTTCTAAGTACTTATTTTTTTTAAAGGACGATTTTCATCCGAAAGCAATTAAGCCTCAGAAGCTTTATTCATCTTTTACGTAAACCTTTTAAAGTTTAATATCTTTCGAAACCAAATATGTCTCGAAAACAAAATTACTCTAAGTACTTTTTTTCCGAAGCAATTCTTGTCAAATAAGGAATATCTTCCGAAGTCAAATTGTCTTCGAATGTTTTCTCTAAACTTCCGAAAACAACTTTTCTTCGAAAGATTTTCTACTTCCAAGATAACTACCTTTTTAAGAATTTTTAAGAGGTAAGACCAACATCCGGATTACAAAGTTTATCTTTTGCAATAAATTTGTCTCAAATCCAAGCATATAAATACCTTTCTCAACGGGTCTCCCGATCACTTCTTCCTCTTCATCTGCAAAACTTCTAGCCCTAAACCACAAACAAACCCTTATTGCTATTCACTTTTTTCTTGCTAAAGCTCCCTAAAATGGCCAACCCTGAACCCCAAAACCAGCCAGATTTCTCTATGCACCTACACAGGCAAGACAACTAGGTTGCTCTGTTGTCATCTGACAAAGTTCTTGGTTTCTCAAATGTCTGTTGCTTTCTATCTCAATCACCTCACTCATAATAGACCCTCCATTATATGAGAACAACTGATGGAGTTTTGGAGGACCTACCAAGAGGTTATCTTGGATGGTGAGAAGGCATTGTCTGCATTAGTGTAGAGGAAGACTGTTTTCATCACCCTAGCCCCCATCAACACTCATCTCAGTCTGGATGATGAAGAATGCAAACTTTCCTTCCCTAAAGATGTTGTTAATGGATCATTCAGGCAGATGAGCTATGAAGCGTAAGGTCTCTTTACAATAGAAGTACATCCTCCATGTTATAAACTAGTCTTTATCAAAACTAATAACTACTTACTAAGGGATTTAACTTCAGAAGATATTCTGATATCTATCTTCCGAAACTTAAATATGTTTCTAAGTACTTATATGTTTTAAATGACAATTTTCTTCCGAAAGCAATTAAGCCTCAGAAGCTTTATTCATCCTTTACGTAAAACTTTTAAAGTTTAATATCTTTCGAAACCAAATATGTCTCGAAAGCAAAATTACTCTAAGTACTTTTTTTTTCCGAAGCAATTCTTGTCAAATAAGGAATATCTTCCGAAGTCAAAATGTCTTCGGAAATTTTCTCTAAACATCCGAAAACAACTTTCCTTCGAAAGATTTTCTACTTCCAAGATAACTACCTTTTTAAAGAATTTTTTAGAGGTAAGACCAACATCCGGATTACAAAGTTTATCTTTTGCAATAAATTTGTCTCAAATCCAAGCATATAAATACCTTTCTCAATGGGTCTCCCGATCACTTCTTCCTCTTCATCTGCAAAACTTCTACCCCTAAACCACAAACAAACCCTTATTGCTATTCACTTTTTTCTTGCTAAAGCTCCCTAAAATGGCCAACCCTAAACCCCAAAACCAGCCAGATTTCTCTATGCACCTACACAGGCAAGACAACTAGGTTGCTCTGTTGTCATCTGACAAAGATCTTGGTTTCTCAAATGTCTGTTGCTTTCTATCTCAATCACCGCACTCATAATAGACCCTCCATTATATGAGAACAACTGATGGAGTTTTGGAGGACCTACCAAGAGGTTATCTTGGATGGTGAGAAGGCATTGTCTGCATTAGTGTAGAGGAAGACTGTTTTCATCACCCTAGCCACCATCAACACTCATCTCAGTCTGGATGATGAAGAATGCAAACTTTCCTTCCCTAAAGATGCTGTTAATGGATCATTCAGGCAGATGAGCTATGAAGGGTAAGGTCTCTTTACAATAGAAGTA
This sequence comes from Flaveria sonorensis, assembly GCA_025506505.1. Classification (NCBI taxonomy): domain Eukaryota; kingdom Viridiplantae; phylum Streptophyta; class Magnoliopsida; order Asterales; family Asteraceae; genus Flaveria; species Flaveria sonorensis. Next base: position 42,191,390 of record CM046424.1, on the reverse strand, counting down.
CATCCTCCATGTTATAAACTACTCTTTATCAAAACTAATAACTACTTACTAAGGGATTTAACTTCAGAAGATATTCTGATATATATCTTCCGAAACTTAAATATGTTTCTAAGTACTTATATGTTTTAAATGACAATTTTCTTTCGAAAGCAATTAAGCCTCAGAAGCTTTATTCATCCTTTACGTAAAACTTTTAAAGTTTAATATCTTTCGAAACCAAATATGTCTCGAAAGCAAAATTACTCTAAGTACTTTGTTTTCCGAAGCAATTCTCGTCAAATAAGGAATATCTTCCGAAGTCAAACTGTCTTCGGAAGTTTTCTCAAAACTTCCGAAACCAACATACCTTCGAAAGATTTTCTACTTCCAAGATAACTACCTTTTTAAGTACTTTTTCAGAGGTGAGACCAACATCCGAATTTCAAAGTTTATCTTAAATATGCTTCTAAGTACTTATATGTTTTAAAGGACAATTTTCTTCCGAAAGCAATTAAGCCTCGGAAGCTTTATTCATCTTTTACGTAAACCTTTTAAAGTTTAATATCTTTCGAAACCAAATATGTCTCGAAAGCAAAATTACTCTAAGTACTTTTTTTTTCCGAAGCAATTCTTGTCAAATAAGGAATATCTTCCGAAGTCAAATTGCCTTTGGAAGTTTTCTCTAAACTTTCGAAAACAACTTTCCTTCGAAAGATTTTCTACTTCCAAGATAACTACCTTTTTAAAAATTTTTTAGAGGTAAGACCAACATCCGGATTACAAAGTTTATCTTTTGCAATAAATTTGTCTCAAATCCAAGCATATAAATACCTTTCTCAACGGGTCTCCCGATCACTTCTTCCTCTTCATCTGCAAAACTTCTAGCCCTAAACCACAAACAAACCCTTATTGCTATTCACTTTTTTCTTGCTAAAGCTCCCTAAAATGGCCAACCCTGAACCCCAAAACCAGCCCGATTTCTCTATGCACCTACACAGGCAAGATAACTAGGTTGCTCTGTTGTCATCTGACAAAGATCTTGGTTTCTCAAATGTCTGTTGCTTTCTATCTCAATCACCGCACTCATAATAGACCCTCCATTATATGAGAACAACTGATGGAGTTTTGGAGGACCTACCAAGAGGTTATCTTGGATGGTGAGAAGGCATTGTCTGCATTAGTGTAGAGGAAGACTGTTTTCATCACCCTAACCACCATCAACACTCATCTCAGTCTGGATGATGAAGAATGCAAACTTTCCTTCCCTAAAGATGCTGTTAATGGATCATTCAGGCAGATGAGCTATGAAGGGTAAGGTCTCTTTACAATAGAAGTACATCCTCCATGTTATAAACTACTCTTTATCAAAACTAATAACTACTTACTAAGGGATTTAACTTCAGAAGATATTCTGATATATATCTTTCGAAACTTAAATATGTTTCTAAGTACTTATATGTTTTAAATGACAATTTTCTTCCGAAAGCAATTAAGCCTCAGAAGCTTTATTCATCCTTTACGTAAAACTTTTAAAGTTTAATATCTTTCGAAACCAAATATGTCTCGAAAGCAAAATTACTCTAAGTACTTTGTTTTCCGAAGCAATTCTCGTGAAATAAGGAATATCTTCCCAAGTCAAACTGTCTTCGGAAGTTTTCTCAAAACATCCGAAACCAACTTACCTTCGAAAGATTTTCTACTTCCAAGATAACTACCTTTTTAAGCACTTTTTCAGGGGTGAGACCAACATCCAGATTTAAAAGTTTATCTTAAATATGCTTCTAAGTACTTATATGTTTTAAAGGACGATTTTCATCCGAAAGCAATTAAGCCTCAGAAGCTTTATTCATCTTTTACGTAAACCTTTTAAAGTTTAATATCTTTCGAAACCAAATATGTCTTGAAAACAAAATTACTCTAAGTACTTTTTTTTCTGAAGCAATTCTTGTCAAATAAGGAATATCTTCCGAAGTCAAATTGTCTTCTAAAGTTTTCTCAAAACTTTCGAAAACAACTTTCCTTCGAAAGATTTTCTACTTCCAAGATAACTACCTTTTTAAGAATTTTTTAGAGGTAAGACCAACATCCGGATTACAAAGTTTATCTTTTTGAATAAATTTGTCTCAAATCCAAGCATATAAATACCTTTCTCAACGGGTCTCCCGATCACTTCTTCCTCTTCATCTGCAAAACTTCTAGCCCTAAACCACAAACAAACCCTTATTGCTATTCACTTTTTTCTTGCTAAAGCTCCCTAAAAAGGCCAACCCTGAACCCCAAAACCAGCCAGATTTCTCTATGCACCTACACAGGCAAGACAACTAGGTTGCTCTGTTGTCATCTAAACAAAGTTCTTGGTTTCTCAAATGTCTGTTGCTTTCTATCTCAATCACCGCACTCATAATAGACCATCCATTATATGAGAACAACTGATGGAGTTTTGGAGGACCTACCAAGAGGTTATCTTGGATCGTGAGAAGGCATTGTCTGCATTAGTGTAGAGGAAGACTGTTTTCATCACCCTAGCCCCCATCAACACTCATCTCAGTCTGGATGATGAAGAATGCAAACTTTCCTTCCCTAAAGATGTTGTTAATGGATCATTCAGGCAGATGAGCTATGAAGGGTAAGGTCTCTTTACAATAGAAGTACATCCTCCATGTTATAAACTAGTCTTTATCCAAACTAATAACTACTTACTAAGGGATTTAACTTCAGAAGATATTCTGATATCTATCTTTCGAAACTTAAATATGTTTCTAAGTACTTATATGTTTTAAATGACAATTTTCTTCCGAAAGCAATTAAGCCTCAGAAGCTTTATCCATCCTTTACGTAAAACTTTTAAAGTTTAATATCTTTCGAAACCAAATATGTCTCGCAAGCAAAATTACTCTAAGTACTTTTTTTTTTCGAAGCAATTCTTGTTAAATAAGGAATATCTTCCGAAGTCAAATTGTCTTCGGAAGTTTTCTCTAAACTTCCGAAAACAACTTACCTTCTAAAGATTTTCTACTTCCATGATAACTACCTTTTTAAGCACTTTTTCAGAGGTGAGACCAACATCCAGATTTAAAAGTTTATCTTAAATATGTTTCTAAGTACTTATATGTTTTAAATGACAATTTTCTTCCGAACGCAATTAAGCCTCAAAAGCTTTATTCATCCTTTACGTAAAACTTTTAAAGTACTTTTTTTTCCGGAGCAATTCTCGTCATATAAGGAATATCTTCCAAAGTCAAATTGTCTTCGAAAGTTTTCTCAAAACTTCTGAAAACAACTTACCTTCGAAAGATTTTCTATTTCCAAGATAACTACCTTTTTGGGCACTTTTTCAAAGGTGAGACCAACATCCGGATTCAAAAGTTTATCTTTTGCAATAAATTTGTCTCAAATCCAAGCATATAAATACCCTTTTCAACGGGTCTCCCGATCACTTCTTTCTCTTCATCTACAAAACTTCTAGCCCTAAATCACCAACAAACCCTTATTGCTCTTCACTTTTTTCTTGCTAAAGCTCCCTCAAATGGCCAACCCTGAACCCCAAGACAGGCAAGACAACTAGGTTGCTCTGTTATCATCTGACAAAGATCTTGGTTTCTCAAATGTCTGTTGCTTTCTATCTTAATCACCACACTCACAATAGACCCTCTACTATATGAGAACAACTGATGGAGTTTTAGAGGACCTGCTAAGAGGTTATCTTGGACGGTGAGAAGGCATTGTTTGTATTATTGTAGAGGAAGACTGTTTTCATCACCCTAGCCACCATCAACACTCATCTCAGTCTAGATGATGAAGAACGCAAACTTTCCTTCCCTAAATATGTTGTTAATGGATCATTCAGGTGGATGAGCTATGAAGGGTAAGGTCTCTTTATAATAGAAGTACATCCTCCATGTTATAATCTACTCTTTATCAAAACTAATAACTACTTACTAAGGGATTTATCTTCGGAAGATATTCTGATATATATCTTCCAAAACTTAAATATTGCAACACCCGGGTATTTTTAAAGACGAGAAAGAAGGAATAAATGTGAATAAAAGAAAGAAAACACAATTTAACCCAAGTTGAGGGGCTAAATGTGTCAAAAGGACAAAAAGTATAAAAAGTTGGTACAAAAGTGGGCATTGCCGCCCACACTATCTGCACACCACTTTTCATTCGGATTTTCTAGAGAGAGAAATAGAAGAGTTCGGATTTTGAAGAAGGAAGAACAAGAAACCGAATCCAAGGTAAGAATTCTTGGTTTTTGAGGTGTTCCTGTTGGGTTTTAGCCTCGGTTGTATGCTTATGTGTGTATGTGGTGTTCGGGTGTGTGTTTTTGGTGGGTTTGTAGGTTGTTGAACTCATAGTGCAAACGGGTTGAAGAAGTCATACTTGAAGGTTGTCAAAGGTGAGTTCTAGAACCCCCTTTTTACATGTTTTAACTGATTTTGGGGCTGGAAATGCATGTATGTATGTTTTTACGAAAATGGATTTTGTACCTGTATGTATACGTATATGTGAATGTGGGTGATTTGGGTGATTTATGATGTTATGAGTGTGCCATGTTCATGTTATGATGCTTAGAATGCTAGAACTAAGTTAGAACATGATGAATGATGATTTAGGTCTGATTATGTTGTTGATAGTGTAAGTTGGTTGCCCAGGCGCCTAAAACTGCCCATGCGCCTAAGCACTCATGCGCATGCATAGTGCCCATGCGCCTAGATATTTTCCCAGGAGACTTAGTGTTGGGTCATGCTCCCAAATAGTGCCCATCGCCTGAAAGTTCCCCATGCGCCTAATTTCTGAAATTTTGGGAAAAATGTAAAGTGTAGGCTTTGACTTGGGATGTTCCCGGGGGTAATGTAAGTTGACTTTATGATGTCATATGTGAAGTGATGATGATGTTATGTCTAGTATGGTTATGTTTATATTATTTTCCTTATTGTATATATTATTTCTGTGGCTTTACGTGGTATGATTATGAAAGTAAATGGAAAGTATTATGTAACTTAAAGTGGAAGATAATGAAAAAGGGAACGTAAAGAATGGAAGAATGCATGCACTAATGAATGAATGGTGTAATGAAAAGTCTTGCAAGAAATGTATGGAGGTTCACACCCAATGAAGGGTGTTAGCTCAACTATGTGCGGGTTAGCTACCCCGGAAGGATGCACACTGGGGCCTAATCTTTGTGATTGACCATATGTATAGGACCCTTGCCGCTTGCCCTAGGTACTAGAGTCAGCTTCATGCACAATGTTCGAGGTCTATGATAGACCTCAGGCCCAGTAACCATCTTCGTGCACAATGTTCGGGGTATAGCACATGGCATTGGTCCGGAATTAAAGATGAATGATAATGATGAGTGTACTTGCCCCAGGCCCAAGGGTCAGCTTCGTGCACAATGTTCGGCATATAGTGCATGTCATCGGAAGTTAATGAATGTACGTAAGGTACGGTAAGAATGATAATGAATGATAAGATGACGTACGATGATGAATGAACGAAAGTTAATGATTGACGATGAAAGATAATAATAAATTATTATCTATGTGTAAGTATGATGCATGATCACATGTGAAAGTAAAGAAAGAATGGAATTAAATGAAAGAAAAGTATTTTATTTTTATGAAACTAGAACTCACTCAGCAACGCTGACTTTTATGTGTTTCCAGTTGGCAGGTAATGTTGTTGAGGATGGCACGGGGCAGCTACTTGGCATTTTTGGATGGCATCCGTTGTTTAAATTATAAGGTTTTTGTGATGTAATGCAACGAGTAATATTTTGTAATCTGTCAATGATGTACTATTTTGCAAAAGCATATATATATAAATGAAATGGTTTGTTTAAAAGAATTCCGCTGCAATATTTTAGTAAAGTTAATGTATGTTTTATGCTTTGTGTGTAATGATTGACCAGCTGTAAGCGTTCCAGGAACGGGGCCTTACAAGTTGGTATCAGAGCCAAAGTTCAAGTGAATTGGGTAAATATTTTCAAAAGAAACCTAAACTTAAACTGTGAATGGGACAAGGGGAAGGGATGCCAGTCCGAGTAGCTGCGTGCCATCAGGTATTTTCTTAATGTTAACCGGTATTATGTGCGCATGTTATGTGGTTTATGTGCTTCTTAGTAGATTTAGATATTGATGTAGTCAGGATAGGAAATGCTTGGGGTATGAAGAGTAAAGTAAGTGGCTAATCATAACTGGCCACTGTAATTAGGAACTTAGTATACTTGACATAAACTGAGCTATTACCTTGAATGACCGTGTTAGTGTTTGAATCTTATAGCATGTTAAAGGATGGCCGGTGGTAGATCTTCAAAGGCTTCCAGAGGTGGAGGTCGTGGTGGACGTGGTGCTGGACCACGGGTCATGAGAGGAAGGCCTAGATCTGAAGAGGTGGCTCATGAAGAGCCCGAGACCCCTCATCCGGAGGGCGGTGATGAGATTGCTAACTTAAGGGCCTCGGTGAAGGAGGCTGTTGTAGAGGAGGTTCATCAGGTCATGCAGACGATCTTACCGTATGTGGTGACCGAAGTGATAAAGGCTGTAAGAGACGGAGAAAGGAAAGAGAGGAATAGGTCCTCGGGAGGGAAAGAGCAACCAGAGACTGAGACGGTTGTCTCTACTGATGAGGAAGAAGAAGAAGAGCCTGTGCCGGAGGTAGCACGAGGCTGTAACTATGGGGCATTTCAAAGATGCAAGCCCCCGACTTTCGATGGCAACGGCACTGCTGCTGCTGCTCACCGGTGGGTGAGAGAGATGGAAGCTGTACTTGATATCAGCGAGTGCCAGGAGGATCAGAAGGTGAAGTTTGCCACTTATTCATTTGTGGACTCGGCTCTGTGCTGGTGGGACAATATCGTCCAAGCCGAGGGTAGTAGGGAAATTGGAAGAATGAGGTGGCCAGAGTTGAAGAAGCTGGTGATCGAGGAGTTCTGTCCTCATAAGGAGCTCGACAAGGTTGAGAGGGAGTTCTTGTAGCTGGAGGCTGGAACCATGACACATCAGCAATACACCACCAAGTTTAACGAGATGGCACGACTGGTGCCGGATCAGGTGACGCCTCTGTCACGAAAGATCAAGAGGTACATCCAGGGCTTGCCGGCGGATATCCGTAGGCACATGATCGCCGCCCGGCCGAGTACGTTCAGGTCAGTGGTCGATCTAGCGGGAAGGCTGTACGACGAGAGGGAAGTGGTGGTGGCTGAGGTGAGCAAGAAAGACGGTGGTGACCGAAACTGGAATGGGAAAATGTTTGGTCGGCGTGGTGCCCCGGCAAACAACAAGAATGCATGGGTGGATGACCGGCCTGTGGTCACATCCGGTGCGGGGTCGAAGAGGTGTGGCAAGTGTGGGAAGGAGCACACCGGGGAGTGTAGGTGGGGATTGAATGTGTGCTTCAAGTATGGAAAGCCTGGCCACATGGCAAGAGAGTGCAAGGTGGCAAGGTGTTTTAACCGTGGTGGAGAGGGCCACATGAGTCGAGAATGCAAGAAGTAAAGGGCTGAGAGTTCTGGGGCAGGGAAGAAGACCGGGACCGAGGGGCAAAGAGCGAGTGCTAGGGCATTCACGATGACTCAGGAGGAGGCTATGACGAACCCCGATGTCATGTCAGGTATGTTTCTAGTAAACCAAACTCTTGCTTCTGTGTTATTTGATTCAGGTGCTAGTAAGAGTTTTATTTTTGCTGCTTTCTGTGCTAAGTTGCCTGTTAGTAGTAGAGGTGTTGATGAGCCCTTTGATGTAGAAACTGCCATAGGTAAGTATACCAGGATTGTTGACCTGATAGAAGGCAGCGATATAGAATTAGATGGTCATAAATTTCCTGCTAGACTGTTCGTGATGACCTTAGGTGGATTTGACGTAGTCCTAGGAATGGATTGGTTGGCGGACTACGAGGCGAATATCATATGTCGTAAGAAGATGATTCGACTGACAGCGCCCGACGGGAGTTTGGTGACGATCTACGGTGATCGAGTTACGACTATCCCTAAGGTGATTTTGATGGCGGTGGCGGGAAAGTGCATGAGGCGTGGATGTAGTGCCTACTTGGCCTACGTGAAGGATGTAGATACGCCAACACCACAACTGTCGGATGTACCGGTTGTGTGTGAGTTCCCAGATGTGTTTCCTTAAGATTTACCAGGTGTGCCACCGGACCGTGAGATTGAGTTCCAGATTGACTTGATACCCGGTGCCCAACCTGTTGCTAAGGCACCGTATCGGTTGGCTCCGACCGAGATGAAAGAATTGATGGAGCAAATACAAGAGTTGCTTGATAAGGGGTTCATTAGACCGAGTATCTCTCCTTGGGGTGCTCTGGTCTTATTCGTGAAGAAGAAGGACGGTAGTATGAGGATGTGTATAGACTACCGCGAGCTGAACAAGTTGACGGTGAAGAATTGGTATCCATTATCGAGGATTGATGACTTGTTTGATCAGCTCCAAGGTGCCAGTTGGTTCTCGAGGATAGATCTTCGATCTGGATACCATCAGCTGATGGTGAAGGAGCAAGATATTCCTAAAACAGCTTTTCGCACGCGTTATGGACACTACGAGTTTCTTGTTATGTCCTTTGGTTTGACCAACGCGGCTGCTTTTATGGACTTGATGAATCGAGTGTGTCAGCCGATGTTGGATAAATCAGTGATTGTGTTTATTGATGATATCCTGATTTATTCGAAGAATGAGGCGGAGCATGCCAGTCACATTTGAGAAGTGTTAGAGACGTTGAGAAAAGAGAAGATGTATGCCAAGTTCTCCAAGTGCGCGTTCTGGTTGCGGAAAGTTCTATTTTTGGGTCATGTGGTGAATCCGGAAGGGATCATGGTGGACTCGGCAAAGGTGGAAGCGGTGATGCAATGGATGTCTCCAAAGACGCCATCCGAGGTTCGTAGTTTCTTGGGGTTGGTGGGTTATTATAGGAGATTCATTCAAGACTACTCTAAGATAGCTTCCCCATTGACTAAGTTGACCCGCAAGGATGTGAAATTTGTATGGGGTCAAGCTCAAGAGAGTGCTTTTGAGGATTTAAAGGCAAGGTTGACTCAAGCTCCAATTTTATTATTACCCGAAGGATGCGAGGACTTAGTGGTCTATTCTGATGCTTGTTACTTGGGGTTGGGTTGCGTGTTGATGTAGCGAGGAAAGGTTATAGCTTATGCATCCCGACAGTTGAAAGTTCATGAGGTTAATTACCCTACTCATGACTTGGACCTTGCAGCTGTGGTCTTTGCATTAAAGATTTGGAGGCACTACCTATACGGAACGAAGTGCACAATCTTCATGGACCACAAGATATTGAAGTACTTCTTCGAGCAAAAGGATCTGAACATGAGGCAGAGGCGATGGTTGGAGCTCATAAAGGATTATGATTGCGAGATCCATTACCATCCGGGCAAGGCGAACGTTGTAGCGGATGCCCGTAGCCGAAAGGAGAGACCCGAGCCGATTCGAGTGAAGGCTTATCAGTTGATTATGACTTCTGATGTGATGAAGCAGGTCAAGGAGTTTCAAGACGAGGCATTGAAGGAAGATTATCTTAACTCCGAAAGGATGAGAGGTATGGTTACGGAGTTGGGTGAAAACACTCTTGGTGTTAGAACCCGATTCGGACGTATGTGGATCCCTCGTTACAGGGATTTACGTGGGAGGATTATGGATGAAGCTCATAAGGCTCGATACTACATTCATCCTGGTGCTACGAAGATGTATCAAGATATGAAGAAAGATTATTGGTGGCCGGGTATGAAGCGCGATGTAGCGGAGTATGTGAGTAAATGTCTTTCTTGCTTGCAAGTGAAGGCCGAGCATCAGAAGCCGTACGGGAAGATCCAACCATTGGATATATAAGAGTGGAACTGGGAGCATATCACCATGGACTTTATCACGAAGTTACCACGTACCGTGAGAGGGTATGATTGCATATGGGTGATAGTTGATCGTTTAAAAAAGAGTGCCCACTTTCTACCGATCCGCGAGACGTACTCTTCTGAAAGATTAGTGGATATATTCATCAAAGAGATTGTAACTCGTCATGGTATGCCGGTGTCTATTGTTTCTGACAGTGAGACCCGTTTTACATCAAAATTTTGGAAGAAATTCCATGATGCTATGGGGACGAGGTTACACATTAGTACGGCTTATCATCCTCAGACGGATGGTCAGTCGGAAAGGACTATTCAGATGCTAGAAGATATGCTTCGGGCATGCGTCATTGACTTTAGAGGAAGTTGGGATGACCACTTACCGTTAGCTAAGTTCTCATATAATAACAGTTATCATGCCAGTATTGGTATGCCCCCTTAGGAGATGCTATATGGTAGGAGATGTAGAACACCCGTTTGTTGGGGTGATAATGGTCAAAAGGAGTTGGGAAGTATTGAGGTGATTGAGGCTACGACAGAGAAGCTCGAAAAGATTAAAGCCATTATAAAGGCAGCCAAAGATAGGCAGAAGTCGTATGCCGACAAGGGACGTAGGCCGATTGAGTTCCAGGTGGGTGATAGAGTTATGTTGAAGGTCTCACCTTGGAAAGGTATCATTCGGTTCAGAAAGTGGGGCAAGTTAAGTCCGAGGTACATAGGGCCTTTTCGAATCATTGCTCGAGTAGGAGAGATGGCCTATAGATTGGAGTTACCCGATGAGTTAAGTGAAATTCACCCTACATTCCATGTATCTCATCTGCAGAAGTGTTTAGCTGACGAAGATATGGTTGTGCCACTGGAAGATATTGAAGTTGATGAAAGGCTCAATTATATGGAGCAACCAGTGGCAATCATTGATCTCAATGAGAAAAGGTTAAGGAATAAAGTGGTTCCCCTTGCGCGTGTACAGTGGAAGCACAGGAAGGGATCTGAGTCTACGTGGGAGACTGAAGAAGAGATAAGGCAGTATTACCCACATCTGTTTGTTGAATAACAGGTTTCGGGGAGGAAATCTATATAAGGGGGTTGGACTTGTAACACCCGGGTATTTTCAAAGACGAGAAAGAAGGAATAAATGTGAATAAAAGAAAGAAAACACAATTTAACCCAAGTTGAGGGGCTAAATGTGTCAAAAGGACAAAAAGTATAAAAAGTTGGTACAAAAGTAGGCATGGCCTCCCACACTATTTGCACACCACTTTTCATTTGGATTTTCTAGAGAGAGAAAGAGCAGAGTTTGGATTTTGAAGAAGAAAGAACAAGAAATCGAATCCAAGGTAAGAATTCTTGGTTTTTGAGGTGTTCCTGTTGGGTTTTAGCCTCGGTTGTATGCTTATGTGTGTATGTTGTGTTCGGGTGTGTGTTTTTGGTGGGTTTCTAGGTGGTTGAACTCATAGTGCAAACGGGTTGAAGAAGTCATACTCGAAGGTTGTCAAAGGTGATTTCTAGAACCCCCTTTTTACATGTTTTAACTGATTTTGGGGCTGGAAATGTATGTATGTATGTTTTTACGAAAATGGGTTTTGTACCCGTATGTATGTGTATGTGTGAATGTGGGTGGGTTATGATTTGGGTGATTTATGATGTTATGATTGTGCCATGTTCATGTTATGATGCTTAGAATGCTAGAACTAAGTTATAACATGATGAATGATGATTTGGGACTGATTATGTTGTTGATAGTGTAAGTTGGTTGCCCATGCGCCCAAAACTGCTCATGCGCCTAGGCACTCATGCGCATGCATAGTGCCCATGCGCCTAGAAATTTGCCCAGGAGACTTAGTGTTGGGTCATGCTCCCAAATAGTGCCCATGCGCCTGAAAGTTCCCCATGCACTTAATTTCTAAAATTTTGGGGAAAATGTAAAGTGTAGGCTTTGACTTGGGATGTTCCCGGGGGTAATGTAAGTTGACTTTATGATGTCATATGTGATGTGATGATGATGTTATGTATGGTATGGTTTGGAAGAAAAAGTACTTAGAGTAATTTTGATTATGTATGTAATAGGTTGATGTTAGTTTATTTCCTTGTAATTGGCATTTTTACAGTTTTTCTAACCCAGCGAAACTACGGTCAATACTATAGTTTCGCTCGTAGTCAGCCGTCCGAGGTCACCCGGCGAAACTATAGTTCGCTGCCGGGTGAATCTAGTTGATGGTCTAGACAGTTGTGCTAGCCAGAGAAACTGTCAGTGAATCTAGCTTAGTTTATATATTGTCATGTTTTCATCTTTGTAAGCAAGTTTTAAAAAACCCTAATACTGAAATATCTTTGTTGCAACTATGTGTGTCTGCCGGAAGTTCATTTATTATTATTTTTGAGCCATTGGTTGTTGATTATTGCTTAGATTCTCAATTTGTTCATTATGTTATTGATATTGTAGTGTTGATTCAGTGGGAATTCCTTGTTACACATCAATTGCACTATTATATGGATTAGAAGGACCAACAATATGGTATGAGAGCCTTTATGCTCTTGATTGATTGGTTTTGTGCATTTTCGAAAAAAGTTACTGTTCCATCCATTATTGATTTGATTTGCTCATTTTTGAATGGAAATTGATTAAGGATTGTGTTTTTTGGGTGTGGGAAGCCATTGAAATCATCAGATATCAAATTCATTGAGATTTGGATGAGTTTGGATTGATTTTGTACTGAAAAAGGTTTTCAGATTCGTCGGATGAATTTAGATATCTTTTAGCGAAACTAACACTTGTTTCCGTGAATTTACAAAATTCGTGGTGTTTGGTTCTGGGTCTTTGCTTCAGCGAAAGTAGCTCTTTTGAACGAAAGTTCATCTTCCTTGATTGCCATAGCAAGCGAAAGTGCTGCCGAAATTGTCTTAGAACGAAGGTTCTACTAGTCTCAGCGAAACTATCGCCGAAACTAGAGTTTATGATCACTAATTTGGGCGACACTATTGTTTGCTTGCCAGCGAATCTACGAGCAAAGTTGTCAGCGAATTTAGAAGCGAATCTACGAGCGAAGTTGTCAGCGAATTTAGCAGCGAATTTACCAGCGAATCCAGATTTTTTAGCGAATTTAATACTATTTAAAGAATGACATCCACCAATATCACCATTTCTGACTTGGAGAGTGTTGCTCCCAATAGGCCACCGAGGCTTATAAACGGTGATAATTTTAAGGACTGGAAACGATGTTTAAAAGCCTTCTTTTACTACACTGATCATAATCAATGGGAATCAATAGTAAACGGTCCACACACTCCAACTGTCACTGTTGGTCAAGTTACCTCACCCAACAATGATCCATCTACCATTACCAAAAGAGACCTCAAGCTAATCGATCGCGATCAGAAAGCTTTTAGAGCTTTAACTTTATGTTTATCTCAAGAAATCTACAACCGCTTTTCTGAACACAAGAATGCAAAATCTTTATATGATTCTTTGTGTGAATTTTAAGATGGAAATGAGGATTTGAAGAAGGATAGGAAACTCAAGCTGAAAAGGAGTTCAATTCATTCATAGGACACATGAATGAAAGCCTTACTGATATTACAAATCGAGTTTTGTCTATCTCCAGCGCCTTAAAGAAGTTTGACGAACATCCGGGTAATCATGAACAAGTTACTGAGCTCTTGGACTCACTCCCACCAAAATGGAGCTTGCAAGTTAGGATGTTGAAACAGGAAAGAAACTTCGCTGATTACAAACTTATGGATGTAATCAACAAATTGAAATCTTTTGATTTGGATTTGAAAGGAAGGGAATACAACCAATCCATGATGCTAGCCACAGTATATCCACTAGATGCTGCATTAGTGCCATCCGCTACAAACTCATCTATGTATGGTTCAGGTTATGGTGGTTCTACAGGATATGGCGTATCAAACAATTCCAGTGGTGGATCTATAAGTGTTAGCTCAAGCTCAAAGCCATCCGTTATTGCTCAAATTCCATATGATACAATGGCATTATTCGGAATGTTTGTACACAGCTATGAAGCTCTAGTTGCAGGGGAGCTGAAGGGAAAAGGAATGACAGTTGAAATGTATGAGGTAGATCCTGATGAGTTAGAGGAAATTGATATCCAATGGTAGATGGCCATGCTCACACTACGCGTAAGAAGATTCATGGAACGAACTGGTAGGAGGAGCTTTGGAAGTCAAACCCAGAACTCTAAGCTTGGTTTTGATAAGTCAAAATTGAGATGCTTTAATTGCAAACAGTTGGGACACTTTAAAAGAGAATGTCCATCTCCTATCATCACTGAACCAGGAACTTCTGGAACTTCTAAAGTTATACCGATCATCGACAAGGAAGAAGCTAAGCCCAAGAAGGAAACAACACTCTTTTCAAACTTTGATTGGAGTGCTAAGATTAAGGAAACTAAAGAAGAAATCAATCATGCGCTAGTGGCTGAGGTGGTGAACAGTGATGTGGATTCTGTTGAGGACTTTGATCCTTTCAAGGAATTCAAGAGTGAGATTCAAGAAGAAGCTATTGGTAAAAGTGGTGAGCAACGGGTTCAAGCTGAAGAAGTGAAGATTGGCAAAGTTAAAGAAGAAAAAGGTGATGGTGAGAATGTTGAAGAGAAAGTGATAGTTTGTGAAGTAAGTGGGGGTGAAGCAGGACGTCTGTAAAGAAGAAAACAAGGAGGAAGGTGAAGCTGAGGAGATTAGGAAGAAAGCACCTGAGGAAGAAGAATGCAGGAAGAGCACTCCAGTCTGCCAGTGTGAAAAGGCCCTGGTTGCTGAAAAGCTACTTATGGGTCTTCCTTATGAGGTAATTCAAGACATGTGTTCTCGTCCATGCAAAATTCATTTATTTGGGCTATATAAAGCTAACAAACTATTATTAAAAATGAAAAAGAATTGAAACAAATAAATAAAAAACTTACAACAAATGTGTCTAAATATTTTTTCAAGTTAAATGAAGCTTTAAAAGAGAATGAGCATTTAAAAAGAAATCTTTTGGAAAGAAACGTTGAAATAAATGCTTTAACTGAACGTGTAGCACTTGCTAAATTCGAAACAAGCAAATTCAAAACTAAACTTGAAAAGTGGACAATTTCTGGGATGAAACATGAGGAGCTTTGCAAGAAACAACGGGGGGATACAATTAAGACTGGTTTGGGAAGCGAAGAAACCACTCATGTTTATCCTCCCCAAGCACTTACTGTTATTCTCCTATGCCTATACCTCATCCAACTAATGAATTAATTCAGAAAGATACTAACAGTTTGTATGCAGGTTTAGAAGGAGTGAATCATAAGGAGATTCGGGAGGAATATGATTATGGTGCAAGTAGTGGTCTGGACAGTTCTAGTCTTAACATTTTAGGTTCTAAAAAGTCTTTAATAGACAATAGTTTAAGTAGATTTGTTTCCCAAACATCTATTACAGACAGTAGTATGTGTAGTTCTAGTTCTAGCCCAGCTTGTTCATCTTCAGATGTCTATAAATCAAATCATGATGTTTCAAATGCTCGTGTTAATAGAAATGATGGTTGTTTAAGCAAAGCTTCAGATAGACATACTGACTCAAATTGTTTTGAAAAGTTTCTTTCTCATCCTATCCCATCTTTTACACCAATTCGGATCTCTAAAACTAACGAAACAGAGATAACCTTTTCAAACGTTAGAAACCTTAATGTAAATGAATTAGAATATGCTAAAATTAAGGTCACAATAGAAGTATTAAAAGAATCATATGACTCTTGTAGCAATTCTGATTCACAGATGTCTGAATGTGAGGAAGAAATATTAACTGATCAAGCGTCTGTTTCAAAATGTAACAAGAAGGGTTTAAAGTCCTGGTGTTTTAGATGTGGGAAGGATGATCATGTTATTAAAACCTGCACTGCGTTTGTTAATAGAAATGTAAATAGTAAGTCCTTAGGAACTAGATTAAATCATTTAGTAAATAATTTTTTCTGTAAAAAAATCTTCTGTTTCGAGACCTAAGTCAGTCAAGACTTGGGTCCTAATTTCCAAATCTTAACAATATTTTTGTTTATATGCCAGGAACATTCCAGAAGAGCTATCAATAGCCTCTGGCACATTGATAGCGGATGTTCAAGGTATATGACCGGGCTGAAGGACCTACTCACAAATTATCGTATAATAAATGGAGGATATGTCGCTTTTGTTGGAGACAAGAAGGGTGGAAAGATGATTGGTCAGGGAGAAGTCTCAAATGGTTCCTTGACTCTGGAGAAAGTGAACTATGTTCCAGAATTGGCATTCAATCTGTTAAGTGTATCACAAATCTGTGATAAAGATATACCATTGTTCTTTATGTCAAATTAATGCTTGTTTCTCAAACCAGAGTTTATTATTTTAGAAGACTTAGTGATCATGCGTGCTCCAAGAAAGAATGATACTTATCTTTTATATATGGGATCACAAGAATCTACCTCCATTATGACATGTCTCCTGTCCAAAGCTTCATCTTCTGAATCCTTTCTGCGGCATAGACGATTAGAACATGTTAATTTCAAGAATATAAATAAAGTGGTTAAGAACAATCTTGTGAGGGGGCTACCACTTAAAGATTTTTCAGTGGTAGAAAAATGCATGGCGTGTGCCCAAGGAAAACAGCACAAAAAGCCACACAAGCTAAAGCTTGAAAACACAATTTCAAAACCCCTTGAATTGTTACATACTGATTTATTTGGCCTATTAGTGTTAAATCTATTTCTAAAAATCTTATTGTTTGGTTGTTACAGATGATTATTCAAGATACTCTAGGGTATGATTTCTAGCAAACAAGGGAGATACTGCAGAAGGGCTTCAGAAGCTGATCCTCTCAATTGAAACCGTCAGCAAAAAGAATGTAATGGCCATCCGAAGTGATAATGGTACTGAATTCAGGAACCATATCTTTGACTCCGTCTGTGTGAGCAAAGGGATTCTCAGACAGTTCAGTGCTGCCAGGACACCCCAACAAAATGGTGTTGCTGAAAGGAAGAATCAAACCCTTATTAAAGCAGTAAGAACTATGCTGATTGAGTCAAAGCTTCCAATTATTTTCTGGGCAGAAGCTGTCAATTATGCTTCATATGTACTTAACAAGGTTCTCATTGTGAAAGACAATATGAAGACTCCTTATGAGCTTTCTCATAAACAGAAACCCTTGATTAACTTCTTTCGCCCATTTGGTTGCTCATGTACTTTGCTAAACACTCAAGCTCAAATCCCAAAGTTTGGTGCAGTTTTTGATGAATGTCTCTTCGTTGGCTATTCTTCCTCATAAAAGGCATATAGGGTTTACAACAAAAGAATGCGTATTATGCAGGAATCATTCTATGTTGATTGGCAGGGTCTAATTCACCCAACATGGGATCTGACCCAGCATGGTTTTATGACTCAAATACTGTCTTCAAATCTTTTAACCTTCCAGTTTTTGATGATGATGTTGTTCCTCAAACCATTTTGCCAATCATTCCTCCAACCAAACCTCTTCTACCTAAACCTCATCCACAACCACCAAACCTCAACCTCCCCTTGATGTTCCACCTACACCTCCACCACAACCGATTTCTCTATCCCAACCAACTTCCCCTTCACAACCATCACAAACCACATCCTCATCTTATTCCAACCCATTAACCCTTAACACCAACTTCAAAACCTTAAAAGACCATCAACATGATTACATCATTGGTTCCATTACAGATGGAATGAATACGTTGAGTCGGTCTGGTTTGATAAATGAATGTCTCGATACATGTTTCTTGCCTCAAATTGTTCCCAAAAATATCTCAGCAGCACTTCTAGACCCAAGTTGGGTTGAATCAATGCAGATGGAGCTTCAACAGTTCAGAAAACTAAAAGTTTGACAATAAGTTGATCTACCTCCAAACAAGTTCCCCATTGGTACTAAATAGGTATACCAGAACAAACCAGATGATCTAGGAGTTATAATAAGAATCAAATCTAGGTTGGTTGTTTTGGGATTTGCTCAGGAGGAGGGCATTAACTATACTAAACTGTTTGCTCTAGTTGCTCACATTGAAGCCATCAGAATCTTTCTTGCACACACGGCTCACAAAAACTTTAAAGTTTTTCAAATGGACGTAAAGTGTGCATTTCTCTACGGGAACATTCAGGAGATTTATGTTTGTCAACCTCCAGGTTTCTAGGATCTAGATTTTCCTGACAAAGTATATAAGCTTGATAAATCCTTATATGGATTACATCAAGCACCTCGCATCTGGTATGAAACCTTGACACAATACCTGCTCAGCAAGGGTTTCTCTCGTGGAACTATAGACATGATTCTATTCAAAAAGGAAGTTGATAGTAAAATGCTGATTGTTCAAGTGTATGTTGATGACATCATTTTCAGATCAACGAATGAGAAACTATGCAGAGAGTTTGAAGATGTAATGAAGGATTGCTTCAAAATGAGCATGATAGGGGAGCTGTGCTTTTTCTTGGGGTTGCAGGTTGAACAGAAACCTGCTGGTATTCTAATTCACTAAGAAAAATACTTTTTGGAGATTCTCAAAAAGTTCAAGATGGATGATTCTTCTCCAGAACTACCTCCATTCAGTGCTCAATCCTGTTTAACTCCAGATGATAATGGGAAATCCGTGGATGCTCATCGCTATCGTTCTATGATTGGATCTCTCATGTATCTCACGGCTAGCCGTCCTGATATTACATTTGTCGTGTGCTATTGTGTTCATTATCAAGCCAACCCAAAAGAATCACATCAAAAAGCTGTTAAACGCCTCTTTAGTTACTTAAAGGGTTCCTCTTGTTTGGGTTTTTGGTACCCAAAAGGAGGGAACTTTGATTTGCATGAGTATTCTGATAGTGATCATGGTGGTTGCAGGATCAACAGGAAATTCATCACTAGCGGATGTCAATATCTCGGTGATTTTCTTGTTTCATGGCAAAGCAAGAAGGAAACAACAGTATCTCTATCTACAGGAGAGGCTGAATATGTTACAGCATCCAGTTGCTGCTGCCAAGTGCTTTGGATACAACATCAGATGCTGGATTATGGAATCAATTTCCTTCAAACACCACTTTTATGTGATAATGAAGCTGCTATTGGAATTGCAAAAAATCTAATTCATCATACTCGCACCAAGCACATTGAAACAAGAATTCATGCCATACGGGATGCTCAGGAAAAGGGTTTTATAGATATTATTCCAATTGACACAAAAAATCAAGAGCATATCTTTTCACAAAAACATTTGATAAACCTCGTTTATATGAATTGATCTCCATATTGGGTTTAATATCATTTTAAAACCTCTTTTCCTAACATATTGTGTAAATATCTGTAAATAACCCGTTTTGTTTCTTTTCTATTTTTTATATATGTATAAACTTTTACTGATAAACTTCTGAGTCCCATATGTCTTCACATCTTTGATCTTTTACAAAATTTAAAATAATAATAATAATAATAATAATAATAATATAATAATAATAATAATAATAATAAAATAATAATATATAATATTAATAATAATAATAATAATAATAATAAATAATAATAATAATAATAATAATAATAATAATAATAATAATATAAATTTCTATTGCATGGCAGCTAAATAGAAATTTCAGGGGAGAATAAAGATTAAATTCTTAGGTTTTCAATTTTGTCTTTTCAAGAACTTCAAGAAAAAGAAGTTTGAAGGAGGTCAACAGCTTTGTGTTGGGATATGCATGGTAGGCTCAGCCTGAAAACAATGTAAACAGTGATCGTGTAGCTTAATTAAAGCTTAAGAACTCGGTGATAAGGATTATCCTCCTGATATTTCAGCCTGCACAAAGTTAGAAGACCTATCAAAAATGGGTTGAGAGTTTAAAATCTCTGCTTTCATATTACCAAAATCTCCCCATCACTTTGTCTCTGAATTGATGCTTTTCGTTAGCTCTTAGGAGATATATCTCATGCTTATCTCCTCTGCTATGTTTGAACATTGACTTGGAGTGATGATCTCCTCTGTTATATGTGAGTATAGACCTGGAGCTCTCATCAGCTTATTCTGATGATCTTCTCTGTTATACGTAAGTATAGACCTGAAGCTCTCATCAGCAAGTTAAGATGATCATCTCCTCTGTTATACGTAAGTATAGACCTAGAGCTCTCATCATCTGTTCCCAAATAAAGGCATAGTGATACTTAAATTAAGAATCATTGTTGAAAAGTCAAAAGAAATTCAAGCAGAGTTAATCATATTGCTTATGAGGACAGGATAAGTACTCTGCCGAATATCTGTGCAAACTAAATCATCAGAGTCTCTGAAATTAAACCAAAACATGATAAAGATAGCTGCAGATTACTTGTTGAAAAGAATAAAGCATGGGCTTAAAAGGACAAACATATCAGAAATCCCACCAATCTTTGACTCACTGGATCAACTTTCTAAAAAAGAAGTGCCTATATCCTTCTATTCTTGATTTTTTCTTTTACCTTGAACTTTATTTTATTTTATTTTAATCTTCTGTTATTCTTATTCTGTTCGTGTTGATATTATGGGGTGAAGAATGTTTTTTATGAAAGTTTTTGTAAATATAAGAATTAATTTTTCAAAAATTTACTAAGTGTTAAGTTCCAGCGAAACTAAGTTTCGCTGGCTGTTTCGCTGAGCGAATCTATAGATTCGCCGGCAAACTCGCTGTTCACTGGGATACATGACTTCTTTTGTGATGCCGAGCGAAACTATACTTTCGCTGCCAGCAAAACTAAGACCTATATATTGTACAGTGTGAAATTCGTTTCACATATTCAGTAGCGAAGTTAAAACCCTAGTTTCTCTGCGATTTTATACCCACACTCTTCAAAATTGATTTCCGTAGCGATTGTTTGATTCTAAGTTATAAGGTGGGTGTTTCGAACCTGTTCTTAAGAATTGATTGAGGTTTTATACACTAGACAATAGTTCCAAGTTGATTCGCTGGGTCGGGAGGTTCGCAGATTCGTTCAGCGAAACTACGCAATCACCCTGCGAATCTGAACGAAAGTTCATAGTGTCGAGTGAAACTATCTCGTTATGCTGACCGCGTGAACTTGACAGTTTTGCCAGGACAATTTCAACGAAATACCGATTCGCTCAAGCACACAATTTTGTCAGAGTCTCAGCGAACTTATAACTTCGTTGTTGTAAGAACCACAATTTCGTTCTCAGCGAAACTATAAAATCGCTTAGACACATGAGTTTGTGCATGTGTCACAGCGAATCTATACTTTTGCTTGGATGAAACTAAAGTTCAAACCACAACGAAACTATAGTTTTGTGCCTATAGCGAATCTACAGCTTCTCTTGTCGCGAATGTCAGCGAAACTGTTGAATTTTTCTGAATTTTCTTAAATTTAGTTTATTTCATTTATTATTCTTTTTTTATGTTTTAACTAACCTACTTTTGTTTAATTTTCAGTAAGGATGGCTAGTCTGAAGTTTGACGAGAAGAATAATATTATTGCTATTTTGGACGACAGTCACCCAAAGGCTGTTGGCTTCAGAGACTGCATCAAATGGCTCAAGGAATCATCTATATACTATGCCATTTCACACATACCCACCATCTATGAAATTCACGTGAGAGATTTTTGGAGAACAGTAGAGTACGACTTAGGGTCTACCCCTCACAGGATAATTGCTAGAGTTTGTGGGCATGATATAGCCATTACAGCTGAAACAATAGCCAGAGTGCTGAAACTTGGGAATGATTATGGACCCAAGGTAGTGCTATCTGAGGCACATGTTCTGGAGGCTTGTAGGAGCATTGGCTATGAAGGGCCTCCATTTAGTTCCCGGAAAGAAATGAAGAAATCCTTCCTGTCTAAGGAATGGAGGTATATAGCACATGTTTTTATCATGTGTTTGGATCGCAGGAAGGAAGGATTTGATGGTCTTAATCTCCATTAGGCCAGGGCCATGATTGTATTTTACAAATGCCAAAAGGCTAATATAGCCAAGTTAATCTTTGACTGTATGACAGAGAACATAATGGCATTAAAGAAAGACAAATGGTTGTTATATCCCAAATTTGTGCAAATGTTGATAAATGATCATGCCCAAAATTTGCCAAGACATGGAGAAATGAAGAGGCTGATGCAGATGAACACAAGAATATTTGCTAACTGCTAGGCCATAACACATGATTTCAGTGGAAAGATCACTCATCTATGGGAAAACAAGTACACGGCGGAAAGGTGAACTATATAAGGAGACTGATTGAAAATGAAGATAAGAATGCTGAAGAGAACAGGGAGAAGCAAGAAGAGGCCATAAAGAAAAGAAAAAGATATGCAAAGGAGAAGGAGTATGATTTGGAAGCAGAGATTGATGAAATGGAGGAGTAGTCGAGGATTCAAAGGGAAAGGAGAATGACAAAGAAATATGATCAAGAAGAACCACCTCATGTCACTAAAAGGAGATCCAAGCATAAGTAGCCGGTTTTTGAAGAAAGAAGGGATCCCAGATCCGAATTAGATCAAGATGTTATTCGAAATCTGAATACATCATTGGCCAATGAATTGGGGATGATAAAAACGAAGCTAGTAAATCAAGAACTGAGAGAAAAATAGAAAGATAAAGAACTATAGAGCATGAAAAGAATGATGGTATATTAACAAGATTTGAGTAAGAGATTACTCAAAGAGGTAAACGAGCTTAAAGCTAATGTTGGCCTGCCCAACCATTTATCTTAAGCAGAGCTAGATGATCTTATAGATACATCCAAGTATTCATTTTTGAAGGTGGGGAGTTCATCAGAGATTGGAGGAGATGCCAGTGAAGCGGGAGCTGGTGCTTGTTGCAGTGGTGATGGTGGCCTCAATGTTGGAGTTGATAATGTTGTCGAAACTAGAGCTGAGAAGAGAGGTGATGTAGAAGGTGCTGTAGGAGATGAGCCTAGGGTTATAGAGGTTGGGTTTGTAGATTTGGGCCTAGACATAGACACTGATTTGACTGGGGATGAGGTATTCAGAGAAGGAGAATTTGAAGGAAGCAAGAAAGGAGCAAAGATGAATCTTATAGATGAAGAAGAGGAGTATGAAGAACAGTTGGTTTATTATGATTCTGAACCTAAGTATTATGAAATATATGAGCGCCTAATGACTTATGTGGCTCAAAAGGGTTCGATGAAGGAGATGTAGTCAAGCTTAGTAAGGAAGATTGGTTTGTCAAAGAGAAAGAACAAGAACAACTGATTCCATTATTTCAAAACATAAGTGAACCAAGTAGGAAGAAATCAGATAAGAAGATAGTGAGTTGGAAGTACAACCATGAGTTAAAAATGTTTATGATCAAAAGAAGGGGAGGGGAAATTTCTTACATGCATAAAAGGAAGGCTTTCAAGACCTTGCCTAAATGAAATTTGAGAAGACTGTCTGACATTCCCCTGCTGGAGGCTCATGTGAGTGAGAGAGCAATGCTGTTAGAGAAGGAGATTAAGATGGGGATGAATGATAATTTTGAAGCGTTTGGATACATGAAAACTGAAAGGAGGATATCTAAGAAAGATTTGGATTGGGCTACATGATTGGGGAAGATTATGTTGAAGCTCAAGCCAGCTAAAACTGTTAATAGAGTGAGAGTGCCCAATCCACTTCCCCCAAGACTACAAAAGTTTGAGAAGTGGTTCTACGATAACAATACCGGGGAAGGTGTGATTAGATTGAAGGGTGGTGAAGAGATTAAACTTTTTGACCATATGGAAATGTTATCCTTCTATGATGGGGACTTAGAGGTGCTATGCGAGAACCACATCAAAACTCGAGCTGGAGCTGAAACAAGAACTAAAGCCAGTCTGTTCATGAATGTGGCTAACAAGGCTTGTGGTGTGAGGGCTGAGGTCAGGGAGCTTGCTGAGAAAGTATTAAAAGCTGATGAATTAAGGATGGATGTGCAAGAGCAGACAAATAAATTTGAAAAGGCCAGTGCAAGGGGAGAAGAAGCTGTTGTGGAAGTAGGAGATAAAGAAGAAGATCAAGGGTGAGGTCCAACCTAGGGGGAGTATTGATTATGTATGTAATAGGTTGATGTTAGTTTATTTCCATGTAATTTTCATTTTTATAGTTTCTCTGACCCAGTGAAACTACGGGCGAAACTACAGTTTCGCTCGTAGTCAGCTATCCTAGGTCACCCAGCGAAACTGTAGTTCGCTACCGAGTGAATCTAGTTGATGGTCAAGACAGTTTCGCTAGCCAGCGAAACTATCAGCGAATCTTGCTTAGTTTATATATTGTTATGTTTTCATCTTTGTAAGCAAGTTTTGCAAAACCTTAAAACTGAAATATCTTTGTTGCAACTGTGTGTGTCGGCTGAAAGTTCATTTATAATTATTTTTGAGCCATTGGTTGTTGATTATTGCTTAGATTCTCAATTTGTTCATTATGTTATTGATATTGTGGTGTTGATTCAGTGGGAATTCCTTGTTTACACTATTATATCGATTAGAAGGACCAACAGAAAGTTTTCACAAAACTTCCGTAAACAAATTACCTTTGTAGATTTTTTACTTCCAAGATAACTACATTTTTGGGCATTTTTCAGAGGTGGGATTGACATCCGGATTTCAAAGTTTATCTTTTGCAATAAGTTTTTCTCAAAACCAAGCATATAAATACCTTTTTCAACGGGTCTCCCTCTTACTTCTTCCTCTTCATCTGCAAATCTTCTAGCCCTAAATCACCCATAAACCCTTATTGCTCTTCACTTTCTTTTTGCTAAAGCTCCATCAAATGGCAAAACCTAAACCCCAAAACTTGCCAGATTTCTCCATGCACCTACACAGGTAACACAACCAGATTGCTATGTTGTCGTCTGACAAAGATCCTAGTTTCTCAGATGTCTTCCGCTTTCTATCTCAATTATCATACCTCACTGCACTCATAATAGACCCTCCAATATATGAAGAACAACTGCTAGAGTTTGGGAGGACCTGCTAAGAGGTTATCTTGGATAGTGAGAAGGCACTGTCTACATCAGTGTTGGGGAAGACTTTTTTCATCACCGCAGCCACCATCAACACTCATCTCAGGCTGGATGATGAACAAGGCAAACTTTCCTTCCTTAAAGATGCTATCAATGGATCATTTAGGTGGATGGGCTATGAAGGGTAGGGTCTATTTACAGTGGAAGTACCTCCTCCATGTTATAATGCACTCCTTATCAAACAAACATGGAGGATGGGATCAAATTCAAGAGGACTTATCCTATATAGTCCATGGAAAGGTTGAGGGGGTAAAGTTCAAGTACTCTCAGTTTCTTTATACAAACCTGCTTGCTAACTTAGCTCCATAGAGTATTACATGTTCCCTAGATATGTCGAGCATAGTCTCAACTATGAACTAGGCTCACAGTTGAGGGGAACAGGTAACACTCTTAAATTGGGGCAGATGAAGCCCGACATCTTAAAAATCATGAGAAAAAACACTGTTGGTTGTTTAGGGGTAAAAACAACCATTGTCCTAAAAATGTTAGAGCTCCCTGCTCGAGGTGACAACTTGGCAGCACCAGCCAATGTTGAACCCACACCTTCTTCATCTTCATAACCCCAACAGCCTCAAATCACCATCACCTACCAAAGAAAATCCAAATGAACCTATGCTCAATCAATTCAGATTGAGTAGGCCCCTATACACTCACACATGCAGGAGGAAGTAGAACCAAGAGCTCCCACTTCCCCTAAGGAGCAAACCACTCCTATCGTTTCATTAATCAGTGCTGAAGTTCCTCATGCTCAGCCCGATAAGCTCATTACCCAAACTACAAGCCTTCACTCTGAGTCTCAAAACTTAAGTGAACAACCTTCAGGGGAAAATTACCATCCCCTACCTTTAGACTTAAACCAACCAATCCCTAACCTCCAATTCTATGATGATGAGGATATGGGATTCAGTGAGTACCATGAGTTTCTCTTCTCCTTCCCTACTCAAGGAGAGATGTGCTCCTAATACCCCTATATCTAGCCTACATCATCCACCCACAACTGGGGTGGACCTTCCTAAACACGTCCAAGAGGTCCATATGGAAGATGCTCTCACTTTAGAAAGTGATAACATCATTAAGACCTCAACTTTGGCAACCTACTTCCTTGACATTTCTCATGAAGCTGTCATGGAGCAGGGGAAATCCAGAGTCCATGAACCGATATCTGGTGGTGAGGGAGATAACTTAATTATATTCTCTCATCCCCCATGATTCTTTTGATGAAGAAGAGGGGAGTTTACAACAAAGGGTGAAAATGTTGTCAAAAACATACACCTACTTGGTCTCTAAGGTTAGTAACCTAGACTCTCAGGTGGCTACCTTATAAAGGTAGGTCCTTAATCATCAACTTGAGATCATTGATCTCATGGGCAAGTTAGCTGAGAGGCTTGCCAGGCATGTTAAACAAGATCCACAAGAACCTGTGGATGTGGTGGACCTAACCTCTAGCTCACCTATGAAAGTGGGTGATGCTATCAAAACGGGGATGAAAGTCTTAACTATAACCACAGAACATGGGAGCACTGCCCAAAGTATGGACATTGAGACCACACCATCCTCACTTGCAATTGTCCATAATCAACAACCTCCTCAGCGCCACATCAATATGGATGCCTTAATTCAAAGTCTATTTGAGGAGGGTATACCAAGGGCTATGTCTACCCCATCCTACCTTGTTGAAAATCCTATAATAGGGTGGAGGTATGACAATGATAGAAGAGCCCTGGTGCTCTCTAGATATCAGGATCGGCAAGAAGTGTTCAATTTTCAGCCCTAAAATTCTATGAAAGTTTTCCTCTGGTTGACCTACCACTTGCCAACCCAAGTCATAACAGGCAAGCTGACAGGTTAGCTGAGAGGATCCACCTGAGGGTGCTTGAAGAGTTCAAGAGAAGATCCTATCTATATAGACAGAGGCTAGCACTAAAAACTATTGGTCAACTGGATACTAAGGCAGACCCTAAGATTAGTTTCAAAGTGGAAACCTCACTTGAAAGTCTAACAAAAGAACATGTGAACATTGAGACTTCAACTTCTTCAACACCCACTACCCTTAGTGAGACATTAGCTGGTGAAGGTGTCTCACCGCCTCTCCCTAGCCAAAGCTCAAGTGCTGCATCAATTCAAGAAGGCCAAAGCTCTCTCCACCCTGA
The DNA here is from genome assembly GCA_025506505.1 of Flaveria sonorensis. Taxonomy (NCBI): domain Eukaryota; kingdom Viridiplantae; phylum Streptophyta; class Magnoliopsida; order Asterales; family Asteraceae; genus Flaveria; species Flaveria sonorensis. The sequence goes on along the minus strand of CM046424.1, from coordinate 42,164,404 downwards.
GTCACACAGGCCAGTGATTGACAAAGGAAGAGGATCCTGACCTCTAAGGAGATTGAGGAGGAGAAGAGGGAGAGGAAGAAGAATGCAAGGGGAGAGAGAACAAGAGAGACTCCTAGCCTCATAGAAGCTATAATCAGGGCTGCCCCTAGGCCAAATACATAGGAAGATGAGTTAAGGGCAGGCACATTGAATTATATGGGGTCTAGGAACTATAACATTGATAAAATAATCTCTCTTCCCTTGGAGGAATTAAATGAGCTCGTTGAAACCAAAGTGTTAAAAGAGAGAAAGGAGGTTGAGGCTGTAGAATTGCTCCTCAAGATCAAAGAAGAAAGGAAAAGAAAAGATTGTATAAAGCCCTTGTCCTCTGTCCAGTTCAAGAAAGTCTTGACGTAGAGACTGTGGCAGTAGAACAAGAAACTCAGGTTGATAGGGATCAAGATAGACAAAAGATGATAACCTACTTGAGTGCTACAGGCCTCTATCAGGCAACAACCATACTCCCTCTATCATATGAGTATGTTAAATTTGAGTACGTCAAGCAGCTAGAGAAAGAAGTTCTAAAAGAAAAGAAAGCTGCTAAGAGGATCTTAAGGGAGGAGGCTGCTAAGTCAAGAGCCACCATCAAAGCTAATCAGAAGAAGTTTGCTGATAGAAGTGGTGAGCTCCTTGAAGCTATATGGGTTCTCTGGAAGGAGAATTGGTTCAATTTCTCTTTCCAAAACGGATTAGCACATTAGAGTTATCAAGCAAAATATTAAGAAGGGTAAGCTTGTAGACTTGCATTTTCCACCAAGTCAGGCTGCACCTGAAGCTGAGGTCAAGGTTGAACCCTAAAAGATAACACAACCTGGGCCTAGTGCTGAATCACAACCAGCTTTATCTTCTGACCCACTGCAGGGTCCTGAACCTTCTTCTTCTGAACATGTGAAGGGGAAGGACCCAATTAAGAAGGATAAAGAAGGAACAACTGGTACTCAAGACCAACCTTCTCAGTTGAAGTATAGAAAAAGGAAGAGGGTGGCCATAAGAAGGGACAAGAAGAAGAAGAAGAAGTCTAAGGAATCCACCTCTGCACCTCATGATGAGTCAGAACATCCTAACGGTGAACAAGAAGAGGCTGCTCAACCAACTCCACTTCAAATAGAGCCTCTTGCTACTGAGAGACCCATCTTGTTCTGGGCTTTCTCTACAAACCAGACAGATGGTATGTCATAAGAGATCAAGGAGGTCAAGACATATACTTCTGGAAAAATATTCTTGACCTTCCTCTTCATGATCTCTTTGACATGAAGAGGTACTTTGAGAGTTTGAAGAATCCAGACCAACTGATGAAGAAAGGTATGGTTCTGATTTTGACAAGGAGTGTAAACAAATGAAGATCAATAGTCAAAGTCATCCTCAAGTTTTGATAGCATCGGCCTAGGTGGAGTTTGTAAGAGTTACCTTAGAGGCTGATAGAAACCAAAGTTCTTTCAGCAAGCATTCTGAAGTACAAAGGAAGTTACTTTAAAAGATTTAACAAAGCACAAAAAAATTCACTAAATGTCAAATCTTCCGAAGCCAAAGACCAATTCTTCCGAAGCCAAAGATGAAGTCTTCTACTTTTTTCAATTGTAGATTAAGGTCATAGATTCTAAAACTTTATACTCTTATACTTTTATCCTTTTTGTAATAGATTAGGATGGGAGCTATGACATGTCATAGTCATTAGTCAAAAGGCAATCTGCCTTTTGACTTTACATTGATATTGTTGTCTAGATTAGTGTTTCAGCTGGCCTTCAAAGTATGGCCGGCTATAGGATGTAGTATAAAGTATCTCATCTACCAGTCCTTAGGACTAAGACTTGTAATAATTATAAAATACTTGAGAGCAATATACATCATTCTTGAAAACCATTACTTGTGTTCTACATGTGTTCTTTAATCTCATTCTTTGCTTTATTTTCTGGTTCCCTATTTGATCTGTTAAGTGTTTGATCTCTCCAACCTTGTGAAACTGTTGCATCACCCTTAACCGGTCCTGCAGAGTTCAATGGGAGAAGTCATATTCTTTCGTGGACTTCAAGTAAAACAATCACCAAAAGGGATTTTCATCAATCAAAGCAAATATGTCAATTAGATCTTGAAGAAGTACAACATGGCTGATTGCATATCAAGAAAAATACCATTTTCCACAGGCTTAAAGTTTAGACCAGATCAAGAAGGAACATCAGTAGATGAAAATTTATACAGATCCATGATTGGCTCTCTCATGTACCTAACTACAAGTAGACCAGACATCATGTATGCGGTATGTATGTGTGCTAGATATCAAGCAGACCCCAAAGAGTCACACATAAATGCAGTTAAGAAAATCTTCTGATATTTGAAAGGCAAACCAAATATTGGCCTTTGGCATCCAAAAGATGGTGACTTCTCACTGTATGCCTACACTGACAGTAACTATGATGGATGTAACAACAACAGAAAATCAACCACTGGAGGATGTTAGTTTCTTGGATCAAGATTGATCTCCTAGCAGTGCAAGAAACAAATTAATGTCTTTGTGTCAATAGTTGAAGTAGAATACATAGCTGCTTTAGCTTGCTGTTCTCAAGTGCTTTGGATTCAAAACTAAAGACTTGACTATGGTTATAACTTTCTAAAAAAAACCCATACACATAGACAATTCTGCTACCATGTTCATAACTGATAATCCTGTCCAACAATCAAAAACCAAACACATATACAACAGATACCATTTGCTGAGAGATTACTCAGAAAAGGGTATGATCAAATTGATCGAAGGTGATACAAACAATCAATTGGCTGACCTCTTTACAAAACCATTTGATTCAACAAGATTGAATTTTTGCTTCAATCACTTGGTATGATGAATTATGAACCCAACAAGTAATGTTTTTCAAAACGTTAACATCCACCAAACTTGATTTTGTTAAAGTCCATGATTCATAACGAACATTCAATCATTTAAAAATCAAGAAATTAGTTAAACATTCATGTTTCCAATCAAATTAAACAATTTTGAATCGCACATTGCACAATCATAAGAAATGATAGTACACTAGTTTGATTTCTTTACTTGAGTCATCTTCCTCCAATAAAGACTGACATACTTTGTTTGATGTGTGGATAGGCTCAACATGGGAAACATTACCTCATATTCAATAGTGAAAAACTAAAATTCTCATGATTCTGTAATAAGAAAAACACCCATCCTGGTGTATGGTAAGTTTTGATCTATCTAATATAGATTGTTGGTAAAGTCACTCATGTACACCTTATGAAATAGTTTATAAACTACTCAATCAACCATAAGTGTCTCCTTTGTTATGATTCTAATAGACCTGGAGTACCCTAAGGCATCTGTTGGATCATATGAGACTGGTGCAACCAAAACAACACTTAAAATATTTTTGTACAAAATGAAGAGGTCTTCTGAAGACAAAACTACTCTTCCAAAGACATGTCAAAGATCTTCCAAAGCATTATCTCTGAAGTGCTTCCGAAAGAAAACTAAGTCTTCTGAGACCAAGCAGTTTTCCTTTCGAAGTATTCACACTTAGAAGATTCAAGGCAAAGTCTTCCAAAGAATGAAGTCATGAAGACTTACAGAAGACTCGAAAGAAGTTGATTCTCCCGAAGTATAAATGGCTTAGGAAGAACTTATTTGTTCGAAGCCATTTACCTTCGGAAGAATCAACTATGAACCAGTGGACATAAGTATGGTTGTTTGACATCCGCTACCAACTCTGATATACTACATGGCATTTTCCCATGCCCACATAGTTGACCATACTTTAATCCACTGTTCACCTTTTATCAGTTAGTACAGTTACCATCTTTAGTTGGTGACAAAAGGTAAGTCATGGACCTGTCATGACTACCTTATCTAGGATATTATTTAATCTTAGATACTTTCCTTTTAGCAATGTAGTATTTGTCTAGTTGTATATTCTAGTTGGTTTTCTACATATAACCGGCTATAGATAGTAGTATATATAGTTTCTCATTGTAACTCAAGTAACTATGCTTGTAAGAGTCTTGTAATACTGAGTTGAGAAGTAATACATACAAGTATCTTGAAAACCATTCTTGTGTTCGTTAACTTATTATATTATTGTCAATTTACTTAGAGATTCTGCTTCATCAACTGAGTGAGACTTAGTAAGTTTGTGAGATAAAACTTGTGTTGAGAGTTAAAACCAATCCTGCAATTGGTATCAGAGCTTCTAGGCTCTTGATTGTGAGATCTAACCATCCCAAATTGAGATTATTTCTTCACACTTGCTCACTTCACTCAAATGGCTCTTAACCAAAAATTTACTAAGTCTGAGATGGGAACCATGACCAAGGCTCCTATCATCACCACTGATGATTTTAGAACATGGTGCAAACGTATTGAAGGTTTTTTCAAGTATCAAGACAGCCGCATCTGGAGATCTGTCATTCATGGTCCTTACAAGCCAAAGGTGGCGGCCCCGGCTGGTAATGGCGCCATGATTGAGAAAGCTATTAAAGACTACTCTGATGAAGACTTCAAGAAGATAAACATCGATGGCAAAGCCAAGACTGTGTTGCTTACTACTATACCAAACTCCATAATGGTAGGCTTTCAGCAATGCGAGTCTGCCAAAGAACTATTCGATTCTTTGAAGCTGATGTACTCTGGTTCCGCAGAATCAAAGGAAAACAAGAAAGATATGCTGAAGCAGAATTTCGAGAACTTCACTTATGTTGTTGGTCAGACCTTGAGCCAACAATACTTCAGTTATATGGACTTGATCACATCTCTTTAGACCATAGGAGTGGTCCTTGAGAAAACAGACAAAGTCAGAAAATTCATGAGTGCACTTCCTTATAAGTGGAATTTTTACTATCTCTCTATCAAAAGGACTGAAAATCTCAACACTCTTACTATGGCTGAACTGTATGGAATCCTTGATGGATACCGTATGGAAATGGAGACTCAGAAGAGCCACCAGATGAACAAACCCTCAAATCCTGCTGTCAGCAATGCTCTGCATGTTGCTGAAGGATCAAGAACTCCCCAGCCACGGTTGTACATAAACTACCCCCAGCAGCCATCATCCTCTTCTAGGCCATATGTCACTTTCCCTAACACACCCAAGTCTCAACAGTCTCAACATACTCCTTTCAAGGATAGTTGTGCATTTGTTTCAGGGAGTGGACACTTTGGAGATTTTCATTTCTGTTATTATGATCTAGAGTGCTTTAGCCCAGATGATATTAAATATATGGACAATGTCCAGCAAATGGATCTTATAACCTATAGAGCAAAGAAGTTCTTTAAAATAACTAGAAGGCAGTTCCCTTAGAACCCAACAAATAATAAATTCGGTTTTGATAAGAGTAAGGCTAAGTGCTACAACTGTAACCAGCTTGGTCACTTTGCCAGGAAATGTAAAGCACCAAGATCTAATCCTGGAGCTGCTCAAGCCTCTCAACATCCTGCTACCTCAAAGGCTGCAACCAAACCTACTGAGCCACAAACTATAGCTATTGCTCAATAGGTTGACTGGAGCTTTATGGTGCAAGATGTCACCCCTACTCAAGCTCTCATGGTTGGAACTAAAGACAGCAAGGTATATGAACATCTCTATACCCTGCCTGTATTGATAAGGTTAAATTATATCAGGACTATAACATGAAAATTATATTTGATATTGAGTCCTTAAACATTCTAAAATCTAATTTTAAGAAAGCAGAATCTGAGTACAAACTCAAAATAGAAGAGTTAGAGACATCTGTATCTTCTTTAAAACATGAACATACCAACTACAAGACTCAAATAAAAGTTCTAATCCAAGTTGACTTAAGCTCAAGCCCAGCTAGTAATAGCTGAGGCTAAAGCAGAAAAGTATGCTATTCAAGAGCATAACTTCAATACCATTATTGCAACATCCTCCTACTCCAAGGTTTGCTACCAAAACAAAAGTGGGTTGGGATCCAATGAAATTGCTCCACCATACTCTCTTATGTCTGTTAGACAGCCAAGATGTGGTATTGATGAGCAAGAGGTTCCAACTGCTGACCCACTACCTAGTGAGCCGAAGAATGATGCAACAACGGTAACCGCCATAGGAAAAGATAAGGTAGAAAACCTCATCTCCACAGTCGATCAACCCTTGACCGCCAAAGCAAGAAAGAACAAGATCCAGGCAGCAAGAAAAACTGCCAAGAAGGTGGCTGAGACCAAGATGAAAATTGACCCAAAACAAAAGGGTGTATTCATCTCAGCCAGATTCCAAGTGGTTGGAAACTCTAATTCAGGAAAGGAATGTAATACCAGCATTCCTATCCAGCTAAAGAATCAGAAGTTAAAAGGGAAGGCTGTTAAAGAAGAGAAGTAGTGCAAGAAACAACAGCCCTCATGTATCATCAAGAATAACATTGAGTGCATTATCTGTGGTCTGCATAACCACATGGCTAAAGATTGTTACTACAATCTTGTAAGCACGCATTATGCAACCAATGTTAAGAAAGAAGGAGTCAAGGAAGGTTTCACATTTGGACCTTACCACATGGTCCAAGTGTCAAGGAAAGCAAAGCTTGTTTCTGAAGCTAAGTTGCTTTTGGAAGAAACTCATTCTTCCTAAAAGAAAACAGCTTCGGAAGACAAGCCAAAGAACAAACAAAGTAACAAAAGGAATCCTTTGAAACCTTCCGAGATGAAGACTTCTTTAGAAGAAAAGGTGGTTAAAACTTCTTCCGAGAAGAAGGAAGCCTCAGACGAATGTCATGCTGCTCAAGCCTCTTCAAACTCATCTACACCGATCAACCAAAGGATGGAATGGAAGATCAGAAAAGATGTTGTAGCTCAAACCACTTCTTCACAAACTATAATTGAACCCACATGCATACACTTTGGTTTAATTATGTCATCTACATTGGAAGACCCCAAGACCAACAAGGCTTAGGTTTCCAATAATAACTAATCATTTCACCTTATGTGCAAGGACAATCACATGACAAGAATGGAAATGTCTGGATTGTGGATAATGGATGCTCCAGGCACATGACAGGGAACAGATCTCTTCTACAACAAATTGAACATTTTGATTGAGGTCCTGTTTAGTTTGGAGGTAAAGCTAGATGATACATTTCTCGTAGAGGTAGTGTATCCAATGGTAAGTTAAACATTGACAAAGTAAACTTTGTCAAACAGCTAGAACACAATCTTTTTAGTGTTTCTCAATTCTATGATAAGTAGCACCAAATGCTTTTCACAGAACATGAGTTCACTATCCTCAAACCCGGGATGACAATTCCCTAGGAATTGGTGCTTCTTAGATCTCCCAGGAAAGGGGATATGTACAAGCTGGATATGAACAATGCTTCCCCACTGGGTGAAGTATCATGCTTTTTTCCAAAGCTAATGGCAATGAGTCAACTCTTTGGCATAAAAGAATGTGCCATGTTAATTTTAAAACCATGAATAAACTGGTTAAAAATAATTTGGTACATGGTGTGCCTAAAAAGGAGTTTATCTGTAAAGATAACTATGTTGAACACAAGGTTTCCCACAAATCCAAAGAGGTCAACTCCATCACCACCCCATTACACTTATTGCACATGGATATTTTTGGTCCCACAAGTGTAATGAGCATTGGAAGGAAATCATATTGTATTATGATTGTTGATGATTTTACAAGATTTACTTGGGTATTCTTTTTAAGAACTAAAGATGAAACAGCTGAAACTTTAAAATCTTTTATTCTTAAAATTGTACATCAAAAGAATCACAAGGTAAAAATCATTAGAAGTGATCAAGGAACTAAGTTTAAGAATCAAGTTCTTGACTCATTCTGTAACTCAAAAGGGATTTCCAGACAACACAGTGCTCCTAGAACTCCTTAACAGAATGGTGTTGCTGAGAAGAGGAACATGACACTTATTGAGGCTGAAGAACCATGTTAGCTGATTCAAAGCTGCCTCTAACTTTCTGGGCAGAGGCAGTCGGCACTGTATGCTATGTGCAGAACAGGGTTCTCATTGTTAAGCCTCATGGAAACACCGTTCATTGGCTTTCTTAAGTCCTTTGGCCGCAGGTGTACCATACTTAACACAAAGGACAATTTAGAAAAATTTGTTGAAAAGTCAGATAATGCTATCTTTGTTGGATATTCCTCAATCTCTATTGCTTATAGAGTTTATAACATCAAAAATCAACAATTTGAGGAATCATCCAACATTATTATTAATGAGCACACTCCTTGTGTTAAGTGGAATGGCCCTAATCATATTTTCAATTTAGAATTGTTTCCAAACTATTCTAAGCCATCTTGTGAGAATGTTTCAGCTGGAACAGGAACTCAAAGTGACTCCTATAAGGATCAACTCTTCAAGTTACCCAGACCTATTCCAAGTTCTCCAAGAAGAATTGATGAACAAGCTCCCTCTACTGAAAGTCCTGAAAGTCTGAACATCTCAAGAAATAATGGAGTTTCAACACGTTGTCAGCCAACTAAGCCTCAAAACTAATCAGCTGACAACTCCAGCTGACAACACCAAGCTACTAAAAACAGTAATCTGGAGGAACATGCAACTGTTTATGCTGCTTCTCAGCAGAATATCATTGATACTGTCATACATTCATTCAATCAATCCTCATTGAATGAGTGTGAGACATCAAATGGTCATGGTGTTCAAAATCCTGAGCACAACTTCTCAAACCTGGATCTATCTATGCAACTATATATGATTCCTAGGCTCAGGATACACAACACTCATCTAGCTGAGAAGATCATTGGGGATGTCTTAGAAGGTGTGAGAACAAGAAGTCAGACCAACAATAGGAATGTCTACTTGTACTCATGCTTTCTTTCTCAAATGGAACCAAAGAAGGTAAAAGAAGCCATCAAGGATAATAATTGGGTTGAATCTATGCAAGAGGAGTTGCTTCAATTTAAGAGGCAAAAGGTATGGAACTTGTGTCCATTGCCATATGGCGAAGTCCCCATTGGCACCGTATGGGTGTTCAGAAATAAGAAAGACGATAGATGTTTGATCATCAAAAATAAAGCAAGACTTGTTGTTCAAGAATACACACAGGAGGAAGGAATAGATTATACTGATATCTTTGCACCTATTGCAAGACATGAGGCTATGAGAATCTTCCTTGCTTTTGCAACATCTAAGAACTTCACTGTATATCAACTTGATGTCAAATGTGCATTTTTTGTATGGGGATATTGATAGAGAAGTTTATGTGTATCAGACACCTGGATTTGAAGACCCACAGCACCCAACTATGTGTGCAAACTAGATAAAGCTCTGTATGGGTTGCATCAAGCACCTAGGCTGTGGTATGATACCCTATCTCAGTTTCATCTGAAGAATGGTTACACCAAAGGCACCATAGACAAGACATTGTTCATAAGGAAGTCTAGGAAAGACATGCTGCTTGTTCAAGTCTATGTTGATGACATCATATTTGGTTCCTCAAATGAACAAATGTGCAAATACTTCGAAAGCATCATGAGGAAGAAGTTTGAGATGAGTTCCATGGGAAAGATGGACTTTTTCCTTGGAATTCATGTAAAGCAGATGGAAGAAGGGATCTTCATCAATTAATCTAAGTATGTCAAGGACATCTTAGAGAGATTTGATATGAAAGATTGTTAGCCAGCCAAGACACCTATACCCAGAAATCACAATCTTTGTCCTAATTCTGAGGGGGAGGATACTAATCAGCATCAGTACAGGGTGATTATTGGATCTCTGATGTATCTTACTACAAGTAGACCTGATATCATTTTTGCTACCTGTATCTGTGCAAGATATCAGGCTGCTCCCAAGGTGTCTCAACTAATTGCTACCAAGAGAATACTCAGATACCTCAAAAGAGCTCCCAAACTGGGTCTCTAGTATCCTAACAATAAGGACTTCAATCTCTATGGATACACTAACAGTGATTATGGAGGCTGCAACATCAACAAGAAATCCACATCTGGAGGATGTCAATTTCTTGGTGAAAGGATCATCTCCTTGCAATGCAAGAAGCAATCATGTGTCTCTACATCAACTGCTGAAGCTGAATACATTGCTACTACAAGTTACTGTGCTCAACTGTCATGGATTCACAATCAGATATTAGACTATGGTTTCAACTTCATGGAGACTCCTATCCATATAGACAATGATAGTGCCATTTCTATCATAGAAAATCCAGTCAAGCACTCCAAGACAAAGCATATCGATATCAGGTATCATTTCATTAGAAATATTCATGATAAAAATCTAATTAAACTAGTCAAAATCAATTAAAATGAGCAATATGCTGCCTTTTTCATAAAAGCCTTTGATGAACAAAGATTTAAATACTTAATCACAGCTATTAGGATGATTAACATTGACTAGTTCCTCTCTTTTGAAAAACCTTTTTGAAATGTCTTGTCTATGTTGTCTAAATACAATCTAAGCCCTGTCACAAAAAGGCTTTCTTCAAAATTTTAAGTGTAAATTCTTTCGAATAGAAATTCACCCTCAGAAGAGATCTTTATTCATCTTCTGAAGGCTAATTCCTCTACATCAATATTATTTTTTGAAGAGTTTTTAGCCATGGAGGAAAGTTTGATCATAGATTAAATTTACTTCCAAAGCTTACTAACCTCTGTTTCGGAAGAAGACTGTACTCTCGGAATCAAACTAGTCATTGAGATATGGTTTGCTTTCGAAAGTAAAAAAAAAAAATGGCTTCGGAAGACAATATTAGGAAACACAAGTGTTTTTGCTCAGAAGCAATTTTACCTTTGGATGAAAACCTTTACTGTGTAATAGGAATCTTTGGGCCCCACTCTGTAAAAGGTAAGATTTTGTTGAATGTTGGTATATTTTGTAAGGTTTATCTTACCGCCCCTGTCAAATCGAAACCCAAACGGTCTTTTCACCTTATCGGTTTGGCTTTTTACCCCCTATTTAAAATTACCGACTATCTTTCTTTAATTTATTTACCACCGCAAAAGCCCAATTTCCACTATCTTCTTCACTCACTCTCAAATTCCTTCAATAAAACAGTGCCCTTCAACAATGGCCCTAAATCCCCAACATAATCAGGTCGCTATCCTTGATTCTTCAAAGGATGCTGACTTTGCCCCCATCATCGAATTTCTGACTCAATCTTCATACTTCACTGCTCTCACTGTAAACCCCACCATCTATTCTAACCATAGCCGAATTTTAGGCAAACGGTTGAAGTGAAACTCTATGAAAGGGTCATCAGGTCGAGAATCTGGGGCAGGAGATCATCATTTACGAGTCAACCATCAGGGAGCATCTGGAGCTTCATGATGAAGTCACCCCTACTGAGTTCCCCAAATCTGAGTTGGTAGATACTTGCACTATGATAGGATATGGCGGTGATATGCATAAATCCACTATCTACAAGTTTAATTTCTTTACAACTAGAAGTTTTTGCTGCACATCGTTCTGCACTGCCTATCCAATAAGTCAGGGGGTTGGGAACAAATCCCATATGACTTGGGCTGCCTAGTACATGGATTGGTAAAAGGCCTTCGCTTCAACTATTCAAGATTTGTATTGAACAATCTAAGAGGTAACCTCACTCAGGATCCATTTTACATGTATCCTCGGTTCATTCAGCACATAATCAACTATGAGCTGGACCAGGACAAATTACAATGGGCAGATATCCTACTGGTCCCTCACATGAGGCCTAACATCTTCAAAGTCATGAAGAAGGTGTCCACCAACTTCTCTGGAAGATTCACTAATCTTCTCCGAGGTATGCTAGAGCAAACAACTCCCGGTGACATCCCTACAAGCCCAGCAGGTGATGAACCCACACCAGACCTCTCCACTCAAATGCCAACTACTTCTTCCCACCCAATCATGGTTACATACACAGGACGCCCCAAACGAACCCCTGATCAATCTACTCTGAATGGTCAGGTCCCTTCAGTTCAAACCAAAAAGGCTCAAGTGGAACTCCGGGCTCCTATTCAGCCAGAGGTCCCACCATTCTCCACCATTAACCTCAATGTCAGCGTTGAGCCTCCTTAGTCTCAACCTGATAAGCCCACGACCTAAGCCTCTAGACCTAAGGGTGACTACCAACACTCCCCTGAGTAGCCAAAAAGGGACAACCACATCATTGGCCCAACTACTACTACAGAGGAGCCATTAGGGGCTGACTAATGTCCCGGGTCATTAGATTTAACCTCTTTATCTTTCATTGACCTATTAACCCAACCTGATGAGGACATTATGTTTTATTTAGGCCATGATATTGATTTACCATACCACTCTCAAGATTATCTGTCAGGGAAATGAAGGATTATCTGTCTGCTCAAGGGTATACTAAAAGAAAATTGGCCAATATGAAGACTAATTCCCTAAGGGATGCCATCCTTAGGATGATAAATGAAAAGAAAGAAAGAATGAAGAAAATGGAAGAAGAGATCAGCAAAAAGCCTAAAACAAGATTATCTGCACAAAATATCCAGCTCTCCCATAGAGATCATGACTCTTTGGCACCTGTTCTACACAAAAATCCAGAGTGGTTTGCTGAGCCTTCCCAGTTAATACTTCAAGAGGGGCTCACCACTGCTGAAATGATCAAAGGTGTATCTACTCCGCATGGCAAGACTGATCAGAAAATTATTGCCTGGAAGTATGATAGTGACTGGAATATGTTTATGGTCAAACGGATCTCAGGGTTAGTTCAATTCTTCACTGAGTATACTGCTTTAGTAAACTCCCTGCAGATTTGTCAGGATCAGTGATCTAAGTTTGATCAATTAGAGTTGAATCGCAGCGGAATTAGAACAAGAATTAGACAAATATAGCAAGAACACAATAGATATTCAATGGAACAGTACACGGTTATAGAGAAAGAGGGTTTTCTGCAAAAGGGATAATATCATTCATGCACAAATGCTTCGGTATGGCGGCCGCTAAGCTTCTAAGCTGCGCTGAGTTTCGCTATAGCTGCACACCTTACAATTAGGTCAACATTCCTTATATAAAGGAATGTGACGTCTGCTGATGTCACTTGATAATGACATCTAACAGAATTATTACAAACAACTGAAAGTAAGCAAACTACTAAGAATGTTCACAACAACTGAGAACATCTCAGAGTATGCTAAGTACAAGATGAAACTAAAACTACTGAAACTATAAGTACTGAATACAAGAAACATAAAACTACTGAAAGGAAACCATCACAACTACTGAAGAGATGTTCTTCAGCTGTTGTGACAACATCTGAAACTTGGTCTTTAGTCTTTGTCTTCAGCTTTTGTCTTCAGACTTTGTCTTCAGCTCTTTCACTTCAGACTTTGTCTTCAGCTCTTTCACTTCAGACTTTGTCTTCAGACCTTGTTATCAGTTGATGTGTTCAGCTATTGCAGACTACTTTAGTTGTTGTAATGTCCGTGGGACTTAAAGGTTTTTCTGATTAGGCTCATAGGTTCTTTTGGTCCAACAAACTCCCCCTGAACCAATGCAGCCAAAACCTTTAAGCTTATTGAGGTCCCACTTATTCTTGGCAGAAATACTCTCTTGATCAGCTTCAGAGATATCGGATAAGCACAGGCCAGGGAACAGGTTTCAGTAGATGTGAATGTCAAAGGATGGAAGGGAACTCTGTCTTGGGGAACTGGACACAGAGCTGTTATCCCAACCATGAAACCTACTTCCCATTGATGAGTCTATAAGACTCTCTGACGTAGGCCTCAAGGAGAACAACTTGTTCCTCCTTAGTGAGTTCTTCTGCTTCTCCTTCGAAGAAGAACTCTGGGCCATAGTACTCTGATAGGTACTTTAACGTCTTTCCATTTTTCAACTCAACAGTTGTTATCTCTCTGTAAGCAAATTCATCTGGGTGAGTCCCTTCTAATAACAACTGGAGTTCATTTTTCTTGATCTCTTCAAGCCTCTTGTATAACAACCCCTTCTTGACCATTTTGTTCTCCATTAGAGTTTGAGGGGTCATCTTTGACTTGTAGGCTCTCTTGAAGTCTTCAAGTATCTCCCAGGGTGAGACTACAATGGCCAACATAATAACAGCATCTATGGTCTTTCTCACTTGGCCATTGTATCTACTTGGTATGGATTTCTTATGAATTCTAGAACTAACCCTGGGGTCTGGCCAAATCCTTACTCTCTCCTTTTGATATTGAAAGGTATACCTGAGAGCATACAGCCTTTGAGCGTGTTTCTTCATGGCTTGTATAGATGATGACTGAGGAAACTCTTTGTCAACCATCTTCAAAAGTTGCTCATCGTGCTGTTTCTGCTGTTCTTCTTCTTCAATCTTAACTTTCACCATTTGCCTCTGAAAGTCTGGTGTGATCATTTGTTGACTTCTGGGCTCAGGTATTTTTAGAACAGCAGAGATTGGCAGACTGTCTTCTTCATCATCTTCTTCTTCTTCTTCTTCCATCCTCAACACCCTTCTCCTCCTTCTGGGTGCATCATTGGATGTGGTTTGAGGTGGTTTTTGGGGTAAGGGAGTTGGTTTTGAGGGTTGAGTTGGTTTAAGTTTAGGTTTAGGGATTGGTTTGGAGAGTTGTGGGGTTGGTTGTTTTTGAGTGGGAGTTTGGGAAGGCTGATCTAGCATTTTTGTGGTAAGTTTGGCTTTGGAAAGCTTGGCCATATCAGTTCTCTTCCCAGCACCTGCTTCATCTAAGGCTTCGATAATCAACCCCTTATTGAATGCTTCAGAAGCACAGATTCTGGTGGTTATTGCCAGAATACTGTCTCTGGTCCATGATTTAATCTCAATTAATGATCTTCCCAAGTATTTTGCAATAAACCTGATCATTATCTCCAACCTCTCCCTTTCATCACACTGTAACTGGCCCATCTCTCTTGTATCTCTTTAATCTCCAGCCTTCTGATCTCAGTGTCTAATGTAGCTGTATCAAAGCCTTGTCTGAAGAGTTGGTCTATTATTCTGTCCATTGATCTGCTGTGAGCTTCATCAGCTTCTTTAATCAGATCTTCCAATGATTTCTCTTCATCAGGCTTTTGAGTTTCAGCACTTTTCTTTCTCTTGTATGTGATCAGCTGTTTTTCCTTTTCTAACTCCTTTTCTTTCTCTTGTTGTTTCTCATCTTCCACTCTCTTTCTCTTTCTTTCTTTCACTGCCTTAGACTCCCCCTTTTTGGGTGCATTGGGTTCAGGGGTTTGAATGGCAGAAAGCTTCTTTTGCACAGCATCATCAACAAGTGTTTGTAGATTTGAGGAGATCCTCTCATCAATGGCTTTATGCACAATCTCATTGATGATGGGAGTGATGAGAGGTAAGGAATGTTGAAAGGTAGCAACCATCTGCTCAGAGGGGTTCTGTCCCTGAGAGGTGGTGCCAAAAGCAGTGGCTGGTGGCTCAGTTGAGTGTAGTGGCTGAGTGTTTGGTGAACCTTCAGATGAAGGTGCCATCTGTGGGTTTATTGGGGCAGATGGACTTTGATCCTGAGACATTTTGGCAAGCAGTTCTTTGAGTCTGCTCACCTCAGCCTCAAGGATTGTGTTATGGGCTAAGACATCGAAGAAAAAGCCCAGGTCATCATCAGTCTTTGCTGAATCACCTGACCTCCTGATTGAATCAGGATGTACATGCCCTGAGTGTAGATCAGTTGTAGCATGTGCCCCTTGTTCTTGGTTCTGGGGACTTCCTGCCTCAGGACTGAGTCCTTCATCGGCAGTTGCCTCTGGTGAGGTCTTAGAGATGTTACCAACTGCATCCTGTTCATTTGCTGAATCAGTAGAAGTGGCAGCCTCACCAGATGTTCTAACCTCCTCCTCTACACGGGGAGATTGAACATTATAACCCCTGTGCTGTGGGTTATCAGCAGCATTTTGGTCCTCTTCCTCAGCTGTTGAGGTTCTCCCCATTGTAATTGGTTTCTGGGGAGGAGGAGAGGAATGCAGCTGACTCAGCACTTGTGCAACTATAATGGTTGGGCTTTGAGGGGCGGTTGCATTTGGAGATAGGTTTGAAGCAGATTGCACCCGGGGTGACTGGTGCTCTTCAATGGTAACCTTCTCAATTGAGATAGGTTCCAGCATTGTGGTATCCCCAATTATGGTTGCATCAGGATCCTGTTGAGAGGATGCCTGAGCGGCTAGGGCTGGTGGAGTCTTTGACACTACTGGGGGGTTAGAACCAGTAAGTGTTTCCTGTATTGGTGGTACAGGGGCATCCTCAGGGGACTCATCTCCCTGAGTAGCCTTTTTGGGCTTTTTGGTGTTGGGTTTGGTGGGGACTTTGGATCTGGAAGTGGAGGCTGTGGGTTCCCGCTGCTTGGGTTTTAGCAGCCGGGCAGCCCCTTTCATTGTAGGGTCAGAGTTGTGCCTGGAGTATACTTCAGGCAATACAGCCGGAGCAGGGACTCCAAGGCCAACAAGGCCGTCTGATTTTAGCTGATTTAAAATTATGGCCATGAGAAACCTGGGATATAATATCCATCTGTTTGCCACAGGTTTCAAAGCCAGATCCTTTAGTTCCATGAAAACTATCTCAGAAAAATTTAGATTTTGTCGTTCAAAGATAGAGTATAATACCTGTTGCCATCGGGAGGACATCTGATCCCATGAGGAGGTTTTTGGTGCAAGGCAGACATTCACCATGTGGAATATAAGACGTTCAGCATCATGGAAGTGCTTCTTCAGAATGGTGGTAGCACTTAAGTCTCCTTCATACCCGTTATTGATGAAAGACATATCAGTTGTGCCTTTCGGGTATTCTGTGACACAGGTGGCATCATGTAGATTTAGGGTTTGTCGAATGATGTCTGGAGTGATGACCACCTGTTTCTGGTTAACCAACGACTGGAGAGTGATTTGGCGATCATTCTCACCAGTTTGCACAGAGACGTTGGTCCAGAATTGGCTTAGGGAATCGGGGTATATGGTAGGATTCAGAAGAAAAGCGGTTCGGTACTGGGAATCTACCATAAGATCGATGGCATTATCAAATTTGTTCCAAAAGGCCGATTTCGAGAGGTAGGCAACACAGTTGTGTCTGGGTTTGAGTTTCATGGTCGCCATTGTTGAGAGAGTGAAGGACATAAAACGGCTAATGAAACGTTTGAAATTAGGTTTAGGTATTTATAGGGTAAGAAAAGGCTGATATAAAACGACTGAAAGTGTTGGTGCTGTCATCAGTTGTTTGAAAACAACTGAAGACCTGGTTTTAACTTTCAGAAGTAACAACTGAAGACTTGGTATTAGTCATCAGTAGTTGTGAAACTACTGAAGACATGGTTTGGCTTCAGGTGTTGTAAACAACTGAAGATTTGGTGTTAGTCATCAGTAGTTGTAAAACTACTGAAGACATGGTTTTGGCTTCAGTTGTATGAAGTGAAACAGCAGTTGTAGAAACAACTGAAGAGAAAAGTTTCTCATCAGCTGTTGTCGTCAATTCTTAGCTCATCAGCTGTTTCATTCTGACCTCAACACTTATCAGACTTTTTGTCTGATTTTCAGACGTTTCATTGGTCATCAGTACTTATCTGTTATACTGACATCAGTAGTTGTAACTACATCAGTTCTTTTCAACAGATAGAGTACTTCAGTACTTTTAAGTAATTTAGTCTTCAGTAGTTATGAAAACTACTGAGGATAAAAGAACTTCAGTACTTATTTGTGACAATAGTATACGAATGCTCATCAGTACTTGTTGACTGAGATCATCAGTAGTTGTCACTTATTCTAGCTGCAGCATACCAAGCCTTAACACTAGGTTTTGGAAAGTTGAACTGTCCAAAGGCTTAGTAAATATGTCTGCAAGCTCATCAGCACTAGGAACAAACTTTGGATCAATCAGACCTTTTTCAAAACAATCCCTAATAAAATGGTGTCTGATCTCAATATGTTTGGTCCTAGAGTGCTGGACTGGATTCTTGACAATACAAAGAGCTGAAGCACTATCCATTAGTAATGGAGTCTTAGTCTCTGTAATGCCATAATCCAATAATTGATTCTGAAGCCAGAGTACCTGAGATGTACAACTTGCAGCAGCAATGTACTCGGCTTCAGCAGTGGATGTAGCAACAGATGTTTGTTTCTTACTCTGCCAAGAAACCAAACAGTTGCCTAGGAATTGACATCCACCAGAAGTTGATTTTCTAGTTAATTTACACCCTGCATAGTCACTATCAGAAAAAGCAACTAATTTGCAAGAGTGCCCAGTGGAATACCAAAGACCTAGAGATTGAGTACCTTGCAGATATCTAAAGATCCTCTTGACTGCAATCAAATGAGACTCTTTAGGAGCAGCCTGAAATCTAGCACAAACACAAGTTGCAAACATAATATCTGGTCTAGAAGCTGTTAAGTACATCAAGGACCCAATCATACATCTGTAAAGTGTTTCATCAACAGCTTTACCTTTCTGATCTGCATCCAGTTGTGTGGTGCTGCACATGGGAGTAGAACAGGGCTTACAGTTTTGTAAATCAAACTTTTCCAAAAGACTCTTTGTGTATTTTGACTGATGAATGAAAGTTCCATCAGCCTTTTGTTTGATTTGCAAACCTAGAAAGAACTGTAATTCTCCCATGGCACTCATTTCGAATTTTTGTTGCATCAACTTTGTAAATGCATCACACAACTGTGGATCAGAGGATGCAAAAATAATATCATCAACATAAATTTGAACAAGGAGCTTATGCTGACCCACTTTCTTAATGAACAAAGTTTTATCTATGGAGCCTCTAGTGAAATTATTCTGAAGAAGAAAATTTGACAGTGTTTCATACCAGGCTCTAGGAGCTTGTTTCAACCCATAAAGAGCCTTATCAAGTTTATACACCCAATCAGGATGTTTATTATCCTCAAAACCTGGTGGTTGACACACATAAACCTCTTCTTTTATTTTACCATATAAAAATGCACTTTTGACATCCATTTGAAAAACTTTAAGATTGTGGAATGCAGCATAGGCTAAGAACAATCTAATTGCCTCCAGTCTGGCTACAGGGGCAAAGGTTTCATCATAATCAATACCTTCTTCTTGTGAAAACCCCTGGACAACCAGTCTGGCCTTGTTCTTGACAATTTGCCCATTTTCATCTGTTTTATTCCTAAACACCCATTTAGTGCCTATTGCACACTTACCTGGGGGTAGAGGAACCAGTTCCCACACTTGCTGCTTTTTGAACTGAAGAAGCTCAAGCTGCATGGCATCAACCCATCCATTGTCTCTTAATGCAATATGATAGTTCTTTGGCTCTTGCTGACTGATGAAGAGAGCATAGAAGCAGAAGTTGGACAATTGACTTCTAGTTGAGACACCAGCATTGATATCACCAATGATTTGAGACATTGGGTGATTCTTCAGCTCTTGGTACACTATGAGATCTGTGCAAGTGTTTGTAGCACGCTCAGCAGCAACAGATGTTGATCCAGATTCTTGAAACCAAGTATTAGATGGCAAGTCAAATGAAGTAGAGGATTCAGAAATCTCATCAGCATTTGTTGTGGATGGTGCTACTGAAGCTACAGGAACATCAAGTTTAGTAGACTCAGGCAGTTGATCACTAAACTTGAATAGGTGAGTACTGGGATCATCATCAACATCAGTACCACCAGATGGATGACTAGCTGCAGAAGGTGATGAATTCACATGATCTGCAACAGCTGGAGGCTGATAAGGAACATATTGCAGTATGTCCAGATCAAACAACTCCACAGGGTTTTGTGGAATTTTGTCCTTAGGGGATTCATTGAACTTCACATGCAAGGTTTCTTCAACCATCTTTGTTTGCAGTTGAACACTCTGTAAGCCTTGCAAGTGGATGAATACCCAACAAAATACCCTGCATCCACCTTAGAATCAAACTTTTGGAGTTGATCCTTTGTGTTGAGAATGTAACAAGGACACCCAAATGCTCTGAAGAATGAAATTAGAGGAGCCAAATGATGTAGAACTTCATAAGGAGTCTTCATCAACCTCTGATTCACTAAAGCTCTATTTTGCACATAGCATGCTGTGTTGACAGCTTCAGCCCAAAAGGTCAGTGGCAAACCAGAGTCAGCCAACATGGACCTTGCAGCTTCAATTAGGGTCCTGTTCTTTCTCTCCACTACTCCATTTTGTTCTGGAGTCCTTGGGATGCTATACTGCCTCTTGATTCCTTTTGAAAGGTAGAAATCATCAAGTGTATGGTTTCTAAATTCAGTTCCATTATCACTTCTTATACACTTGACTGATAGGGAATACTGCTTCTCAACATACAACACAAAGTTAATAATTGTCTGAGCAGCCTCATCCTTTGAATGCAAGAAGAAGGTCCATACAAATCTGGAGTAATCATCCACAATTACCAGACAGTATTTCTTCTTTGCCATGCTCATTACTCTCACAGGACCAAAGAGATCCATGTGCAGTAATTGCAAGCAGGCAGTGGACTTTGGTTCTTCTATAGGAGGGAATGAAACTTTGTGTTGTTTTCCTTTTAAACAAGCAGTGCAGGTTTCATCACAGTGGAACTCCTTTATTGGTAGACCTCTCACTAAACTATTGTGGATCAGCTGATTCATGTTTTTGAGATTAACATGACCCAGCCTTCTATGCCACAGTTTAGATTCCTGAGGAGAGGCCTTGGAGAACAGGCAAGGATGACCTTTTAAATCAATCTTCTTTGACAAATCCAAGGCATATACTCTTCCTATCCTGTTGGCCTTCAGGAGAGTATGTTCATCCAATACCTTGTCAATCAGCCTCAGAACTTTGGAAGACAGAATCCGGCAGTTCTGGCTTGTGAAAAGTGCAACATGCCCTTTATCACACATCTGACTGACACTCAGTAGATTATACTTGAGATTCTCCACATGGTTAACATCATCAAATCTGATTTCTCCATTTGACACAAATCCTTTCCCGATGATGTAACCCTTAGCATCATTTCCAAATGAGACAAATCCCTTCTTTCCTTGAGAGTAGTCATTAAGAAGAGAACTGCTCCCAGTCATATGCATAGATCCTCCACTGTCTACATACCAGATGCTTCTTTGGCATGCTGAAGAACCCTGCATTTATCATAAGAACTAGTTAGCTTTAGAGACCCAAACCTTTTTGGTTTTGGGTCTGTTTTCATCAACAGATTTAACCATAACTTGTTTCTCATGATTAACAGCTGATGAAGGTGGAGATGGTGCTGAAATGGATTTCTTAGATTTGGGCTTGGATTTCCTTTTCAGTGGTTTGATCACAGGTGCATCTAGCTGGTTAACTCTCCCCAACAAATGCTGAACCATCATAACAAGTTGTGTCTGATTTGTTGCTAAAGCCTTCAGCTCATTTGACACATCAGTACTTGTTTTTGATGAGTTCCTGTGACCCACCATTTCCTCCTTCTTGAAATTCACAGACTTAGTCTGATGTTTATCATGAGGAACACTATCAGCTGTTTTCTGATAAACCCCATCATTGTTTTTGGATTTTGGCGAGGCCTTGGGTTTATCAGTTTGAGATGACTGTGGTACAAACTTGGTCTCAAACTCATTTTTCATTTTATTAATCTCTTCTTTAATGAGCTTATCTCTGTTGAGTTTGGAACCCTTTTTGTACCAGCATTCATCAGATAGATGATTGAATTTACCACATATTTCATATGGCTTATTCTTTATCTTGGATTGATCAACTGCTGAAGTGGAAACTACTGAAGGTGTGATCTTCAGTACTTTCCCCTTTCAGTACTTGTGTTAAGTACTGAAGGATCGGTAACAACTGAAGACTTGTTCTTCAGCTGTTCTCTATCCGTCCTGAAAGACCGTATGATAGATTCCTCAGCAGTTGTTAATCCTTTTATTTCAGCAGATTTGAAATGCTTTTCAGATGTTGTGACTTGCCCTTCAGTACTTGGAGTACTTTGAGGGACAACATCTGAATTGCTCAGCTTCATGTGTTTATCAGCATTTAAACCATCAGGCAATTGATTTGCTGAGATCTTAACACTGACTTCATCCTCTAATTTTGTATTATCATTTGAGGATGAATCACATGATGATGTGGTTTGGAAATTACTTTCACCTTCAGATTTTACTATTGATTTTGAAGTAAAATCAGTAGGTGGTGCAGTATGATTGTAACCTATTCCAAACTTCACATTTGAAGCTGTTTGCTTGCTGAGAAGCATTTCAAATCCCTTGCAGGATGTTACCCAGCGGTCACACTCAACTTGGGTAGCTGCAAGTGTCTCTTTGAGACTTCTGTGGTTCTCAAGTATGACCTCTACCTTAGCCTTTTCATCATTAAGTTGGCATTTAAGCTTGTAAATCTCATCATCTTTGTCATTAAGAGCAGACTCATACTCAGCTTTTCTTTTGGAAATAGTTTTCTCAAGCTCAAGATTTTGATTGATTAAAGCTACATTTGCCTCTCTAATAGAGACAAAGGCAGCTATGCATGATTCAGAACATAACTTGGCTTTAGCCTCAGAAGATACCTGGGTTACCTGTGAAGATGATGCATTGGAGCAGGAACCCTCAGTAGACTCCAGGGCCATGAGAGCAAGATTCCCAAAAGGATGTTCACCACCATGTTGACCAGCACCAGCAAATAATTGCTCATTGAAACCAGAAAGATCATCTGGTGAGCTGCTCCAGTCAACAACTCCTGGTGTGAAGAAGCTGTGATGAGGTTGAGATTGTGATGGAGATGGTTGAGGCTCAGGTAGGGCTTGAGGTTGTTGTGCTATAGGAACTTGAACTGGATTTGGCTGTGGCATGTAATAGCAGGGATATGGATATGGCATTGGACCCTGAGGGAAAAAATATGCAGGAGATTGAGGTTGTGAGTGATGACCAGAACTAGCAGGATGTTGCCCTTTGTTTTGTGAACTATTGCTTGGAAAGGTCACAAAGGGTGCAGAGGAGTTAGATCCAGTTGATCTACACTCTCTTGCAAAGTGCCCAAGCCTGTGGCATTTGTGACACCTCAACTTACTCTTGTCAAAACCAACTTTGGTTTTGCCAGAGAGTCCTGGAAATTCCTACCAGTTCTCTTGTAGAACTTTTGAGATCTGATATTGATCAAGGCCATTTGGCTCAAAATATCCATCTCTTCTAAATCATCATCAGCAATACCCATCAAATCATCCATGATAAAGCATAAATTATCACTATTACACCCAGAATGACTGTCAACACCAACAAATGCATGATCAGAACTGTTTGAAGAGAAATCTATATGCTCATCATAATGGCTTTCTGATCCAGCATATTCTGACTCATGACCGACCAAGGCAGTGTTCCCTGGTACAAAGTCATCAGTGAGCTTTCCTGATGATGCCAGTTTCCTTTTCTGCTCTATCTCTCTTTCAAATGTAAGCAGTTTCCCATGGAGTTGGGTGAGAGATAGGCTATCCAGATTTGCACTGGAGCGTAGGACAATGGTGTATGTGTCCCATCTCTCAGGCAGTGATCTGAGGAATCTGTTGTTCATCTGGCTGTTAGTATACTCATGCTTGACCATTTTCAGCTCAGAGATCAACAGGAGAAACGCTCAAACTGTTGAGTCAGTGTCTCACCCTTCCTATGAGAGAATGTCTCATATTGTTGGGCGAGGATTTCTCTGTTGTTTGCTAAGACCTCATCAGTTCCTCCGAATTGTTCCTTCAAAGCATTCCAGAGGTCATGAGCAGTTTCATGATGCATAAGCCCAGAATAGATTTCATTAGGCAGTGCCATGGCCAGAATTCCATGGGCTTTAGCATCAATCTCAAACAGTTTACGATCTTCATCTG
Organism: Flaveria sonorensis; assembly: GCA_025506505.1. Classification (NCBI taxonomy): domain Eukaryota; kingdom Viridiplantae; phylum Streptophyta; class Magnoliopsida; order Asterales; family Asteraceae; genus Flaveria; species Flaveria sonorensis. Next base: position 42,140,660 of record CM046424.1, on the reverse strand, counting down.
AGTATTGCTCCTTCTTCTTCGGAACCATTTGGTTGGTCTCCGGATTGTTCACCATAGGCTTGTGTGGACCGTGAACCACAGATGTCCAACAACCTGAACTGTTAACAGACAGGTGATGGAGCATTCTTCGTTGCCATATGTTATACTCACTCCTAACCAGCATCGGAGGCTTGGTTGAGGAGCCAGTATTGTGAGGGTCATTAGAAGGAGTAGTCATTCTCAGATTCAAACCAATTCAATCAAGTTTCAACAGATTTAGCACAAAAACACAACAAACTCAATATGAACCAAGAAGAAACTCAAATTGACTAACCAGAAGCAGCAGAAGACCAATCTCTATAACCAATTCTTGCAAATATGCTAATTCAATCAAACTTTAGATATTGAAATAGCAGTTTCAATGTTCAATTGTTAAACCGATCAATGATTAACCTGCTCTGATACCATTTGTCAGGATCAGTGATCTGTGTTTGATTAATTAGAGTTGAATGCAGCGGAATTAGAACAAGAATTAGACAAATATAGCAAGAACACAATAGATATTCAATGGAACAGTACACGGTTATAGAGAAAGAGGGTTTTCTGCAATAGGGATAATATCATTCATGCACAAAATGCTTCGGTATGGCGGCCGCTAAGCTTCTAAGCTGCGCTGAGTTTCGCTATAGCTGCACACCTTATAATTAGGTCAACATTCCTTATATAAAGGAATGTGACGTCTGCTGATGTCACTTGATAGTGACATCTAACAGAATTATTACAAACAACTGAAAGTAAGCAAACTACTGAGAATGTTCACAACAACTGAGAACATCTCAGAGTAGGCTAAGTACAAGATGAAACTAAAACTACTGAAACTATAAGTACTGAATACAAGAAACATAAAACTACTGAAAGGAAACCATCACAACTACTGAAGAGATCTTCTTCAGCTGTTGTGACAACATCTGAAACTTGGTCTTCAGTCTTTGTCTTCAGCTTTTGTCTTCAGACTTTGTCTTCAGCTCTTTCACTTCAGACTTTGTCTTCAGCTCTTTCACTTCAGACTTTGTCTTCAGACCATGTTATCAGTTGATGTGTTCAGCTGTTGCAGACTACTTCAGTTGTTGTAATGTCCGTGGGACTTAAAGGTTTTTCTGATCAGGCTCATTGGTTCTTTTGGTCCAACAAGATTCATGATCTGAAAGAACTAGCTGAACTGGAGCTCATCAATCATCAGGCTATGTTCAGGGGTTATGAGTTTGAAGACATTTTGAGAATGTTCAAAAGAAAAAAAAAACTTCAAATCTCTCAAGGCTATCTGTATGAGGAAAGATAGATCCTTTGTTAACCCTCTAGAGAAGAAAAAGACAAAACTAGCTAAAGAGGTTGTGTTTCCTGAGCTCAAGGTGAAGCCAACTGAATCCTTAAAGAGAAAGATGGTAGCTGGAACTCATTCCTCCAATCCAATCTCAAATGTCTATTATGATGAAAAGACATATGAGTTTGTTATTGAAAGAAAATGGGGAGGAAAAGAAGGTGCAGAAATTAGATTGTTTAGTGGATAAAAAGTGAGATTGCTAGATGAATCTTATATCCTCTACATATACACAAGGCACTTCAGAAAGTCAAATAATAAGTTGGGTGAGGAAGACATGTACTTCTTAAAATGCATAAAGATTCTGAAGATGGCCTTTGACAGAATCAAAGCTAAAAGAGAGCTGAGAAGAAAGAAGAAGACTCCCTTGAAATTGGGGAATATAGTGAAGCTAGAAGTGGATGTTGATGGAGCTTTGCTGATCCATAGAGATGGGTTGTCCACAGTGTCAATATGGGAACCCATTTCTTTGAAGAAGCTGCCTATGGAAGCCATCTACACAATGAGCCAAATGAAGATACATGTGCTAAACAGAGAAAAGATGACTGAAGCCAATGACTTTGTCAACATGTTAAAGGCAATTTTGGATCCCTCACAGGCAGAACCTCTCATCCCTCCTCAAGCTGCTCAAGACCCAGTAGAATCCTCACAACCTCATCCACCATCAAAACCTTGAAGTACATAGGCTGTATAATCCTTAGGGGGAGTATTATTGGACCCTAAAAGGATCATACATGCCAATTCAAGTGGTGGATTGATAGTTGTTCTGCTGAAATCTCCCCAAGTCCAAGATCTAATGCGGATGAAGAATCTGCATCAACAATTGAAACTGTGTCGTCTATCCGCATTTGTATATGCGGATGACCATAGAACAAATGTGCCCAAGTGTTTGTTCTTCCGCATTAACAAATGCGGATGTTCAGCAACAAATGCGCAGTGTTTGTTCATCCGCATTTGTCAATGCTGATGACCAAACACCAATGCTGTTGAACAACTCATCATTCGCATTTGTCAATGTGGATGACCAAGAAGAAATGCTGATGAAGACTTTTGTACTTGGACTAGTTCTGATATATAGGTCATGGTTAGTTTAGTCTTTTGTTCAGGCATGTGTCAGCCTATAAATAGAATAGAAATCCTCGCATGAGGTGTGTGAGAGACAGACTGTTGTTAGACATTAGACAATCAGAATACTTTGCTTTGTAATAAGTTCAAGGTGTACTGTTACTGTTCATGATGAAAAACCCTAGCATTCATTGTAACCGTTTTTCACCTTCTTTAATACAAAGAACATTTATGAGTATTACTCAGCATTCAATGTTCTGTAATTGTTTGATTCCGCCTTACAATCATTGACTCAATCATCATATTCGGTCCTTGTTGATTCACATCAACAGAGAATATTATTCTCAAACCCAGTCAATTGGTATCAGAGCCTTGGCTCTCGGTTCTTCTTCAGATCTGCTCAGATCTGAGCTGAACTTGATAGATCTGGTGATTGAGTTGCTGATAGAGTGTTCAACTACCTCGATTCCGTATACAAACTGAATATCCGTTGAAACTCATTGACAGTCACTGTTCATCGGCATTCTCCATCTAAAAACTAATCTGTGAACAGTTTCTCATCCATAAAATCAGATCGGTAACATAAACAGATCTATCTACATAAGCCTGTTTTGGACTATTTGGACTACTTGGACTTGTTGAACATAACAATCAGTTTAATCCATAATTAAACCAGTTAAAAATAGCTGATTAACATGGATTCACATAATTTTTCTGAACTTGGTCACACTCCTAAACCCCCTATGCTTAAACACAAATATGAGTTTAAGCAATGGAAAATCAGGTTCATGAATTACATTACAGGTGCAGATCCAGACTATTGGATATCCATATGTAAAGGGCCTCACATCCCAGTAACACTCTCTGCTGATCAGGCTGCACTGTACAAAACCTCAAGAATACCTATTGAGGAGCTCACTCTTGATGATGATGACTACAAGAAGATCAAAATTGATCTCAAAGCTTATTCTATTCTAACACAAGCATTGAAGATGGATGTGCTGAAAAGACTTGAGAAGTATGGAACAGCTAAACTGTGTGGGATGCATTGTTAATAATGTGTGAAGGAAGCAGTGAAGTAGCTGAAATTAACAAGGATAAGCTTGTTAATCAATATGAAACCTTTCATCACTTTAAGGGGGAGTCAATCTCTAAACAATTGCATAGATTTGTGCAGCTCGTGAATGATTTAGAGATTATGGGGGTTACATATAAAGTCAACGAACTGAACAAAAAGATGCTTCACGGTCTTCCAGAAAGTTGGAAACAAAATGTAACCATGCTGAAAAACACTCTTGATTTGGAGACCACCTCCTTGGATATTATGATTGCTAAAATTGAAGCTCTTGAACTTGATGAAAAGAGCAGAAATCTAGGTGGACCTAAAGTCATTGAGGCATATAAATTTCCATCAGAAACTCATTCTGTGGAAAATGCATTCATCACTGAAGATGATGACTTCCACTCATCAAGAGATCAACTAAAAACAACAAGATTCATTGCCACACCCTCAACAACCAAGCCATCTCCTTCAATTCAGTCAACTGGATTTGCTACCACTCCTACAAGTATATCTGAAGATAAGAGAACTGAAGAGCAAAAGGCTACTTACAATGCCTTTGTTGCAAATTTTGAAGCTTATCTTGGAGGAAGACTCACTTCTGCTCATTTGATTCAAGAAGACTTTGAAGAAATGGATCCAGATGATGTGGAAGAAATGGATCTGCAATGGCAAATGGCTATGATTGCAATGAGAGCCAAGAAGTTTTTCAGAAAAGGGAGAAAGCTGAGTCTGAATTAAAATACAAAACTTGGATACGACAAATCCAAAGTCAAATGTTTCAATTATGGTATGACTGGCCACTTCTCAAGGGAATGTAATGCTCCAAAAAGAAACAACCATTGTATTCAAAGAAATTCACAGGGCCAATCATCCCCACAACCAAGCGCAAGCTACCACTCCAGCAATCATCAATAGCTGCATCACTATCAACAACCCTATCAAAGTCAGTCACAACTGACTAACCTAGCTCATGGAAGCAGCCAAACTACTTCAAATGCACTTGTCATCAGACAAGATGGAGTATGTGATTGGAGTCTATATGCTGAAGAAGTAAAGCCTCAATTTTAGAAAGAAAAGCAGAAAGCTGAGATTTCAGTGAAACCTTCTGCTGAAAGCAGTTTTGATTGTGAGATCAAATCACCAAACAATTCAATCAAATCAGACACAATTTCACTTCCAAAGAACACCAAAACTCCAAAACTCCAAAAGCTTCAAAAACCAAAATCAAGGCTGACCCTCAATCGTCAAAACCAAAGCAAGGAGTTGGTTTTGATATTTTTAATAAAGAACATGTAGATCAATTCGAGAGGGAATTGAAGCGAATGGTAAGAAAGCAGAAACAATCTAGGAAGAACAAACCTAGTAGTGTTGTGAAACAAGCTACTAAAAAGGCTGATTCTGCTTCCTCACCAAAATCAAAGGTTGAAACTCAGTCAAAAACTGGTAAATATACTGAGGTTTCAACATCAAGATCAGCTTCAAGAGACAAAAACATGTATTGTGATATGTGTGAAATGTCTAATCACAGTACAGATAAATGCTTTTTCAATCAATATTGCTCAATCTGTGACATGAACAATCATTCCATCAAAAACTGTTATTTTAATAAATATTGTTCAGTCTGTGATATGACCAACCATAATACATCTGATTGTTTCTTCAAACAAAAAGGGTTGAGAGTTCCTCAACACAAGCACATCTCACCAATCTCATCTGTGAAACCCAAAATCAAAAATCACTTTCATAATACTCAATTCAGGACTGTCATTTCTGATCGGGATAGGGGTAACACAAAAGAGTCAAGGAAAATTCAAGGAAATAAATGTCATAACATCAACCAAGCACATGATTTTCATAATTCAAAAATGATGTTTGATAATCAAAAACGGGTCAGGTTTCTTAAAAGAAACAGGGATCAAAGGTTTTATTATTCATCTGACTCTTCAACTGAAATTGATAAGATGAAACATGCAAAATATCATCAATCTCCCAAAACACCTCACTCAAAGTCACTATTTAGGGAAAAGTACCAAAAAGTTACTATCATGGATAGGAACGGGAAACCCAAGACCATCATGGCTTGGGTTCCACATTCTAACTAAGTTCTGTTGTGGTTGCAGGGTCATTCATATAGGTCCAATAGTTTGTGGTACGTGGACAGTGGATGCTCCCGACACATGACTGGAGATCGTTCCCTCCTTCATGATTTCAAGCATATTCAAGGAACTTCTGTGGCATTCGGTGGAGATTCACAAGGTGGCAGAATCACGGGTGAAGGATCTGTGACAAATGGGATGTTGAGCTTTGATCAAGTGAATTACTGTGAACAACTGAATTTCAATCTGCTCAGCGTGTCTCAGATCTGTGACAAGAAATATTCTACTGACTTTACTGACACTCATTTCTATATTCTAAAACCAGGATTTGAAGTTCCTGAAGAATGGGTTGTCTTAAAAACCCCGAGTAAGAATAACACCTATGTCTTAAACCTCAATTCTGCTACACCAAAAGAAGAAACATGTCTTCTGTCTAAAGCATCCTTTGATGAGTCACATCTTTGGCACAGACAATTGGGACACACAAATTTCAAAAACATGAACAGATTAGTCAAGGGAAACCATGTCGTTGGTTTACCTCAAAGAGAATTCCATTTTATTGATCACTGTTTAGCGTGTCTCAAAGGGAAACAACATAAGTCTTCCCACAAGCCAAAACTGATGAACACAAACAACTCTCCATTAAAGCTGCTTCATATGGATCTTTTTGGACCAACTCATGTTATGAGTATTGGAAAGAAACAGTATTGTTTGGTGATCATTGATGACTTTTCCAGATTTACATGGGTCTTCTTCCTTCTTCATAAAAATGAAGCGTCCCAATTGATAAAAGATTTTATCACAAAAATTGAAAACCAACTTGATAATAAGGTCAAAACAATTATGATGAGGTGTTTGCTCCTGTTGCTAGACTAGAAGCTATATTACTCTTTCTTGCGTACTCTGCATCCATGAAATTCATAGTTTATCAAATGGATGTAAAGTGTGCATTTTTTTATGGAAAGATCTCTGAAGAAGTCTACGTGAGTCAACCTCCAGGCTTTAAGGATCCTGATTTCCCTCATAGGGTATACAAGCTTGATAAAGCTTTGTATGGCTTACATCAAGCCCCTCGAAAATGGTATGAGACTCTGTCATCATTTCTTCTTAACCATGGTTATGAAAGAGGGAAGATTGACCAGACTTTATTCAGAAAGAGAAAAGGGAATGAGATGCTGCTGGTCCAGATTTATGTGGATGATATCATATTTGGCTCCACTACAAACAACTATGCAAAGACTTTGAAGATCTTATGCATTCAAAATTTCAGATGAGTGCTATGGGAGAACTCACATTCTTTCTAGATCTTCAAGTACAACAAACATCAAGTGGAATCTTCATCAACCAGTCAAAATATGTGGAATCAATGTTGAAGAAGTTTCACTTTACAGACTGTCAGTCCATCAGAACACTGGTTGATACAAAAGTGAAGATTGGCCCAGACACAGAAGAAAAATCTATGGATCAGACTCTTTATCGATCCATGATTGGTTCACTTATGTATTTAACAGCCAATAGACCTGATATTATGTTTGGTGTTTGTGTATGTGCCAGATATCAAGCAGATCCCAAGGAATCTCACGTGCATGCAGTCAAGAGGATATTCAGATATCTTAAGGGCAAACCTGCTCTTGGTATGTGGTATCCAAAGGATGGAGACTTCAATCTCTATGCATACACCGACAATGACTACAGGGGATGCAATTTCAAAAGAAAATTCATATCTGGCGGTTGTCAATTTCTTGGTCCCAGACTGGTGTCATGGCAGTGCAAGAAACAGACCAATGTTTCAGTATCGACGGCTGAAGCTGAGTACATAGCAGCATCAGCTTGTTGCTCTCAAGTTCTCTGGATTCAAAACCAGATGCTTGACTATGGTTTTAACTTCCTGCACTCCCCAATTCACATTGACAACACAGCTGCAATGTTTATTACTAATAATCCAGTTCAACACTCAAAAACAAAACACATTGAAATCAGATATCACTTTTTAAGAGATTGTGCTGAAAAAGGGTTAATCAAATTGATTCAAGTTCATACTGACAATCAATTGGCTGATCTATTTACCAAGGCATTTGAACCTAATTGGTTTGAATTCCTTGTTTAATCAATTGGCATGATTAACCTAGAGTAAAAAAAAAATTCAGAAATTATCAAAAATCATAAAAAGAAGTCTTTTTCTTGAAGTTTGTGTCTTATACTTTATGGGAAATGATATAATTACAGTCTTCATATCATTCACTGTGCTTAATTCAAAATTTAAAAGACTGTCATGACTTACCTGATATGTAGGTTAGCTCAACTTGGAAAGGAAGATACATGGTGTGATGAACTAAATAATCATATTCAACTGTGAAACACTCATCTCAGAGTACTGGTAAGTATCAGTTTATTCAAGTGTATGTGTGTGTAGCAACTCAAACACACCAGATAATGATGAACTATGAATCTCATTCACCTGCATCAGTTTCTTCTTTGTTTTGCTGAGCAAAGACCTGAAGAAACAAGCACATAGTGCTGATGTCATGATCCAAAAGATTCCCAATGTGGAACACATTCACCTTGGATGAATTAACAAAAGAGTATGCAAAAAGAATCCCTTTAGGGAACACCTTCCAAAGTGAAGTGCAAAAGAATCCCAATGTGGATCAAAATATCAAAAGGATCAAAGTAAAAGAATCCCAATGAGGATCAGTGAACTTGAGATCTCATAATTTAAGTAACCTGGTCATGTAATATGTGAAAGTAGTCTACCATGCATTACATGAGGATGGTTGATCAAACCATGTTTCTGTGTGTGAGGTACATGTTGAATATTGAAATCAATCAAAACATGATAAATGTCACATACAGTATAATATTTACCAAGTATGAGTTTAAGAGGACAAACATACCTTCAATCAATAAGTTCATAAACATGTTTATTTTACAATCAAAAGATTGCACTTGTGTAATGTAGGATTGTTATGATCCGAACAAAAGTTTACTTCCTCTTCATGCAAAATTAAAAAAAAAATAAAAAAAAATTTAAAGAGGTTTTATGATCCAAAATTTTTAAATCCTTAAAGTTTCTATCTAAATAAGGATATAAACTTTAGGGGGAGTGATTTAAAATTTTGATCAGTTAGTACAGGCAGTTTGTTTCTTGAGTTTTATAAAATCAAAACAAAAAGAATCTGACTGTGTTGGTGCAGAAGTTATACTATAGTATCTCAGCTTATGCAGACATTTGGATGCACAAAAGTCCAATATCAGTCAAACTCTGGGAAACTTGTATGTATCACACCTGATATACAAGTCAATCCAAGCAAGAATCGACAATCCCAACATCAGTCAAAACTTCATAAGAAATAAGTGAAAAGTATAGACAGTTCTTCATAACAGCCATCAGTTCATCGGAAAACACAAAAGAATTCAATCTACAAAAGCATTAAATTTTGATTAGGTTCAAATATAAATGTGGGTAAGTGCATTGGTTAATGCGGATGAAGGTATCCCTGGCATATAACCAATGCGGGTAGTTGGTTTCATACCTGTTAAATCTACCGCATTTGTGTCGAAGTGCAATTTGTCAAAAACCAATGCAGACTGCGGGTAAACCTTTGTTCTACCGCATTTCTTTTTTACTCATCTGCATTTCCTGAATTTGGTTGAATTTAACACTCAACTATCTTGTGTATCAAAATGATCAAATCATGTGCTTAATCTCTTCTGTGATTATGATGGATGCAAGTCAAAAAAAAATGCGAATAAACTTCTGGTCTACCGCATTTGTTGAAGTTTTGAATCAACTAATTTACTCTTCCGCATTAGCTACAGTTTTTGTAAAAAAAAAGGTCATTCGCATTTGTTTTCAACACTTGTAATATTTGAAAAAGTTATTAAATCTTCTTTTTAAAACCGATTTAAAAGGTCATTTAATACTTTTCAAATTGAGAGACTTTACAGTGCGACGAGCTATCTTCACATTTGTTCATCCATCATCATCCCTATCATCTAAAATTCATCACCTGTGATCTAAGATTCATTCACCTCAAAAACTCCTCATCTTCGATTCATTACAACAGTATTTTCGAAGAAAAGGTAAATTTCTTCAAAGTTCTTAACCTAAAACATCGAACAGTAAAAAAAAAAACTGATTTTGAACATAGAACTCTAGGTTAAGAATCAATCACCAAAAGTAACATCAAACCAAGGTTTAAATGACATTTTCGAAGGCAATGTTAATCAGTAACAAGAATTTAACCTCCTACAATCTGGTTACAAAACCTAGTTTATGTCAAGAATAGGGGACTATCAATTCTAAAAAATTGAAAGTCAAAACCTGATGTTAATGATTAAAAGATGTTACAACCATGTGAATAATCTATATAAACTTGCAAAACATATAAGAGTGATTATACATGACAAAGTCAAGTTGTGTATGGTACGCATGTTCACTCAAGTTTGACCATTAAAAGTCAAACGGAGAACACACCTGATTTATGTATTACAATCTGTCAATTACAGTTGCATCTTCTAATTCATATGCCTCTAATGCAGGTTTCAATGGCTAATCTTACATGGAGCAAGCTTCATAATGTTAGTGGCTATCTTGATCCTGATGTTACTGAGGCAGAGGGTTTGAGAGACATGATCAGATTCATCTTAACTACCAGAGTTGTTTGTGCTATTACAGTTAGGCCTATCATCTATGAGAGATTCATAAGGTCATTCTAGAGCACTTCTGAGGTGACAGAGATAGATGGTTTAAGGACTCTGTCTTGAAGAATAACTCCTGATCATAATTTGGCCATTATTGAACAGACTATGAGACAGTGTCTGCAGTTTGGTGATGATGCCAACTCTCCTCTGGAATTAGAAGATGATGAAATCATAACTTTTTTTGCAAACATTGGTTATGAGGGAGGTTATGAAGGAAAGCAAATCTTCAAGGGGTTGGTTGACTTGCAATGGAGATTCCTCATTCATCTCTACCAACATTGCCTGTCAAAAAGAAAGACTGGATGGAATGACATATCAGTGACTACCTCTTCTGCTATATGTGCTCTGTGCACAAACAGGCCATTCAACATGTCTTCTTATGTGTTTAATGGTCAGGTGTCAAACATTCAGGAGGGTAGAAGATACAAGTTCCTCATGTATCTTAGATTTCTGCAGTGTCTCATCAATGAAGCTTTCCCTGGGATTATACCTGAAGGACCAGTGATGGATATTTCTCACTACAATGCAAAGTCCTATCAGTACATCAAGAAGAGAGACCCCAGGAATTTCTATAGTGGCACATTTGCTCCTCTATTACCCTGGATGCTGGAACAGATCAACCAAGATGAGCATATTGAGGAACAAGCTCAAGAGGTTTCTGATGCTGAGCCTGTTCATGAAGAAGAGCAAGCTGCTCCTAGCCAACACAATGTTGATGAGCAAGCTGATGTAGTTGAAGAAGGATAGAGGCCAGTGTCACCACAGGTTGATGTAGGTGGTGATCCTCACACTGGGCCTTCCGTTCATGAAGCTGAGATATCCTCTCCATCCACTCCATATCCCATCCCCTCACCACAAAAATCACCAATTCCCTTTCCACAAACACAGCCCATCATCTATTCACACATATCATCCATACACTCTCCCCATATTTCACCAATTCATCTTTCTCCTACATCTCCGGTTCATGCATCCCCAGTCTTTACTGAGCCTGCTGAGTTTGGTGCTTCTGCCAGCTCTTCAGAGGAATCCAAATCATCATCTGATGAGGAGGATCATCGAAAGAAGATGCCTATGAGACAAGTTACTTCTGAGGCCGCTCCCTCTGAGAGTTATGCTGAGTCAGAGGCAATCGGGCCTGATGCAAAAGATGAGATGATATCAGAACTGTTGCAAAAAGTAGCTAAGACAGAGAAACTTCTAAATAGAAGATCTAGTATCATTCAAGACAGACTTCTAGAGTTAGATGAAAAGGAAAAAGAGTTAAAAGGGATGAAAGAGAAGTATGAGACTGAAAAGAAAGAGAAAGATAAGGAGATAGAAAGCCTAAAGGCTGCTCTTCAACATTCAAAGGATGAAGTCAGTGGTCATGTGGACACTTTGACCATCCAAACCATTGCAATGGAGGAACAAGAAAGCCTGCTGGAAGAGCAAACTGATATAATAATGTCTATGCAAAATCAGATAGAAACTTTGAACAAAAGAGTTTCTGAGTTGGAGCTGATAATCATGATAAATCAAGAGGTTGAAAAGAAAAGAAAGGATGATGAAGGTGATAAAGATAAGGGTGACAAGAAGAAAGATGATGACAAAGAAGAAGGAGGTGAAAGTTCCTCAGAAGAGAGTGATGATGATTCTCCTCCTACTAATAAATTGAGATCTTCTGAGCCTGAAAAAGAAGCTGAATCAAGTAGATCCAAGCCACAAGAACAAAGTTTGGCTATCGTACTATACACCAGCAAAGATCATGAAGAAACACACACTGAAGAATCAAAGTTTAGTGATATGATCAAGGCTCTTGATAGCTTCACTGCTGAAGATTTCATCATTAATGATGAATTCTGGGAATTTATTGGAAATCAAGGTCAAGTTTCTGAGCCCATTGTAGTGATATCTCAATCTCCTGTCCCTCTTGAGAAGGAATTGAGCCTTCAGCTTGTACCTGTTGTGACTCTCACTGAGGAGCAAAAAGATTTGATCAAAAGGCTCTGTGAACAACAACAACAAAAGGAAGAATCAGAACTAGAGTCAATAGAGAAAATCCCATCAGCTGAGGAAGAAAAGGAAGCTGAAAAATTGCCTAAAGAAGCTGAAATAGCTGAACCCTCTTCTGGTACAAGAGTACAAACATATACCAGAAAGAGAAAATACCTGTTTGAAAAGGCAAAGGGTAAAAGGACTATAGAAGAAGATCCTCCAAAGAAAAAGCATCAAGATGATCCTCGGAGCCTAGCTGTTATTGCTCAATTTTTAGAAGAAGATGAAAAGGCTGAGGAACAACTGAAAATGAGGTCAGTAGGCATAGACCTCGAAGTAGGAGAGATAGAGGGTGGATATGTGATTGATGAACACATACACAGAGAAAGCCCTGAAAATCCTGAACCCTCTGTCCAAGAAATGGTAGACAAAGCCCAAACAGATGATTTGATGACCAAAGCCTTGTTTCTCATCAATCATGGCTATGATCCAGATGAAGTCTTTAGGATGACATATGAGGGGATGATAGTAGAAGAAGAAAAGCTAAACAATCTGCTGGACCCTACTGTTGAAACTGAGTATGAAAAGACTCATTCTCCCAAAACTCAAGCTGATAAACCCACTTCAAAAGCCAAGCAGACTAAAGCCTCTCAATCATTATATCCTGATCCCTTTTCAATGACTGACAGGGAAATGAAGGATTATCTGTCTGCTCAAGGGTATACTAAAAGAAAATTGGCCAATATGAAGACTAATTCCCTAAGGGATGCCATCCTTAGGGTGATAAATGAAAAGAAAGAAAGAATGAAGAAAATGGAAGAAGAGATCATCAAAAAGCCTAAAACAAGATTATCTGCACAAGATATCCAACTCTCCCATAGAGATCATGACTCTTTGGCACCTGTTCTACACAAAAATCCAGAGTGGTTTGCTGAGCCTTCCCAGTTAATACTTCAAGAGGGGCTCACCATTGCTGAAATGATCAAAGGTGTATCTACTCCACATGGCAAGACTGATCAGAAAATTATTGCCTGGAAGTATGATATTGACTGGAATATGTTTATGGTCAAATGGATCTCAGGGTTAGTTCAATTCTTCACTGAGTATACTGCTTTAGTGAACTCCCTGCAGATTCATGATCTGAAAGAACTAGCTGAACTGGAGCTCATCAATCATCAGGCTATGTTCAGGGGTTATGAGTTTGAAGACATTTTGAGAATGTTCAAAAGAAAAAAAAACTTCAAATCTCTCAAGGCTATCTGTATGAGGAAAGATAGATCCTTTGTTAACCCTCTAGAGAAGAAAAAGACAAAACCAGCTGAAGAGGTTGTGTTTCCTGAGCTCATGGTGAAGCCAACTTAATCTTTAAAGAGAAAGATAGTAGCTGGAACTCATTCCTCCAATCTAATCTCAAATGTCTATTATGATGAAAAGACATATGAGTTGGTTATTGAAAGAAAATGGGGAGGAAAAGAAGGTGTAGAAATTAGATTGTTTAGTGGATATGAAGTGAGATTGCTAGATGAATCTTATATCCACTACATATACACAAGGCACTTCAGAAAGTAAAATAATAAGTTGGGTGAGGAAGACATGTACTTCTTCTTAAAATGCATAAAGATTCTGAAGATGGCCTTTGACAGAATCAAAGCTAAAAGAGAGCTGGGAAGAAAGAAGAAGACTCCCTTGTAATTGGGGAACATAGTGAAGCTAGAAGTGGATGTTGATGGACCTTTGCTGATCCATAGAGATGGATTGTCCACAGTGTCAATATGGGAACCCATTTCTTTGAAGAAGCTGCCTATGGAATCCGTCTACATAATGAGCCAAATGAAGATACATGTGCTAAACAGAGAAAAGATGACTGAAGCCAATGACTTTGTCAACATGATAATGGCAATTTTGGATCCCTCACAGGCAGAACCTCTCATCCCTCCTCAAGCTACTCAAGACCTAGTAGAATCCTCACAACCTCATCCACCATCAAAACCTTGAAGTACATAGGCTGTATAATCCTTAGGGGGAGTATTGTTGGACCTTGAAAGGATCATACATGCCAATTCAAGTGGTGGATTGATAGTTGTTCTGCTAAAATCTCCCCAAGTCCAAGATCTAATACGGATGAAGAATCTGCATCAACAATTGAAACCGTGTCGGCTATCCGCATTTGTATATGCGGATGACCATAGAACAAATGTGCCCAAGTGTTTGTTCTTCTATATTTGTCAATGCTGATGACCAAACACCAATGCTGTTGAACAACTCATCATTCGCATTTGTCAATGTGGATGACCAAGAAGAAATGCTCATGAAGACTTTTGTACTTTGACTAGTTCTGATGTATAGGTCAGGGTTAGTTTAGTCTTTTATTCAGGCATGTGTCATCCTATAAATAGAATAGAAATCCTTGCATGAGGTGTGTGAGAGACTGACTGTTGTTAGACATTAGACAATCAGAATATTTTGCTTTGTAATAAGTTCAAGGTGTACCGTTACTGTTCATGCTGAAAAACCCTAGCATTCATTGTAACCATTTTTCACCTTCTTTAATACAAAGAGAATTTATGAATATTATTCAGCATTCAATATTCTGTGATTGTTTGATTCCGCCTTACAATCATTGACTCAATCATCATATTCGGTCCTTGTTGATTCACATCAACAGAGAATATTATTCTCAAACCTAGTCATCCATTACCACCCCATTACACTTATTGCACATGGATCTTTTTGGTCCCACAAGTGTAATGAGCATTGGAAGAAATCATATTGTCTTATGATTGTTGATGATTTTACAAGATTTACTTGGGTATTCTTTTTAAGAACTAAAGATGAAACAGCTGAAACTTTAAAATCTTTTATTCTTAAAATTGTACATCAAAAGAATCACAAGGTAAAAATCATTAGAAGTGATCAAGGAACTGAGTTTAAGAATCAAGTTCTTGACTCATTCTGTAACTCAAAAGGGATTTCCAGACAATACAGTGCTCCTAGAACTCCATAACAGAATGGTGTTGCTAAGAGGAGGAACAGGACACTTATTGAGGCTGAAGAACCATGTTAGCTGATTCAAAGCTGCCTCTAACAGGAACAGGACACTTATTGAGGCTGATTCAAACCTATTCCAAGTTCTCCAAGAAGAATTAATGAACAAGCTCCCTCTACTGAAAGTCCTGAAAGCCTGAACATCTCAGGAAATAATGGAGCTTCAACACATTGTCAGCAAACTAAGCCTCAAAACTCATCAGCTGACAACTCCAGCTGACAACACCAAGCTACTAAAAACAGTAATCTGGAGGAACAGGCAATTGTTTATGCTGCTTCTCAGCAGAATATCATTGATACTGCCATACATTCATTCAATCAGTCCTCATTGAATGAGTGTGAGACATCAAATGGTCATGGTGTTCAAAATCCTGAGCACAACTTCTCAAACCTGGATCTATCTATGCAACTATATATGATTCCTAGGCTCAGGATACACAACACTCATCCAGCTGAGAAGATCATTGGGGATGTCTTAGAAGGTATGAGAATAAGAAGTCAGACCCACAATAGGAATGTCTGCTTGTACTCATGCTTTCTTTCTCAAATGGAACCAAAGAAGGTAGAAGAAGCCATCAAGGATAATAATTGGGTTGAATCTATGCAAGAGGAGTTGCTTCAATTTAAGAGGCAAAAGGTATGGAACTTGTGTCCATTGCCACATGGCCAAGTCCCCATTGGCACCATATGGGTGTTCAGAAATAAGAAAGATGATAGAGGTTTGATCATTAAAAACAAAGCAAGACTTGTTGTTCAAGAATACATACAGGAGGAAGGAATAGATTATACTGATATCTTTGCACCTGTTGCAAGACATGAGACTATGAAAATTTTCCTTGCTTTTGCAGCATCTAAGAACTTCACTGTATATCAACTTGATGTCAAATGTGCATTTTTGTGTGGGGGATATTGATAGAGAAGTTTATGTGTGTCAGCCACCTAGATTTGAAGACCCACAGCACCCCAACTATGTGTGCAAACTGGATAAAGCTTTGTATGGGTTGCATCAAGCACCTAGGCTGTGGTATGAGACCTTATCTCAGTTTCATCTGAAGAATGGTTACACCAAAGGCACCATAGACAAGACATTATTCATAAGGAAGTCTAGGAAAGACATGCTGCTTGTTCAAGTCTATGTTGATGACATCATATTTGGTTCCTCAAATGAACAAATGTGCAAAGACTTCGAAAGCATCATGAGGAAGAAGTTTGAGATGAGTTCCATGGGAAAGATGGACTTTTCCTTGGAATTCATGTAAAGCAGATGGAAGAAGGGATCTTCATCAATCAATATAAGTATGTCAAGGACATCTTAGAGAGAATTGATATGAAAGATTGTAAGCCAGCCAAGACACCTATACCCAGAAATCACAATCTTTGTCCTAATTCTGAGTGGGAGGATACTAATCAGCATCAGTACAGGGCGATTATTGGATCTCTGATGTATCTCACTACAAGTAGACCTGATATCATGTTTGCTACCTGTATCTGTACAAGATATCAGGCTGCTCCCAAGGTGTCTCACCTAATTGCTACCAAGAGAATACTTAGATACCTCAAAGGAGCTCCCAAACTGGGTCTCTGGTATCCTAAGAATAAGGACTTAAATCTCTATGGATTCACTAACAGTGATTATGGAGGCTGCAACATCAACAAGAAATCCACATCTGGATGATGTCAATTTCTTGGTGAAAGGATCATCTCCTGGCAATGCAAGAAGCAATCATGTGTCTCTACATCAACTGCTGAAGCTGAATACATTGCTACTACAAGTTACTGTGCTCAACTGCCATGGATTCAAAATCAGATATTAGACTATGGTTTCAACTTCATGGAGACTCCTATCCATATAGACAACGATAGTGCCATTTCTATCACAGAAAATCCAGTCAAGCACTCCAAGACAAAGCATATTGATATCAGGTATCATTTCATTAGAAATATTCATGATAAAAATCTAATTAAACTAGTCAAAATCAATTAAAATGAGCAATATGCTGACTTGTTTATAAAAGCCTTTGAAGAACAAAGATTTAAATACTTAATCACAACTATTAGGATGATTAACATTGACTAGTTCCTCTCTTTTGAAAAACCTTTTTGAAATGTCTTGTCGATGTTGTCTAAATACAATCTAAGCCCTGTCACAAAAAGGCTTTTTTCAAAATGTTAAGTGTAAATTCTTTCGAAAAGAAATTCACCGTCAAAAGAGATCTGTATTCATCTTCTAAAGGCTAATTCCTCTACATCAATATCATCTTTTGAAGAGTTTTTAGCCTTGGAGGAAAATTTGATCATAGATTAAATTTACTTCCAAAGCATACTAACCTCTGTTTTGGAAGAAGACTGTACTCTCGGAATCAAACTAGTCATTGAGATATGGTTTGCTTTCGAAAGTAAAAAAAAATGGCTTCAGAAGACAATATTAGGAAACACAAGTGTTTTCGATCGAAAGCAATTTTACCTTTGGAAGAAAACCTTTACTGTGTAATAGGAATCTTTGGGCCCCACTCTGTAAAAGGTAAGATTTTGTTGAATGTTGGTATATTTTGTAAGGTTTATCTTACCGCCCCTGTCAAATCAAAACCCAAACGGTCTTTTCACCTTATCGGTTTGGCTTTTTACCCCCTATTTAAAATTACCGACTATCTTTCTTTACTTTATTTACCACCGCAAAAGCCCCAAATTTCCACTATCTTCTTCACTCACTCTCAAATTCCTTCAATAAAACAGTGCCCTTCAACAATGGCCCTAAATCCCCAACATAATCAGGTCGCTATCCTTGATTCTTCAAAGGATGCTGACTTTGCCCCCATCATCGAATTTCTGACTCAATCTTCATACTTCACTACTCTCACTGTAAACCCCACCATCTATTCTAACCATATGGCCGAATTATAGGCAAACGGTTGAAGTGAAACTCTATGAAAGGGTCATCAGGTCGAGAATCTGGGGCACGAGATCATCATTTACGGGTCAACCATCAAGGAGCATCTGGAGCTTCATGATGAAGTCGCCCCTACTGAGTTCCCCAAATCTAAGTTGGAAGATACTTGCACTATGATGGGATATGGCGGTGATATGCACAAATCCACTATCTACAAGTTTAATTTCTTTACAACTAGAAGTTTTTGCAGCACATCGTTCTGCACTGCCTATCCAATAAGTCAGGGGGTTGGGAACAAATCCCATATGACTTGGGCTGCCTAGTACATGGATTGGTAAAAGGCCTTCGCTTCAACTATTCAAGATTTGTATTGAACAATCTAAGAGGTAACCTCACTCGGGATCCATTTTACATGTATCCTCAGTTCATTCAGCACATAATCAACTATGAGCTGGACCAGGACAAATTACAATGGGCAGATATCCTACTGGTCCCTCACATGAGGCCTGACATCTTCAAAGTCATGAAGAAGGTGTCCACCAACTTCTCTGGAAGATTCACTAATCTTCTCCCAGGTATGCTAGAGCAAACAACTCCCGGTGACATCCCTGCAAGCCCAGCAGGTGATGAACCCACACCAGACCTCTCCACTCAAATGCCAACTACTTCTTCCCACCCAATCATGGTTACATACACAGGAAGCCCTAAACGAACCCCCGATCAATCTTCTCTGATTGGTCAGGTCCCTTCAGTTCAAACCAAAAAGGCTCAAGTGGAACTCCGGGCTCGCATTCAGCCAGAGGTCTTACCATTCTCCACCATTGACCTCAATGTCAGCGTTGAACCTTTTTAGTCTCAACCTGATGAGCCCACGACCTAAGCCTCTAGACCTAAGGGTGACTCCCAACACTCCCCTGAGCAGCCAAAAAGGGACAACCACATCATTGGCCCAACTGCTACTATAGTGGAGCCATTAGGTGCTGACTAAGGTCCTGGATCATTAGATTTAACCTCTTTATCTTTCATTGACCTATTAACCCAACCTGATGAGGACATTATGTTTTATTTAGGCCATGATATGGATTTACCATACCACTCTCAAGATCAACTGAGCCTTATGGAACCTCTAATGTCTTGCCCACATCAGTTAAGCCAAACTGAGGTGAGTCAAACCAGTGCGGAGGTGACTCATGTAGGCTCAGCTGCCACTACTGAGAGTGTTTCACAAACTTCTCATGATAGTAGTAACATAAGTGAGACTGAGTCTACATCAACCTTGCCACTTCATGACTTTTAAAAAGCCATCAGCACGCAAGGGTATCCAGGGCGCCAAGAAACCATTACTGGTGGTGATGATGAACATACTAGGTATGTTATCTCATCTCCCAATGATTCTTCAAAAGAAGATGTGGGAGTCTGCAACTCATCATCAGAGACCTGATTTCTAAAGTCTCAAACCTTGAATCAAAGGTTAAGACTTTAGAGGACAGGTCTGCCACTCGACAACTTGAGATTGAACATCTCAAGGCTAAACTAGCTGAGACACGGATTGAGAAGTCTGCTAGGCATGTACCTATTCAGGTTTCTTTAAGTTCTTCCTCCAACTTATCTACTTCTCAAGATGATGCTACCAAAAAGGGGGAGAATGTACTGAAACATAGTCATGGGGAACCATGCCTTGCCATCACAACAAGTTCCCTTATTCACTCTACCTAACAACAACCTGCAACCATCCTTCCTCAAACAGCTTCTATTAACATTCAGATGGACCCAACAACAACCTCAGTAGTGAGTCTTCAAAGGTTGAATCTTCCTCTGATCCTAAGGGGAAGAGGAAGCTCACTACTAAGGAACTTCTAGAGGAGGAAAAGTTTGAAAAGCTCAAGAAGAAAGGAAGAGTTGATACTGGAAAGCTGTTGCCTGCAAGTAGCAAAGCAGCAACAGCCACTCAAGAAAATATCAACAACAAGAAGAGAGTGGAGGTTATAGACAGGCTTATCAGCCTGGGAGTAGTCAATGAAGATATCTTTCTACTCCCACTTGATGAGCTTGAGAGAATGGAGAAGGCAACCATGCTGCAAAAGGAAAGAGAGGAAGCAGCAAGGTTGGTCGAAGATGAAGAGAAGAGGAAAAGGAAGGAGGAGGCTATGGAAAGGGAGAAGATGGAAAGGATAGCCTTTCTCTGTTCTAGAGGCTATTCTCAAGAGGAGCTGGCACCTCATAATAATGACACGATCTTGTTTCTGTTTCACAAAGAGCAAGATCAAATCAATAATGAGAGGAGAAAGGCTAGCCGGGAAAAGATGAGGGAGAAGAAGAAGTAGGAGGAAAAGGCAGAACTTGCTGCTGCCAAGAAGGAGGGAGATAAGGAGTGGATCAAATCCTATCTCAAATTCCATGGATTTGCCGGCAGGCAAGTAGGTCCCATGTCTGTAAAGACCCTACAGCGACATGTCAGCGACATCAAAGCTGACATTCGCTTAGGAAGAAGGCAGGAGGTAACTCAAACTCCAAGTGTTCAGAGAATGGCACCCAAACCACAACCTACACTCACACCTTCTCCCTTCTCTATTGAAACTAAACCTTTCACCCCTGAACCCATGCCATTAGCCTTACCTACACTATCACCCACTGCTTCTCAACAACCACCATCACCACCCATCCTACGACCCAAAACACAACCCAGAACCCACTTACTGCCCAAACCATCTTCTGAACCATCAAAATCGCTGACCTTGGAGGAATTCAAGGAGATCAAGAAGAAGCTCATAAAATGCATAACACTTAGCGACATATCTTGTAAGGAAGAGTCAATCCAGCTGATATACATTGATGGCTCTTCCAGTTACTTCACAAGAGATGCCTTCCTTGATCTGCCTAGGGGAACACTGGACCAAACTCTCTAACTTCTCGCCACTAATTCAGATAGTCTTAATGAGGAAGAAAAGAATTTAGGAAGGAGGCTAGTAACTCTGCTAGATACTAGGAAAGGGGACAAGCTTCCAATAACACCCCTCAATCCTAGAAAACCAATAGTCCAGTGGAGGTTTGATGAATCTTCCCATAGCTTTGCTGGGGAAAGAGAGAATGGTGAAGTAAACAAGCTTGAGACTTCTTCTTTGCTACACTCCAGTAGATTTGACATCGCTGAGTTGGCAGAGAAACCATTCTCCAATCCCTCTAACTCTGAGATTGCTGCTCACATCAGAAATCATCTAAGCAGCCTTCATCTAGCTGAGCTCATAAAGAAGGCCAAGACTGAAGAAGAGTTGAAAAAAAGAGCGCATGATGAGGAAGAAGGCACAACCACAAAGGAAAGGACATTTCTTCAGATGGTTGAATGCTCCACTTCAGATCCTATAGTTAGATGGGAATATGATTACAATTCCTATCAACTTACTCTCTTCAGAGGGATGCAGCAAAGAGTACATATCATTCAAAGCAACAAACTTGACTTGTTGTCTACGAATTACTTGTACAAACTCCTCACCACCACATCAGGGAAGGACAAGGAGACAGACAAAAATTTGCTCTCCCTGGTGTTGAAGACTTTGAGGAATAAAAGAAAATGACGTTTTGGTAGCATCAGCCTAGGGGGAGTCTGTTGGATCATATGAGGCTGGTGCAACCAAAACAACACTTAGAATATTTTTGTACAAAATAAAGAGGTCTTCTGAAGACAAAACTACTCTTCTGAAGACATGTCAAAAATCTTTCGAAGCATTATCTCTGAAGTGCTTTCGAAGGAAAACTAAGTCTTCTGAGACCAAGCAGTTTTCCTTCCGAAGTATTCACACTTAGAAGATTCAAGACAAAGTCTTCCGAAGAATGAAGTCATGAAGACTTACAGAAGACTAGGAAGAAGTTGATTCTTCCAAAGTATAAATTACCTCGGAAGAACTTATTCTTCCAAAGCCATTTAGCTTCGGAAGAATCAACTATGAACCAGTGGACATAAGTATGGGTTGTCTGACATCCGCTGCCAACTCTAATATACTGCATTGTGTTTTCCCACGTCCATGTAGTTGACCATACGTTAATCCACTATTCACCTTTTATCAATTAGTACAGTTACCATCTTTAGTTAGTGACAAAAGGTAAGTCATGGACCTATCATGACTACCTTATCTAGCATATTATTTTATCTTAGATACTTTACTTCTAGCAATGTAGTATTTGTCTAGTTGTATATTCTAGCTGGTTTTCCAAGTATAACCGGTTGTAGATAGTAGTATATATAGTTTCTTATTGAAACTCAAGTAACTATGCTTGTAAGAGTCTTGTAATACAGAGTTGAGAAGTAATATATACAAGTATCTTGAAAACCATTCTTGTCTTTATTAACTTATTGTATTATTGTCAACTTAGTTAGAGATTCTGCTTCATTAATCGAGTGAGACTTAGTAAGTTTGCAAGATAAAACTTGTTTTGAAAGTTAAAACCGATCCTGCAGCATCCTTTGTTGTGCTAAGCATAGATTAGGATGACCAATATCATGATCCAAAAGGATTCCCAATAAGTAACACAACCATCTTAGATGCAAAACAAATAAAGTCTTTTATAGACTACATTCCTTATGAATGAATCAAAGTAATCCCAAAGAGAATCACCTTCCAAAGTGAAGTGCAAAAGAATCCCAATGTGGATCAACCAGTAAGGATCAATCAAAAGAATCCCCTAGTGGATAAAATTTAACATTTATTCTTCTAAGTAACTAGGTTAAAGTTAATGAAAGTGCTTTCTTGCATATGTCAAGGATAGTTGATCTTAACATATATCCAGGTGTGGGGTATACAGATCATCTAAAAATAACACTCACTATTTAAACCAACCATTAATACCATGCATTAGATTAAGTGAACAACAATATCTGCAATCAATACTGTATTATTCTATATCTATTCTCAAAGAAACCAAATCAACTCAATGAGTACTTAAGACTAGTATGATCTCATGGCAGGTGAACATGATTCATGCAAAAGCATTCAAACCATTCATTACTTAGTAGATGAATTATGATCTTTCTACTGTCCATCATACATCTTGCAAACAAACTAATTGGACTTTGATAATTTCCATTAACCAAAATCAAATTTTTTTCATTTTATAAAGGTCTTATAAATATGCACAAATTTAGGGGGAGAAAAATAAATATGGAAATATCAAAGGCAATATGTTAGTAATCATACATATTAAAATTTGGAACTAAAATTTTTGAGATTCTAAAAATTTTAATTATTTCATATTTTAAACAAGAAAATTCAACCAAGTCAAGCAAGCATGTAAAAATAGCAGGTTGACACTTATACATGCACATTATTACATGTGAGTGAAAACTTAACATTCATATAGCAATCATGTTAAAATTGTTAAAGTTTTAACAAACAATTTTTGAAAAACATTCTATAATTTTTGTTAAGTATGGGCAGTGCATGACCATACACATATCCGTTGCAAGTACAATCAAAATAGAAAAGTAAATTTTCATTCAAGTGTTCATAGTGTATGTATTAAATTACACAGTTGATGAGCAACTGTTGTCATAGTGGATACACAAACAGGCATCCGTTGTTGACATAGTTAACCAGATAAATTGTCAAATACATCAAGAGTATACAGTGGATACACAAATGCAAATCCGTTGTACATCAATGAGCACATTTACAAAGTATTTACAGCTCATTTCAAAGGTAAAACGTCCGCTCTGAATACAGTGTCTGTCCACAGTGCATGATCAAAGGTGATCATTCGTTGTGAAAACAATTCAAGTGCATACAGTGTATGAACACAAGTAAGCATACGCTGTGCGCAATCAAACATGGGTCCACAATGCATGAATAAACATTCATCTATTCTGGACATTTAAAACAAACAAACATGTGTCCATAGCTCATGAATAAACATTCATCCATTGTGAACATTCAAAAAAAGCAAACAAGTATGCACAACGCATGAAGAAATATTCATCCGCTATGGATACGGTGATTATACAGCGCATGACAATCAGTCATCCACTATGAATTTTCAAAAACATTCAAGTGTCAACATCGCATGTTTTAACAACCATTCGCTGTGAAAAAATTGTTAAAACATTCAAGTGTCCACAGTGTACACACAAATATGTACAACAGACACACTGTAGTCAAAACGCACGTGATACACACAACGTATGACTTAATTCATTTTAACTTATCACTGTTTGTACAAGGCATGAATAAGCTGTATACACAGTGGATTAATTTTCATTCATCACGAGTGTGCGAGCCAAAATTTAGAATTTTAAAGGTTGCAACAGTACTCACTGATTTCAATCATCAACCATATTTCTATTTAATTTCACAAGTTTTGATAAATCAAATAGGTATAACAAAAAGTCAATAGTTAATGTTGGCAACTTATTTTAAACTGCAAACATAAGTCATTTTAAAAAAACTGACACTTTGTTATTAAACAAACATGATTACAATGACTTTTGATCAAAACAACACAACCTCAATGATGTTTGCAAATTAAAAGTTGACTAGACTTTTTGCAAAATTTCATCAAATTCAAACACCCACATGGTCAAAATCATCCAAACAACACTAACTTGTCAATGTAACATGCTAAACAAACATTGATGGAATTCGGGTTTTGAACTTAAACACAAGAACAAAATGAATGAATTCCCCCAAGGATCATTTTCAATCTCTCAATAATAATATGTTGTTATTGTATCAATACTCATTAATCATAGTGCAAAAACCCATGATTAATGATATGAGATCTATGTGTGTGTATGACTGTTTTTGTTTGAATGCTTGAATGATATAATAACTGGTTGTTTTGATTGATTGTTTAAAAGCTTACAAAGGATTAGGGTATATTGCTATTTATAACCTATACAAGGATCTACGTACAGTTACAAAAATACCCTTAGGTAACGCAATGATCAATTTAAACACAATGTAATCAAACACATGCAATTACATAAAAAATTCACAGATTTCATTGATAGCAAATGCATAGGATACGATGTGTAAGGGTTACAGTTCGTTCAACTGACTCTAACTGTTTCCTAGATCTCTAGTCTAGTCTAAGATCTCTCTTCTACCCTGCACATACATAAAATATCCTATTTATACTATCAAGAAACTAAGGAACATATATTTACAAATAAGTCCCTATACTATGACAAAACAAACAACACAAAGACAAAATGTTAATCTTCAAGAGCTTCAACAATACTCCCCCTAAGATTACATTGTCTTAAGTCTTTAAAATAATCTTCTGGTTCTTCTTTAATTTTGAACATTGGCTTGTCTTTGTACAGCTCTTGTTCCTTCAATGCTTTTGAGATTGCTGACTTGAACTTGCATGCAAGAATGGCTTGTTAGGCTTTGACTCGTTGGTCTTGATATCCATCCTGTTCATGATCTCCAAAGCCTAAAACTAATGGAGTTTCAACACGTTGTCAGCCAACTAAGCCTCAAAACTAATCAGCTGACAACTCCAGCTGACAACACCAAGCTACTAAAAACAGTAATCTGGAGGAACATGCAACTATTTATGCTGCTTCTCAGCAGAATATCATTGATACTGTCATACATTCATTCAATCAATCCTCATTGAATGAGTGTGAGACATCAAATGGTCATGGTGTTCAAAATCCTGAGCACAACTTCTCAAACCTGGATCTATCTATGCAACTATATATGATTCCTAGGCTCAGGATACACAACACTCATCTAGCTGAGAAGATCATTGGGGATGTCTTAGAAGGTGTGAGAACAAGAAGTCAGACCAACAATAGGAATGTCTACTTGTACTCATGCTTTCTTTCTCAAATGGAACCAAAGAAGGTAAAAGAAGCCATCAAGGATAATAATTGGGTTGAATCTATTCAAGAGGAGTTGCTTCAATTTAAAAGGCAAAAGGTATGGAACTTGTGTCCATTGCCACATGGCGAAGTCCCCATTGGCACCGTATGGGTGTTCAGAAATAAGAAAGACGATAGATGTTTGATCATCAAAAACAAAGCAAGACTTGTTGTTCAAGAATACACACAGGAGGAAGGAATAGATTATACTGATATCTTTGCACCTATTGCAAGACATGAGGCTATGAGAATCTTCCTTGCTTTTGCAGCATCTAAGAACTTCACTGTATATCAACTTGATGTCAAATGTGCATTTTTTGTATGGGGATATTGATAGAGAAGTTTATGTGTATCAGACACCTGGATTTGAAGACCCACAGCACCCAACTATGTGTGCAAACTGGATAAAGCTCTGATGGGTTGCATCAAGCACCTAGGCTGTGGTATGATACCCTATCTCAGTTTCATCTGAAGAATGGTTACACCAAAGGCACCATAGACAAGACATTGTTCATAAGGAAGTCTAGGAAAGACATGCTGCTTGTTCAAGTCTATGTTGATGACATCATATTTGGTTCCTCAAATGAACAAATGTGCAAAGACTTCGAAAGCATCATGAGGAAGAAGTTTGAGATGAGTTCCATGGGAAAGATGGACTTTTTCCTTGGAATTCATGTAAAGCAGATGGAAGAAGGGATCTTCATCAATTAATCTAAGTATGTCAAGGACATCTTAGAGAGATTTGATATGAAAGATTGTTAGCCAGCCAAGACACCTATACCCAAAAATCACAATCTTTGTCCTAATTCTGAGGGGGAGGATACTAATCAGCATCAGTACAGGGTGATTATTGGATCTCTGATGTATCTTACTACAAGTAGACCTGATATCATTTTTGCTACCTGTATCTGTGCAAGATATCAGGCTGCTCCCAAGGTGTCTCAACTAATTGCTACCAAGAGAATACTTAGATACCTCAAAAGAGCTCCCAAACTGGGTCTCTGTTATCCTAAGAATAAGGACTTCAATCTCTATGGATACACTAACAGTGATTATGGAGGCTGCAACATCAACAAGAAATCCACATCAGGAGGATGTCAATTTCTTGGTGAAAGGATCATCTCCTTGCAATGCAAGAAGCAATCATGTGTCTCTACATCAACTGCTGAAGCTGAATACATTGCTACTACAAGTTACTGTGCTCAACTGTCATGGATTCACAATCAGATATTAGACTATGGTTTCAACTTCATGGAGACTCCTATCCATATAGACAATGATAGTGCCATTTCTATCATAGAAAATCCAGTCAAGCACTCCAAGACAAAGCATATCGATATTAGGTATCATTTCATTAGAAATATTCATGATAAAAATCTAATTAAACTAGTCAAAATCAATTAAAATGAGCAATATGCTGCCTTTTTCATAAAAGCCTTTGATGAACAAAGATTTAAATACTTAATCACAGCTATTAGGATGATTAACATTGACTAGTTCCTCTCTTTTGAAAAACCTTTTTGAAATGTCTTGTCTATGTTGTCTAAATACAATCTAAGCCCTGTCACAAAAAGGCTTTCTTCAAAATTTTAAGTGTAAATTCTTTCGAATAGAAATTCACCCTCAGAAGAGATCTTTATTCATCTTCTGAAGGCTAATTCCTCTACATCAATATTATTTTTTGAAGAGTTTTTAGCCATGGAGGAAAATTTGATCATAGATTAAATTTACTTCCAAAGCTTACTAACCTCTGTTTCGGAAGAAGACTGTACTCTCGGAATCAAACTAGTCATTGAGATATGGTTTGCTTTCGAAAGTAAAAAAAAAATGGCTTCGGAAGACAATATTAGGAAACACAAGTGTTTTTGCTCGGAAGCAATTTTACCTTTGGAAGAAAACCTTTACTGTGTAATAGGAATCTTTGGGCCCCACTCTGTAAAAGGTAAGATTTTGTTGAATGTTGGTATATTTTGTAAGGTTTATCTTACCGCCCCTGTCAAATCGAAACCCAAACGGTCTTTTCACCTTATCGGTTTGGCTTTTTACCCCCTATTTAAAATTACCGACTATTTTTCTTTAATTTATTTACCACCGCAAAAGCCCCAAATTTCCACTATCTTCTTCACTCACTCTCAAATTCCTTCAATAAAACAGTGCCCTTCAGCAATGGCCCTAAATCCCCAACATAATCAGGTCGCTATCCTTGATTCTTCAAAGGATGCTGACTTTGCCCCCATCATCGAATTTCTGACTCAATCTTCATACTTCACTGCTCTTACTGTAAACCCCACCATCTATTCTAACCATAGCCGAATTTTAGGCAAACGGTTGAAGTGAAACTCTATGAAAGGGTCATCAGGTCGAGAATCTGGGGCAGGAGATCATCATTTACGAGTCAACCATCAGGGAGCATCTGGAGCTTCATGATGAAGTCACCCCTACTGAGTTCCCCAAATCTGAGTTGGAAGATACTTGCACTATGATGGGATATGGCGGTGATATGCATAAATCCACTATCTACAAGTTTAATTTCTTTACAACTAGAAGTTTTTGCTGCACATCGTTCTGCACTGCCTATCCAATAAGTCAGGGGGTTGGGAACAAATCCCATATGACTTGGGCTGCCTAGTACATGGATTGGTAAAAGGCCTTCGCTTCAACTATTCAAGATTTGTATTGAACAATCTAAGAGGTAACCTCACTCAGGATCCATTTTACATGTATCCTCGGTTCATTCTGCACATAATCAACTATGAGCTGGACCAGGACAAATTACAATGGGCAGATATCCTACTGGTCCCTCACATGAGGCCTAACATCTTCAAAGTCATGAAGAAGGTGTCCACCAACTTCTCTGGAAGATTCACTAATCTTCTCCGAGGTATGCTAGAGCAAACAACTCCCGGTGACATCCCTACAAGCCCAGCAGGTGATGAACCCACACCAGACCTCTCCACTCAAATGCCAACTACTTCTTCCCACCCAATCATGGTTACATACACAGGACGCCCCAAACGAACCCCTGATCAATCTACTCTGATTGGTCAAGTCCCTTCAGTTCAAACCAAAAAGGCTCAAGTGGAACTCCGGGCTCCTATTCAGCCAGAGGTCCCACCATTCTCCACCATTAACCTCAATGTCAGCGTTGAGCCTCCTTAGTCTCAACCTGATAAGCCCACGACCTAAGCCTCTAGACCTAAGGGTGACTCCCAACACTCCCCTGAGCAGCCAAAAAGGGACAACCACATCATTGGCCCAACTACTACTACAGAGGAGCCATTAGGGGCTGACTAAGGTCCCAGGTCATTAGATTTAACCTCTTTATCTTTCATTGACCTATTAACCCAACCTGATGAGGACATTATGTTTTATTTAGGCCATGATATTGATTTACCATACCACTCTCAAGATTATCTGTCAGGGAAATGAAGGATTATCTGTCTGCTCAAGGGTATACTAAAAGAAAATTGGCCAATATGAAGACTAATTCCCTAAGGGATGCCATCCTTAGGATGATAAATGAAAAGAAAGAAAGAATGAAGAAAATGGAAGAAGAGATCATCAAAAAGCCTAAAACAAGATTATCTGCACAAAATATCCAGCTCTCCCATAGAGATCATGACTCTTTGGCACCTGTTCTACACAAATATCCAGAGTGGTTTGCTGAGCCTTCCCAGTTAATACTTCAAGATGGGCTCACCAATGCTGAAATGATCAAAGGTGTATCTACTCCACATGGCAAGACTGATCAGAAAATTATTGCTTGGAAGTATGATAGTGACTGGAATATGTTTATGGTCAAACGGATCTCAGGGTTAGTTCAATTCTTCACTGAGTATACTGCTTTAGTAAACTCCCTGCAGATTTGTCAGGATCAGTGATCTAAGTTTGATCAATTAGAGTTGAATCGCAACGGAATTAGAACAAGAATTAGACAAATATAGCAAGAACACAATAGATATTCAATGGAACAGTACACGGTTATAGAGAAAGAGGGTTTTCTGCAAAAGGGATAATATCATTCATGCACAAAATGCTTCGGTATGGCGGCCGCTAAGCTTCTAAGCTGCGCTGAGTTTCGCTATAGCTGCACACCTTACAATTAGGTCAACATTCCTTATATAAAGGAATGTGACGTCTGCTGATGTCACTTGATAGTGACATCTAACAGAATTATTACAAACAACTGAAAGTAAGCAAACTACTGAGAATGTTCACAACAACTGAGAACATCTCAGAGTATGCGAAGTACAAGATGAAACTAAAACTACTGAAACTATAAGTACTGAATACAAGAAACATAAAACTACTGAAAGGAAACCATCACAACTACTGAAGAGATGTTCTTCAGCTGTTGTGACAACATCTGAAACTTGGTCTTCAGTCTTTGTCTTCAGCTTTTGTCTTCAGACTTTGTCTTCAGCTCTTTCACTTCAGACTTTGTCTTCAGCTCTTTCACTTTAGACTTTATCTTCAGACCTTGTTATCAGTTGATGTGTTCAGCTATTGCAGACTACTTTTGTTGTTGTAATGTCCGTGGGACTTAAAGGTTTTTCTGATTAGGCTCATAGGTTCTTTTGGTCCAACAAACTCCCCCTGAACCAATGCAGCCAAAACCTTTAAGCTTATTGAGGTCCCACTTATTCTTGGCAGAAATACTCTCTTGATCAGCTTCAGAGATATCGGATAAGCACAGGCCAGGGAACAGGTTTCAGTAGATGTGAATGTCAAAGGATGGAAGGGAACTCTGTCTTGGGGAACTGGACACAGAGCTGTTATCCCAACCATGAAACCTACTTCCCATTGATGAGTCTATAAGACTCTCTGACGTAGGCCTCAAGGAGAACAACTTGTTCCTCCTTAGTGAGTTCTTTTGCTTCTCCTTCGAAGAAGAACTCTGGGCCATAGTACTCTGATAGGTACTTTAACGTCTTTCCATTTTTCAACTCAACAGTTGTTATCTCTCTGTAAGCAAATTCATCTGGGTGAGTCCCTTCTAATAACAACTGGAGTTCATTTTTCTTGATCTCTTCAAGCCTCTTGTATAACAACCCCTTCTTGACCATTTTGTTCTCCATTAGAGTTTGAGGGGTCATCTTTGACTTGTAGGCTCTCTTGAAGTCTTCAAGTATCTCCCAGGGTGAGACTACAATGGCCAACATAATAACAGCATCTATGGTCTTTCTCACTTGGCCATTGTATCTACTTGGTATGGATTTCTTATGAATTCTAGAACTAACCCTGGGGTCTGGCCAAATCCTTACTCTCTCCTTTTGATATTGAAAGGTATACCTGAGAGCATACAGCCTTTGAGCGTGTTTCTTCATGGCTTGTATAGATGATGACTGAGGAAACTCTTTGTCAACCATCTTCAAAAGTTGCTCATCGTGCTGTTTCTGCTGTTCTTCTTCTTCAATCTTAACTTTCACCATTTGCCTCTGAAAGTCTGGTGTGATCATTTGTTGACTTCTGGGCTCAGGTATTTTTAGAACAGCAGAGATTGGCAGACTGTCTTCTTCATCATCTTCTTCTTCTTCTTCTTCCATCCTCAACACCCTTCTCCTCCTTCTGGGTGCATCATTGGATGTGGTTTGAGGTGGTTTTTGGGGTAAGGGAGTTGGTTTTGAGGGTTGAGTTGGTTTAAGTTTAGGTTTAGGGATTGGTTTGGAGAGTTGTGGGGTTGGTTGTTTTTGAGTGGGAGTTTGGGAAGGCTGATCTAGCATTTTTGTGGTAAGTTTGGCTTTGGAAAGCTTGGCCATATCAGTTCTCTTCCCAGCACCTGCTTCATCTAAGGCTTCGATAATCAACCCCTTATTGAATGCTTCAGAAGCACAGATTCTGGTGGTTATTGCCAGAATACTGTCTCTGGTCCATGATTTAATCTCAATTAATGATCTTCCCAAGTATTTTGCAATAAACCTGATCATTATCTCCAACCTCTCCCTTTCATCACACTGTAACTGGCCCATCTCTCTTGTATCTCTTTAATTCCAGCCTTCTGATCTCAGTGTCTAATGTAGCTGTATCAAAGCCTTGTCTGAAGAGTTGGTCTATTATTCTGTCCATTGATCTGCTGTGAGCTTCATCAGCTTCTTTAATCAGATCTTCCAATGATTTCTCTTCATCAGGCTTTTGAGTTCAGCACTTTTCTTTCTCTTGTATGTGATCAGCTGTTTTTCCTTTTCTAACTCCTTTTCTTTCTCTTGTTGTTTCTCATCTTCCACTCTCTTTCTCTTTCTTTCTTTCACTGCCTTAGACTCCCCCTTTTTGGGTGCATTGGGTTCAGGGGTTTGAATGGCAGAAAGCTTCTTTTGCACAGCATCATCAACAAGTGTTTGTAGATTTGAGGAGATCCTCTCGTCAATGGCTTTATGCACAATCTCATTGATGATGGGAGTGATGAGAGGTAAGGAATGTTGAAAGGTAGCAACCATCTGCTCAGAGGGGTTCTGTCCCTGAGAGGTGGTGCCAAAAGCAGTGGCTGGTGGCTCAGTTGAGTGTAGTGGCTGAGTGTTTGGTGAACCTTCAGATGAAGGTGCCATCTGTGGGTTTATTGGGGCAGATGGACTTTGATCCTGAGACATTTTGGCAAGCAGTTCTTTGAGTCTGCTCACCTCAGCCTCAAGGATTGTGTTATGGGCTAAGACATCGAAGAAAAAGCCCAGGTCATCATCAGTCTTTGCTGAATCACCTGACCTCCTGATTGAATCAGGATGTACATGCCCTGAGTGTAGATCAGTTGTAGCATGTGCCCCTTGTTCTTGGTTCTGGGGACTTCCTGCCTCAGGACTGAGTCCTTCATCGGCAGTTGCCTCTGGTGAGGTCTTAGAGATGTTACCAACTGCATCCTGTTCATTTGCTGAATCAGTAGAAGTGGCAGCCTCACCAGATGTTCTAACCTCCTCCTCTACACGGGGAGATTGAACATTATAACCCCTGTGCTGTGGGTTATCAGCAGCATTTTGGTCCTCTTCCTCAGCTGTTGAGGTTCTCCCCATTGTATTGGTTTCTGGGGAGGAGGAGAGGAATGCAGCTGACTCAGCACTTGTGCAACTATAATGGTTGGGCTTTGAGGGGCGGTTGCATTTGGAGATAGGTTTGAAGCAGATTGCACCCGGGGTGACTGGTGCTCTTCAATGGTAACCTTCTCAATTGAGATAGGTTCCAGCATTGTGGTATCCCCAATTATGGTTGCATCAGGATCCTGTTGAGAGGATGCCTGAGCGGCTAGGGCTGGTGGAGTCTTTGACACTACTGGGGGGTTAGAACCAGTAAGTGTTTCCTGTATTGGTGGTACAGGGGCATCCTCAGGGGACTCATCTCCCTGAGTAGCCTTTTTGGGCTTTTTGGTGTTGGGTTTGGTGGGGACTTTGGATCTGGAAGTGGAGGCTGTGGGTTCCCGCTGCTTGGGTTTTAGCAGCCGGGCAGCCCCTTTCATTGTAGGGTCAGAGTTGTGCCTGGAGTATACTTCAGGCAATACAGCCGGAGCAGGGACTCCAAGGCCAACAAGGCCGTCTGATTTTAGCTGATTTAAAATTATGGCCATGAGAAACCTGGGATATAATATCCATCTGTTTGCCACAGGTTTCAAAGCCAGATCCTTTAGTTCCATGAAAACTATCTCAGAAAAATTTAGATTTTGTCGTTCAAAGATAGAGTATAATACCTGTTGCCATCGGGAGGACATCTGATCCCATGAGGAGGTTTTTGGTGCAAGGCAGACATTCACCATGTGGAATATAAGACGTTCAGCATCATGGAAGTGCTTCTTCAGAATGGTGGTAGCACTTAAGTCTCCTTCATACCCGTTATTGATGAAAGACATATCAGTTGTGCCTTTCGGGTATTCTGTGACACAGGTGGCATCATGTAGATTTAGGGTTTGTCGAATGATGTCTGGAGTGATGACCACCTGTTTCTGGTTAACCAACGACCGGAGAGTGATTTGGCGATCATTCTCACCAGTTTGCACAGAGACGTTGGTCCAGAATTGGCTTAGGGAATCGGGGTATATGATAGGATTCAGAAGAAAAGCGGTTCGGTACTGGGAATCTACCATAAGATCGATGGCATTATCAAATTTGTTCCAAAAGGCCGATTTCGAGAGGTAGGCAACACAGTTGTGTCTGGGTTTGAGTTTCATGGTCGCCATTGTTGAGAGAGTGAAGGACATAAAACGGCTAATGAAACGTTTGAAATTAGGTTTAGGTATTTATAGGGTAAGAAAAGGCTGATATAAAACGACTGAAAGTGTTTGTGCTGTCATCAGTTGTTTGAAAACAACTGAAGACCTGGTTTTAACTTTCAGAAGTAACAACTGAAGACTTGGTATTAGTCATCAGTAGTTGTGAAACTACTGAAGACATGGGTTTGGCCTCAGGTGTTGTAAACAACTGAAGATTTGGTGTTAGTCATCAGTAGTTGTAAAACTACTGAAGACATGGTTTTGGCTTCAGTTGTATGAAGTGAAACAGCAGTTGTAGAAACAACTGAAGAGAAAAGTTTCTCATCAGCTGTTGTCGTCAATTCTTAGCTCATCAGCTGTTTCATTCTGACCTCAACACTTATCAAACTTTTTGTCTGATTTTCAGACGTTTCATTGGTCATCAGTACTTATCTGTTATACTGACATCAGTAGTTGTAACTACATCAGTTCTTTTCAACAGATAGAGTACTTCAGTACTTTTAAGTAATTTAGTCTTCAGTAGTTATGAAAACTACTGAGGATAAAAGAACTTCAGTACTTATTTGTGACAATAGTATACGAATGCTCATCAGTACTTGTTGACTGAGATCATCAGTAGTTGTCACTTATTCTAGCTGCAGCATACCAAGCCTTAACACTAGGTTTTGGAAAGTTGAACTGTCCAAAGGCTTAGTAAATATGTCTGCAAGCTCATCAGCACTAGGAACAAACTTTGGATCAATCAGACCTTTTTCAAAACAATCCCTAATAAAATGGTGTCTGATCTCAATATGTTTGGTCCTAGAGTGCTGGACTGGATTCTTGACAATACAAAGAGCTGAAGCACTATCCATTAGTAATGGAGTCTTAGTCTCTGTAATGCCATAATCCAATAATTGATTCTGAAGCCAGAGTACCTGAGATGTACAACTTGCAGCAGCAATGTACTCGGCTTCAGCAGTGGATGTAGCAACAGATGTTTGTTTCTTACTCTGCCAAGAAACCAAACAGTTGCCTAGGAATTGACATCCACCAAAGTTGATTTTCTAGTTAATTTACACCCTGCATAGTCACTATCAGAAAAAGCAACTAATTTGCAAGAGTGCCCAGTGGAATACCAAAGACCTAGAGATTGAGTACCTTGCAGATATCTAAAGATCCTCTTGACTGCAATCAAATGAGACTCTTTAGGAGCAGCCTGAAATCTAGCACAAACACAAGTTGCAAACATAATATCTGGTCTAGAAGCTGTTAAGTACATCAAGGACCCAATCATACATCTGTAAAGTGTTTCATCAACAGCTTTACCTTTCTGATCTGCATCCAGTTGTGTGGTGCTGCACATGGGAGTAGAACAGGGCTTACAGTTTTGTAAATCAAACTTTTCCAAAAGACTCTTTGTGTATTTTGACTGATGAATGAAAGTTCCATCAGCCTTTTGTTTGATTTGCAAACCTAGAAAGAACTGTAATTCTCCCATGGCACTCATTTCGAATTTTTGTTGCATCAACTTTGTAAATGCATCACACAACTGTGGATCAGAGGATGCAAAAATAATATCATCAACATAAATTTGAACAAGGAGCTTATGCTGACCCACTTTCTTAATGAACAAAGTTTTATCTATGGAGCCTCTAGTGAAATTATTCTGAAGAAGAAAATTTGACAGTGTTTCATACCAGGCTCTAGGAGCTTGTTTCAACCCATAAAGAGCCTTATCAAGTTTATACACCCAATCAGGATGTTTATTATCCTCAAAACCTGGTGGTTGACACACATAAACCTCTTCTTTTATTTTACCATATAAAAATGCACTTTTGACATCCATTTGAAAAACTTTAAGATTGTGGAATGCAGCATAGGCTAAGAACAATCTAATTGCCTCCAGTCTGGCTACAGGGGCAAAGGTTTCATCATAATCAATACCTTCTTCTTGTGAAAACCCCTGGACAACCAGTCTGGCCTTGTTCTTGACAATTTGCCCATTTTCATCTGTTTTATTCCTAAACACCCATTTAGTGCCTATTGCACACTTACCTGGGGGTAGAGGAACCAGTTCCCACACTTGCTGCTTTTTGAACTGAAGAAGCTCAAGCTGCATGGCATCAACCCATCCATTGTCTCTTAATGCAATATGATAGTTCTTTGGCTCTTGCTGACTGATGAAGAGAGCATAGAAGCAGAAGTTGGACAATTGACTTCTAGTTGAGACACCAGCATTGATATCACCAATGATTTGAGACATTGGGTGATTCTTCAGCTCTTGGTACACTATGAGATCTGTGCAAGTGTTTGTAGCACGCTCAGCAGCAACAGATGTTGATCCAGATTCTTGAAACCAAGTATTAGATGGCAAGTCAAATGAAGTAGAGGATTCAGAAATCTCATCAGCATTTGTTGTGGATGGTGCTACTGAAGCTACAGGAACATCAAGTTTAGTAGACTCAGGCAGTTGATCACTAAACTTGAATAGGTGAGTACTGGGATCATCATCAACATCAGTACCACCAGATGGATGACTAGCTGCAGAAGGTGATGAATTCACATGATCTGCAACAGCTGGAGGCTGATGAGGAACATATTGCAGTATGTCCAGATCAAACAACTCCATAGGGTTTTGTGGAATTTTGTCCTTAGGGGATTCATTGAACTTCACATCCAAGGTTTCTTCAACCATCTTTGTTTTGCAGTTGAACACTCTGTAAGCCTTGCAAGTGGATGAATACCCAACAAAATACCCTGCATCCACCTTAGAATCAAACTTTTGGAGTTGATCCTTTGTGTTGAGAATGTAACAAGGACACCCAAATGCTCTGAAGAATGAAATTAGAGGAGCCAAATGATGTAGAACTTCATAAGGAGTCTTCATCAACCTCTGATTCACTAAAGCTCTATTTTGCACATAGCATGCTGTGTTGACAGCTTCAGCCCAAAAGGTCAGTGGCAAACCAGAGTCAGCCAACATGGACCTTGCAGCTTCAATTAGGGTCCTGTTCTTTCTCTCCACTACTCCATTTTGTTCTGGAGTCCTTGGGATGCTATACTGCCTCTTGATTCCTTTTGAAAGGTAGAAATCATCAAGTGTATGGTTTCTAAATTCAGTTCCATTATCACTTCTTATACACTTGACTGATAGGGAATACTGCTTCTCAACATACAACACAAAGTTAATAATTGTCTGAGCAGCCTCATCCTTTGAATGCAAGAAGAAGGTCCATACAAATCTGGAGTAATCATCCACAATTACCAGACAGTATTTCTTCTTTGCCATGCTCATTACTCTCACAGGACCAAAGAGATCCATGTGCAGTAATTGCAAGCAGGCAGTGGACTTTGGTTCTTCTATAGGAGGGAATGAAACTTGTGTGTTTTCCTTTTAAACAAGCAGTGCAGGTTTCATCACAGTGGAACTCCTTTATTGGTAGACCTCTCACTAAACTATTGTGGATCAGCTGATTCATGTTTTTGAGATTAACATGACCCAGCCTTCTATGCCACAGTTTAGATTCCTGAGGAGAGGCCTTGGAGAACAGGCAAGGATGACCTTTTAAATCAATCTTCTTTGACAAATCCAAGGCATATACTCTTCCTATCCTGTTGGCCTTCAGGAGAGTATGTTCATCCAATACCTTGTCAATCAGCCTCAGAACTTTGGAAGACAGAATCCGGCAGTTCTGGCTTGTGAAAAGTGCAACATGCCCTTTATCACACATCTGACTGACACTCAGTAGATTATACTTGAGATTCTCCACATGGTTAACATCATCAAATCTGATTTCTCCATTTGACACAAATCCTTTCCCGATGATGTAACCCTTAGCATCATTTCCAAATGAGACAAATCCCTTCTTTCCTTGAGAGTAGTCATTAAGAAGAGAACTGCTCCCAGTCATATGCATAGATCCTCCACTGTCTACATACCAGATGCTACTTTGGCATGCTGAAGAACCCTGCATTTATCATAAGAAGCTAGTTAGCTTTAGAGACCCAAACCTTTTTGGTTTTTGGTCTGTTTTCATCAACAAATTTAACCATAACTTGTTTCTCATGATTAACAGCTGATGAAGGTGGAGATGGTGCTGAAATGGATTTCTTAGATTTGGGCTTGGATTTCCTTTTCAGTGGTTTGATCACAGGTGCATCTAGTTGGTTAACTCTCCCCAACAAATGCTGAACCATCATAACAAGTTGTGTCTGATTTGTTGCTAAAGCCTTCAGCTCATTTGACACATCAGTACTTGTTTTTGATGAGTTCCTGTGACCCACCATTTCCTCCTTCTTGAAATTCACAGACTTAGTCTGATGTTTATCATGAGGAACACTATCAGCTGTTTTCTGATAAACCCCATCATTTTTTGGATTTTGGCGAGGCCTTGGGTTTATCAGTTTGAGATGACTGTGGTACAAACTTGGTCTCAAACTCATTTTTCATTTTATTAATCTCTTCTTTAATGAGCTTATCTCTGTTGAGTTTGGAACCCTTTTTGTACCAGCATTCATCAGATAGATGATTGAATTTACCACATATTTCACATGGCTTATTCTTATCTTGGATTGATCAACTGCTGAAGTGGAAACTACTGAAGGTGTGATCTTCAGTACTTTCCCCTTTCAGTACTTGTGTTAAGTACTGAAGGATCGGTAACAACTGAAGACTTGTTCTTCAGCTGTTCTCTATCCGTCCTGAAAGACCGTATGATAGATTCCTCAGCAGTTGTTAATCCTTTTATTTCAGCAGATTTGAAATGCTTTTCAGATGTTGTGACTTGCCCTTCAGTACTTGGAGTACTTTGAGGGACAACATCTGAATTGCTCAGCTTCATGTGTTTATCAGCATTTAAACCATCAGGCAATTGATTTGCTGAGATCTTAACACTGACTTCATCCTCTAATTTTGTATTATCATTTGAGGATGAATCACATGATGATGTGGTTTGGAAATTACTTTCACCTTCAGATTTTAGTATTGATTTTGAAGTAAAATCAGTAGGTGGTGCAGTATGATTGTAACCTATTCCAAACTTCACATTTGAAGCTGTTTGCTTGCTGAGAAGCATTTCAAATCCCTTGCAGGATGTTACCCAGCGGTCACACTCAACTTGGGTAGCTGCAAGTGTCTCTTTGAGACTTCTGTGGTTCTCAAGTATGACCTCTACCTTAGCCTTTTCATCATTAAGTTGGCATTTAAGCTTGTAAATCTCATCATCTTTGTCATTAAGAGCAGACTCATACTCAGCTTTTCTTTTGGAAATAGTTTTCTCAAGCTCAAGATTTTGATTGATTAAATCTACATTTGCCTCTCTAATAGAGACAAAGGCAGCTATGCATGATTCAGAACATAACTTGGCTTTAGCCTCAGAAGATACCTGGGTTACCTGTGAAGATGATGCATTGGAGCAGGAACCCTCAGTAGACTCCAGGGCCATGAGAGCAAGATTCCCAAAAGGATGTTCACCACCATGTTGACCAGCACCAGCAAATAATTGCTCATTGAAACCAGAAAGATCATCTGGTGAGCTGCTCCAGTCAACAACTCCTGGTGTGAAGAAGCTGTGATGAGGTTGAGATTGTGATGGAGATGGTTGAGGCTCAGGTAGGGCTTGTGGTTGTTGTGCTATAGGAACTTGAACTGGATTTGGCTGTGGCATGTAATAGCAGGGATATGGATATGGCATTGGAGCCTGAGGGAAAAAATATGCAGGAGATTGAGGTTGTGAGTGATGACCAGAACTAGCAGGATGTTGCCCTTTGTTTTGTGAACTATTGCTTGGAAAGGTCACAAAGGGTGCAGAGGAGTTAAATCTAGTTGATCTACACTCTCTTGCAAAGTGCCCAAGCCTGTGGCATTTGTGACACCTCAACTTACTCTTGTCAAAACCAACTTTGGTTTTTCCAGAGAGTCCTGGAAATTCCCTACCAGTTCTCTTGTAGAACTTTTGAGATCTGATATTGATCAATGCCATTTGGCTCAAAATATCCATCTCTTCTAAATCATCATCAGCAATACCCATCAAATCATCCATGATAAAGCATAAATTATCACTATTACACCCAGAATGACTGTCAACACCAACAAATGCATGATCAGAACTGTTTGAAGAGAAATCAATATGCTCATCATAATGGCTTTCTGATCCAGCATATTCTGACTCATGACCGACCAAGGCAGTGTTCCCTGGTACAAAGTCATCAGTGAGCTTTCCTGATGATGCCAGTTTCCTTTTCTGCTCTATCTCTCTTTCAAATGTAAGCAGTTTCCCATGGAGTTGGGTGAGAGATAGGCTATCCAGATTTGCACTGGAGCGTAGGACAATGGTGTATGTGTCCCATCTCTCAGGCAGTGATCTAAGGAATCTGTTGTTCATCTGGCTGTTAGTATACTCATGCTTGACCATTTTCAGCTCAGAGATCAAACAGGAGAAACGCTCAAACTGTTGAGTCAGTGTCTCACCCTTCCTATGAGAGAATGTCTCATATTGTTGGGCGAGGTTTTCTCTGTTGTTTGCTAAGACCTCATCAGTTCCTCCGAATTGTTCCTTCAAAGCATTCCAGAGGTCATGAGCAGTTTCATGATGCATAAGCCCAGAATAGATTTCATTAGGCAGTGCCATGGCCAGAATTCCATGGGCTTTAGCATCAATCTCAAACAGTTTACGATCTTCATCTGAGTATTGCTCCTTCTTCTTCGGAACCATTTGGTTGGTCTCCGGATTGTTCACCATAGGCTTGTGTGGACCGTGAACCACAGATGTCCAACAACCTGAACTGTTAACAGACAGGTGATGGAGCATTCTTCGTTGCCATATGTTATACTCACTCCTAACCAGCATCGGAGGCTTGGTTGAGGAGCCAGTATTGTGAGGGTCATTAGAAGGAGTAGTCATTCTCAGATTCAAACCAATTCAATCAAGTTTCAACAGATTTAGCACAAAAACACAACAAAGTCAATATGAACCAAGAAGAAACTCAAATTGACTAACCAGAAGCAGCAGAAGACCAATCTCTATAACCAATTCTTGCAAATATGCTAATTTAATCAAACTTTAGATATCGAAATAGCAGTTTCAATGTTCAATTGTTAAACCGATCAATGATTAACCTACTCTGATACCATTTGTCAGGATCAGTGATCTAAGTTTGATCAATTAGAGTTGAATCGCAGCGGAATTAGAACAAGAATTAGACATATGTAGCAAGAACACAATAGATATTCAATGGAACAGTACACGGTTATAGAGAAAGAGGGTTTTCTGCAAAAGGGATAATATCATTCATGCACAAAATGCTTCGGTATGGCGGCCGCTAAGCTTCTAAGCTGCGCTGAGTTTCGCTATAGCTGCACACCTTATAATTAGGTCAACATTCCTTATATAAAGGAATGTGACGTCTGCTGATGTCACTTGATAGTGACATCTAACAGAATTATTACAAACAACTGAAAGTAAGCAAACTACTGAGAATGTTCACAACAACTGAGAACATCTCAGAGTAGGCTAAGTACAAGATGAAACTAAAACTACTGAAACTATAAGTACTGAATACAAGAAACATAAAACTACTGAAAGGAAACCATCACAACTACTGAAGAGATCTTCTTCAGCTGTTGTGACAACATCTGAAACTTGGTCTTCAGTCTTTGTCTTCAGCTTTTGTCTTCAGACTTTGTCTTCAGCTCTTTCACTTCAGACTTTGTCTTTAGCTCTTTCACTTCAGACTTTGTCTTCAGACCTTGTTATCAGTTGATGTGTTCAGCTGTTGCAGACTACTTCAGTTGTTGTAATGTCCGTGGGACTTAAAGGTTTTTCTGATCAGGCTCATTGGTTCTTTTGGTCCAACAAGATTCATGATCTGAAAGAACTAGCTGAACTGGAGCTCATCAATCATCAGGCTATGTTCAGGGGTTATGAGTTTGAAGACATTTTGAGAATGTTCAAAAGAAAAAAAAACTTCAAATCTCTCAAGGCTATCTGTATGAGGAAAGATAGATCCTTTGTTAACCCTCTAGAGAAGAAAAAGACAAAACTAGCTGAAGAGGTTGTGTTTCCTGAGCTCAAGGTGAAGCCAACTGAATCCTTAAAGAGAAAGATGGTAGCTGGAACTCATTCCTCCAATCCAATCTCAAATGTCTATTATGATGAAAAGACATATGAGTTTGTTATTGAAAGAAAATAGGGAGGAAAAGAAGGTGTAGAAATTAGATTGTTTAGTGGATAAAAAGTGAGATTGCTAGATGAATCTTATATCCTCTACATATACACAAGGCACTTCAGAAAGTCAAATAATAAGTTGGGTGAGGAAGACATGTACTTC
The DNA here is from genome assembly GCA_025506505.1 of Flaveria sonorensis. Taxonomy (NCBI): domain Eukaryota; kingdom Viridiplantae; phylum Streptophyta; class Magnoliopsida; order Asterales; family Asteraceae; genus Flaveria; species Flaveria sonorensis. The sequence goes on along the minus strand of CM046424.1, from coordinate 42,098,113 downwards.
TTAAAATGCATAAAGATTCTGAAGATGGCCTTTGACAGAATCAAAGCTAAAAGAGAGTTGAGAAGAAAGAAGAAGACTCCCTTGAAATTAGGGAATATAGTGAAGCTAGAAGTGGATGTTGATGGAGCTTTGTTGATCCATAGAGATGGGTTGTCCACAGTGTCAATATGGGAACCCATTTCTTTGAAGAAGCTGCCTATGGAAGCCATCTACACAATGAGCCAAATGAAGATACATGTGCTAAACAGAGAAAAGATGACTGAAGCCAATGACTTTGTCAACATGTTAAAGGCAATTTTGGATCCCTCACAGGCAGAATCTCTCATCCCTCCTCAAGCTGCTCAAGACCCAGTAGAATCCTCACAACCTCATCCACCATCAAAACCTTGAAGTACATAGGCTGTATAATCCTTAGGGGGAGTATTATTGGACCCTAAAAGGATCATACATGCCAATTCAAGTGGTGGATTGATAGTTGTTCTGCTGAAATCTCCCCAAGTCCAAGATCTAATGCGGATGAAGAATCTGCATCAACAATTGAAACTGTGTCGGCTATCCGCATTTGTATATGCGGATGACCATAGAACAAATGTGCCCAAGTGTTTGTTCTTCCGCATTAACAAATGCGGATGTTCAGCAACAAATGCGCAGTGTTTGTTCATCCGCATTTGTCAATGCTAATGACCAAACACCAATGCTGTTGAACAACTCATCATTCGCATTTGTCAATGTGGATGACCAAGAAGAAATGCTGATGAAGACTTTTGTACTTGGACTAGTTCTGATAAATAGGTCATGGTTAGTTTAGTCTTTTGTTCAGGCATGTGTCAGCCTATAAATAGAATAGAAATCCACGCATGAGGTGTGTGAGAGACTGACTGTTGTTAGACATTAGACAATCAGAATACTTTGCTTTGTAATAAGTTCAAGGTGTACTGTTACTGTTCATGATGAAAAACCCTAGCATTCATTGTAACCGTTTTTCACCTTCTTTAATACAAAGAGCATTTATGAGTATTACTCAGCATTCAATGTTCTGTAATTGTTTGATTCCGCCTTACAATCATTGACTCAATCATCATATTCGGTCCTTGTTGATTCACATCAACAGAGAATATTATTCTCAAACCCAGTCAATTGGTATCAGAGCCTTGGCTCTCGGTTCTTCTTCAGATCTGCTCAGATCTGAGCTGAACTTGATAGATCTGGTGATTGAGTTGCTGATAGAGTGTTCAACTACCTCGATTCAGTATACAAACTGAATATCCGCTGAAACTCATTGACAGTCACTGTTCATCGGCATTCTCCATCTAAAAACTAATCTGTGAACAGTTTCTCATCCATAAAATCAGATCGGTAACATAAACAGATCTATCTACATAAGCCTGTTTTGGACTATTTGGACTACTTGGACTTGTTGAACATAACAATCAGTTTAATCCATAATTAAACCAGTTAAAAATAGCTGATTAACATGGATTCACATAATTTTTCTGAACTTGGTCACACTCCTAAACCCCCTATGCTTAAACACAAATCTGAGTTTAAGCAATGGAAAATCAGGTTCATGAATTACATTACAGGTGTAGATCCAGACTATTGGATATCCATATGTAAAGGGCCTCACATCCCAGTAACACTCTCTGCTGATCAGGCTGCACTATACAAAACCTCAAGAATACCTATTGAGGAGCTCACTCTTGATGATGATGACTACAAGAAGATCAAAATTGATCTCAAAGCTTATTCTATTCTAACACAAGCATTGAAGATGGATGTGCTGAAAAGACTTGAGAAGTATGGAACAGCTAAACTGTGTGGGATGCATTGTTAATAATGTGTGAAGGAAGCAGTGAAGTAGCTGAAATTAACAAGGATAAGCTTGTTAATCAATATGAAACCTTTCATCACTTTAAGGGGGAGTCAATCTCTAAACAATTGCATAGATTTGTGCAGCTCGTGAATGATTTAGAGATTATGGGGGTTACATATAAAGTCAACGAACTGAACAAAAAGATGCTTCACAGTCTTCCAGAAAGTTGGAAACAAAATGTAACCATGCTGAAAAACACTCTTGATTTGGAGACCACCTCCTTGGATATTATGATTGCTAAAATTGAAGCTCTTGAACTTGATGAAAAGAGCAGAAATCTAGGTGGACCTAAAGTCATTGAGGCATATAAATTTCCATCAGAAACTCATTCTGTGGAAAATGCATTCATCACTGAAGATGATGACTTCCACTCATCAAGAGATCAACTAAAAACAACAAGATTCATTGCCACACCCTCAACAACCAAGCCATCTCCTTCAATTCAGTCAACTGGATTTGCTACCACTCCTACAAGTATATCTGAAGATAAGAGAACTGAAGAGCAAAAGGCTACTTACAATGCCTTTGTTGCAAATTTTGAAGCTTATCTTGGAGGAAGACTCACTTCTGCTCATTTGATTCAAGAAGACTTTGAAGAAATGGATCCAGATGATGTGGAAGAAATGGATCTGCAATGGCAAATGGCTATGATTGCAATGAGAGCCAAGAAGTTTTTCAGAAAAGGGAGAAAGCTGAGTCTGAATTAAAATACAAAACTTGGATATGACAAATCCAAAGTCAAATGTTTCAATTGTGGTATGACTGGCCACTTCTCAAGGGAATGTAATGCTCCAAAAAGAAACAACCATTGTATTCAAAGAAATTCACAGGGCCAATCATCCCCACAACCAAGCGCAAGCTACCACTCCAGCAATCATCAATAGCTGCATCACTATCAACAACCCTATCAAAGTCAGTCACAACTGACTAACCTAGCTCATGGAAGCAGCCAAACTACTTCAAATGCACTTGTCATCAGACAAGATGGAGTATGTGATTGGAGTCTATATGCTGAAGAAGTAAAGCCTCAATTTCAGAAAGAAAAGCAGAAAGCTGAGATTTCAGTGAAACCTTCTGCTAAAAGCAGTTTTGATTGTGAGATCAAATCACCAAACAATTCAATCAAATTAGACACAATTTCACTTCCAAAGAACACCAAAACTCCAAAACTCCAAAAGCTTCAAAAACCAAAATCAAGGCTGACCCTCAATCGTCAAAACCAAAGCAAGGAGTTGGTTTTGATATTTTTAATAAAGAACATGTAGATCAATTCGAGAGGGAATTGAAGCGAATGGTAAGAAAGCAGAAACAATCTAGGAAGAACAAACCTAGTAGAGTTGTGAAACAAGCTACTAAAAAGGCTGATTCTGCTTCCTCACCAAAATCAAAGGTTGAAACTCAGTCAAAAACTGGTAAATATACTGAGGTTTCAACATCAAGATCATCTTCAAGAGACAAAAACATGTATTGTGATATGAGTGAAATGTCTAATCACAATACAGATAAATGCTTTTTCAATCAATATTGCTCAATCTGTGACATGAACAATCATTCCATCAAAAACTGTTATTTTAATAAATATTGTTCAGTCTGTGATATGACCAACCATAATACATCTGATTGTTTCTTCAAACAAAAAGGGTTGAGAATTCCTCAACACAAGCACATCTCACCAATCTCATCTGTGAAACCCAAAATCAAAAATCACTTTCATAATACTCAATTCAGGACTGTCATTTCTGATCGGGATAGGGGTAACACAAAAGAGTCAAGGAAAATTCAAGGAAACAAATGTCATAACATCAACCAAGCACATGATTTTCATAATTCAAAAATGATGTTTGATAATCAAAAACGGGTCAGGTTTCTTAAAAGAAACAGGGATCAAAGGTTTCATTATTCTTCTGACTCTTCAACTGAAATTGATAAGATGAAACATGCAAAATATCATCAATCTCCCAGAACACCTCACTCAAAGTCACTATTTAGGGAAAAGTACCAAAAAGTTACTATCATGGATAGGAACGGGAAACCCAAGACCATCATGGCTTGGGTTCCACATTCTAACTAAGTTCTGTTGTGGTTGCAGGGTCATTCATATAGGTCCAATAGTTTATGGTACGTGGACAGTGGATGCTCCCGACACATGACTGGAGATCGTTCCCTCCTTCATGATTTCAAGCATATTCAAGGAACTTCTGTGGCATTCGGTGGAGATTCACAAGGTGGCAGAATCACGGGTGAAGGATCTGTGACAAATGGGATGTTGAGCTTTGATCAAGTGAATTACTGTGAACAACTGAATTTCAATCTGCTCAGCGTGTCTCAGATCTGTGATAAGAAATATTCTACTCACTTTACTGACACTCATTGCTATATTCTGAAACCAGGATTTGAAGTTCCTGAAGAATGGGTTGTCTTAAAAACCCCGAGTAAGAATAACACCTATGTCTTAAACCTCAATTCTGCTACACCAAAAGAAGAAACATGTCTTCTGTCTAAAGCATCCTTTGATGAGTCACAGCTTTGGCACAGACAATTAGGACACACAAATTTCAAAAACATGAACAGATTAGTCAAGGGAAACCATGTCGTTGGTTTACCTCAAAGAGAATTCCATTTTATTGATCACTGTTTAGCGTGTCTCAAAGGGAAACAACATAAGTCTTCCCACAAGCCAAAACTGATGAACACAAACAACTCTCCATTAAAGCTGCTTCATATGGATCTTTTTGGACCAACTCATGTTATGAGTATTGGAAAGAAACAGTATTGTTTGGTGATCATTGATGACTTTTCCAGATTTACATGGGTCTTCTTCCTTCTTCATAAAAATGAAGCGTCCCAATTGATAAAGATTTTATCACAAAAATTGAAAACCAACTTGATAATAAGGTCAAAACAATTATGATGAGGTGTTTGCTCCTGTTGCTAGACTAGAAGCTATACGACTCTTTCTTGCGTACTCTGCATCCATGAAATTCATAGTTTATCAAATGGATGTAAAGTGTGCATTTTTTTAAGGAAAGATCTCTGAAGAAGTCTACGTGAGTCAACCTCCAGGCTTTAAGGATCCTGATTTCCCTCATAGGGTATACAAGCTTGATAAAGCTTTGTATGGCTTACATCAAGCCCCTCGAAAATGGTATGAGACTCTGTCATCATTTCTTCTTGACCATGGTTATGAAAGAGGGAAGATTGACCAGACTTTATTCAGAAAGAGAAAAGGGAATGAGATGCTGCTGGTCCAGATTTATGTGGATGATATCATATTTGGCTCCACTACAAACAACTATGCAAAGACTTTGAAGATCTTATGCATTCAAAATTTCAGATGAGTGCTATGGGAGAACTCACATTCTTTCTAGATCTTCAAGTACAACAAACATCAAGTGGAATCTTCATCAACCAGTCAAAATATGTGGAATCAATGTTGAAGAAGTTTCACTTTACAGACTGTCAGTCCATCAGAACACTGGTTGATACAAAAGTGAAGATTGGCCCAGACACAGAAGGAAAATCTGTGGATCAGACTCTTTATCGATCCATGATTGGTTCACTTATGTATTTAACAGCCAATAGACCTGATGTTATGTTTGGTGTTTGTGTATGTGACAGATATCAAGCAGATCCCAAGGAATCTCACGTGCATGCAGTCAAGAGGATATTCAGATATCTTAAGGGCAAACCTGCTCTTGGTATGTGGTATCCAAAGGATGGAGACTTCAATCTCTATGCATACACCGACAGTGACTACAGGGGATGCAATTTCAAAAGAAAATTCATATCTGGCGGTTGTCAATTTCTTGGTCCCAGACTGGTGTCATGGCAGTGCAAGAAACAGACCAATGTTTCAGTATCGACGGCTGAAGCTGAGTACATAGCAGCATCAGCTTGTTGCTCTCATGTTCTCTGGATTCAAAACCAGATGCTTGACTATGGTTTTAACTTCCTGCACTCCCCAATACACATTGACAACACAGCTGCAATGTTTATTACTAATAATCCAGTTCAACACTCAAAAACAAAACACATTGAAATCAGATATCACTTTTTGAGAGATTGTGCTGAAAAAGGGTTAATCAAATTGATTCAAGTTCATACTGACAATCAATTGGCTGATCTATTTACCAAGGCATTTGAACCTAATTGGTTTGAATTCCTTGTTTAATCAATTGGCATGATTAACCTAGAGTAAAAAAAAAATTCAGAAATTATCAAAAATCATAAAAAGAAGTCTTTTTCTTGAAGTTTGTGTCTTATACTTTATGGGAAATGATATAATTACAGTCTTCATATCATTCACTGTGCTTAATTCAAAATTTAAAAGACTGTCATGACTTACCTGATATGTAGGTTAGCTCAACTTGGAAAGGAAGATACATGCTGTGATGAACTAAATAATCATATTCAACTGTGAAACACTCATCTCAGAGTACTGGTAAGTATCAGCTTATTCAAGTGTATGTGTGTGTAGCAACTCAAACACACCAGATAATGATGAACTATGAATCTCATTCACCTGCATCAGTTTCTTCTTTGTTTTGCTGAGCAAAGACCTGAAGAAACAAGCATATAGTGCTGATGTCATGATCCAAAAGATTCCCAATGTGGAACACATTCACCTTGGATGAATTAACAAAAGAGTATGCAAAAAGAATCCCTTTAGGGAACACCTTCCAAAGTGAAGTGCAAAAGAATCCCAATGTGGATCAAAATATCAAAAGGATCAAAGTAAAAGAATCCCAATGAGGATCAGTGAAATTGAGATCTCATAATTTAAGTAACCTGGTCATGTAATATGTGAAAGTAGTCTACCATGCATTACATGAGGATGGTTGATCAAACCATGTTTCTATGTGTGAGGTACATGTTGAATATTCAAATCAATCAAAACATGATAAATGTCACATACAGTATAATATTTACCAAGTATGAGTTTAAGAGGACAAACATACCTTCAATCAATAAGTTCATAAACATGTCTATTTTACAATCAAAAGATTGCACTTGTGTAATGTAGGATTGTTATGATCCGAACAAAAGTTTACTTCCTCTTCATGCAAAATTAAAAAAAAATAAAAAAAAATTTAAAGAGGTTTTATGATCCAAAATTTTTAAATCCTTAAAGTTTCTATCTAAATAAGGATATAAACTTTAGGGGGAGTGATTTAAAATTTTGATCAGTTAGTACAGGTAGTTTGTTTCTTGAGTTTTATAAAATCAAAACAAAAAGAATCTGACTGTGTTGGTGCAGAAGTTATACTATAGTATCTCAGCTTATGCAGACATTTGGATGCACAAAAGTCCAATATCAGTCAAACTCTGGGAAACTTGTATGTATCACACCTGATATACAAGTCAATCCAAGCAAGAATCGACAATCCCAACATCAGTCAAAACTTCATAAGAAATAAGTGAAAAGTATAGACAGTTCTTCATAACAGCCATCAGTTCATCAGAAAACACAAAAGAATTCAATCTACAAAAGCATTAAATTTTGATTAGGTTCAAATATAAATGTGGGTAAGTGCATTGGTTAATGCGGATGAAGGTATCCCTGGCATATAACCAATGCGGGTAGTTGGTTTCATACCTGTTAAATCTACCGCATTTGTGTCGAAGTGCAATTTGTCAAAAACCAATGCAGACTGCGGGTAAACCTTTGTTCTACCGCATTTCTTTTTTACTCATCTGCATTTCCTGAATCTGGTTGAATTTAACACTCAACTATCTTGTGTATCAAAATGATCAAATCATGTGCTTAATCTCTTCTGTGATTATGATGGATGCAAGTCAAAAAAAAATGCGAATAAACTTCTGGTCTACCGCATTTGTTGAAGTTTTGAGTCAACTAATTTACTCTTTCGCATTAGCTACAGTTTTTGTAAAAAAAAAAAGGTCATTCGCATTTGTTTTCAACACTTGTAATATTTGAAAAAGTTATTAAATCTTCTTTTTAAAACCGATTTAAAAGGTCATTTAATACTTTTCAAATTGAGAGACTTTACAGTGCGACGAGCTATCTTCACATTTGTTCATCCATCATCATCCCTATCATCTAAAATTCATCACCTGTGATCTAAGATTCATTCACCTCAAAAACTCCTCATCTTCGATTCATTACAACAGTATTTTCGAAGAAAAGGTAAATTTCTTCAAAGTTCTTAACCTAAAACATCGAACAGTAAAAAAAAAACTGATTTTGAACATAGAACTCTAGGTTAAGAATCAATCACCAAAAGTAACATAAAACCAAGGTTTAAATGACATTTTCGAAGGCAATGTTAATCAGTAACAAGAATTTAACCTCCTACAATCTGGTTACAAAACCTAGTTTATGTCAAGAATAGGGGACTATCAATTCTAAAAAATTGAAAGTCAAAACCTGATGTTAATGATTAAAAGATGTTACAACCATGTGAATAATCTATATAAACTTGCAAAACATATAAGAGTGATTATACATGACAAAGTCAAGTTGTGTATGGTACGCATGTTCACTCAAGTTTGACCATTAAAAGTCAAACGGAGAACACACCTGATTTATGTATTACAATCTGTCAATTACAGTTGCATCTTCTAATTCATATGCCTCTAATGCAGGTTTCAATGGCTAATCTTACATGGAGCAAGCTTCATAATGTTAGTGGCTATCTTGATCCTGATGTTGCTGAGGCAGAGGGTTTGAGAGACATGATCAGATTCATCTTAACTACCAGAGTTGTTTGTGCTATTACAGTTAGGCCTATCATCTATGAGAGATTCATAAGGTCATTCTGGAGCACTTCTGAGGTGACAGAGATAGATGGTTTAAGGACTCTGTCTGGAAGAATAACTCCTGATCATAATTTGGCCATTATTGAACAGACTATGAGACAGTGTCTGCATTTTGGTGATGATGCCAACTCTCCTCTGGAATTAGAAGATGATGAAATCATAACTTTTTTTGCAAACATTGGTTATGAGGGAGGTTATGAAGGAAAGCAAATCTTCAAGGGGTTGGTTGACTTGCAATGGAGATTCCTCATTCATCTCTACCAACATTGCCTGTCAAAAAGAAAGACTGGATGGAATGACATATCAGTGACTACCTCTTCTGCTATATGTGCTCTGTGCACAAACAGGCCATTCAACATGTCTTCTTATGTGTTTAATGGTCAGGTGTCAAACATTCAGGAGGGTAGAAGATACAAGTTCCTCATGTATCTTAGATTTCTGCAGTGTCTCATCAATGAAGCTTTCCCTGGGATTATACCTGAAGGACCAGTGATGGATATTTCTCACTACAATGCAAAGTCCTATCAGTACATCAAGAAGAGAGACCCCAGGAATTTCTATAGTGGCACATTTGCTCCTCTATTACCCTGGATGCTGGAACAGATCAACCAAGATGAGCATATTGAGGAACAAGCTCAAGAGGTTTCTGATGCTGAGCCTGTTCATGAAGAAGAGCAAGCTGCTCCTAGCCAACACAATGTTGATGAGCAAGCTGATGTAGTTGAAGAAGGATAGAGGCCAGTGTCACCACAGGTTGATGTAGGTGGTGATCCTCACACTGGGCCTTCCGTTCATGAAGCTGAGATATCCTCTCCATCCACTCCATATCCCATCCCCTCACCACAAAAATCACCAATTCCCTTTCCACAAACACAGCCCATCATCTATTAACACATATCATCCATACACTCTCCCCATATTTCACCAATTCATCTTTCTCCTACATCTCCGGTTCATGCATCCCCAATCTTTACTGAGCCTGCTGAGTTTGGTGCTTCTGCCAGCTCTTCAGAGGAATCCAAATCATCATCTGATGAGGAGGATCATCGAAAGAAGATGCCTGTGAGACAAGTTACTTCTGAGGCCGCTCCCTCTGAGAGTTATGCTGAGTCAGAGGCAATCGGGCCTGATGCAAAAGATGAGATGATATCAGAACTGTTGCAAAAAGTAGCTAAGACAGAGAAACTTCTAAATAGAAGATCTAGTATCATTCAAGACAGACTTCTAGAGTTAGATGAAAAGGAAAAAGAGTTAAAAGGGATGAAAGAGAAGTATGAGACTGAAAAGAAAGAGAAAGATAAGGAGATAGAAAGCCTAAAGGCTGCTCTTCAACATTCAAAGGATGAAGTCAGTGGTCATGTGGACACTTTGACCATCCAAACCATTGCAATGGAGGAACAAGAAAGCCTGCTGGAAGAGCAAACTGATATAATAATGTCTATGCAAAATCAGATAGAAACTTTGAACAAAAGAGTTTCTGAGTTGGAGCTGATAATCATGATAAATCAAGAGGTTGAAAAGAAAAGAAAGGATGATGAAGGTGATAAAGATAAGGGTGACAAGAAGAAAGATGATGACAAAGAAGAAGGAGGTGAAAGTTCCTCAGAAGAGAGTGATGATGATTCTCCTCCTACTAATAAATTGAGATCTTCTGAGCCTGAAAAAGAAGCTGAATCAAGTAGATCCAAGCCACAAGAACAAAGTTTGGCTATCGTACTATACACCAGCAAAGATCATGAAGAAACACACACTGAAGAATCAAAGTTTAGTGATATGATCAAGGCTCTTGATAGCTTCACTGCTGAAGATTTCATCATTAATGATGAATTCTGGGAATTTATTGGAAATCAAGGTCAAGTTTCTAAGACCATTGTAGTGATATCTCAATCTCCTGTCCCTCTTGAGAAGGAATTGAGCCTTCAGCTTGTACCTGTTATGACTCTCATTGAGGAGCAAAAAGATTTGATCAAAAGGCTCTGTGAACAACAACAACAAAAGGAAGAATCAGAACTAGAGTCAATAGAGAAAATCCCATCAGCTGAGGAAAAAAAGGAAGCTGAAAAATTGCCTAAAGAAGCTGAAATAGCTGAACCCTCTTCTGGTACAAGAGTACAAACATATACCAGAAAGAGAAAATACCTGTTTGAAAAGGCAAAGGGTAAAAGGACTATAGAAGAAGATCCTCCAAAGAAAAAGCATCAAGATGATCCTCGGAGCCTAGCTGTTATTGCTCAATTTTTAGAAGAAGATGAAAAGGCTGAGGAACAACTGAAAATGAGGTCAGTAGGCATAGACCTCGAAGTAGGAGAGATAGAGGGTGGATATGTGATTGATGAACACATACACAGAGAAAGCCCTGAAAATCCTGAACCCTCTGTCCAAGAAATGGTAGACAAAGCCCAAACAGATGATTTGATGACCAAAGCCTTGTTTCTCATCAATCATGGCTATGATCCAGATGAAGTCTTTAGGATGACATATGAGGGGATGATAGTAGAAGAAGAAAAGCTAAACAATCTGCTGGACCCTACTGTTGAAACTGAGTATGAAAAGACTCATTCTCCCAAAACTCAAGCTGATAAACCCACTTCAAAAGCCAAGCAGACTAAAGCCTCTCAATCATTATATCCTGATCCCTTTTCAATGACTGACAGGGAAATGAAGGATTATCTATCTGCTCAAGGGTATACTAAAAGAAAATTGGCCAATATGAAGACTAATTCCCTAAGGGATGCCATCCTTAGGGTGATAAATGAAAAGAAAGAAAGAATGAAGAAAATGGAAGAAGAGATCATCAAAAAGCCTAAAACAAGATTATCTGCACAAGATATCCAACTCTCCCATAGAGATCATGACTCTTTGGCACCTGTTCTACACAAAAATCCAGAGTGGTTTGCTGAGCCTTCCCAGTTAATACTTCAAGAGGGGCTCACCATTGCTGAAATGATCAAAGGTGTATCTACTCCACATGGCAAGACTGATCAGAAAATTATTGCCTGGAAGTATGATAGTGACTGGAATATGTTTATGGTCAAATGTATCTCAGGGTTAGTTCAATTCTTCACTGAGTATACTGCTTTAGTGAACTCCCTGCAGATTCATGATCTGAAAGAACTAGCTGAACTGGAGCTCATCAATCATCAGGCTATGTTCAGGGGTTATGAGTTTGAAGACATTTTAAGAATGTTCAAAAGAAAAAAAAAACTTCAAATCTCTCAAGGCTATCTGTATGAGGAAAGATAGATCCTTTGTTAACCCTCTAGAGAAGAAAAAGACAAAACTAGCTGAAGAGGTTGTGTTTCCTGAGCTTAAGGTGAAGCCAACTGAATCCTTAAAGAGAAAGATGGTAGCTGGAACTCATTCCTCCAATCCAATCTCAAATGTCTATTATGATGAAAAGACATATGAGTTTGTTATTGAAAGAAAATGGGGAGGAAAAGAAGGTGCAGAAATTAGATTGTTTAGTGGATAAAAAGTGAGATTGCTAGATGAATCTTATATCCTCTACATATACACAAGGCACTTCAGAAAGTCAAATAATAAGTTGGGTGAGGAAGACATGTACTTCTTAAAATGCATAAAGATTCTGAAGATGGCCTTTGACAGAATCAAAGCTAAAAGAGAGCTGAGAAGAAAGAAGAAGACTCCCTTGAAATTGGGGAATATAGTGAAGCTAGAAGTGGATGTTGATGGAGCTTTGCTGATCCATAGAGATGGGTTGTCCACAGTGTCAATATGGGAACCCATTTCTTTGAAGAAGCTGCCTATGGAAGCCATCTACACAATGAGCCAAATGAAGATACATGTGCTAAACAGAGAAAAGATGACTGAAGCCAATGACTTTGTCAACATGATAAAGGCAATTTTGGATCCCTCACAGGCAGAATCTCTCATCCCTCCTCAAGCTGCTCAAGACCCAGTAGAATCCTCACAACCTCATCCACCATCAAAACCTTGAAGTACATAGGCTGTATAATCCTTAGGGGGAGTATTATTGGACCCTAAAAGGATCATACATGCCAATTCAAGTGGTGGATTGATAGTTGTTCTGCTGAAATCTCCCCAAGTCCAAGATCTAATGCGGATGAAGAATCTGCATCAACAATTGAAACTGTGTCGGCTATCCGCATTTGTATATGCGGATGACCATAGAACAAATGTGCCCAAGTGTTTGTTCTTCCGCATTAACAAATGCGGATGTTCAGCAACAAATGCGCAGTGTTTGTTCATCCGCATTTGTCAATGCTGATGACCAAACACCAATGCTGTTGAACAACTCATCATTCGCATTTGTCAATGTGGATGACCAAGAAGAAATGCTGATGAAGCCTTTTGTACTTGGACTAGTTCTGATAAATAGGTCATGGTTAGTTTAGTCTTTTGTTCAGGCATGTGTCAGCCTATAAATAGAATAGAAATCCACGCATGAGGTGTGTGAGAGACTGACTGTTGTTAGACATTAGACAATCAGAATACTTTGCTTTGTAATAAGTTCAAGGTGTACTGTTACTGTTCATGATGAAAAACCCTAGCATTCATTGTAACCGTTTTTCACCTTCTTTAATACAAAGAGCATTTATGAGTATTACTCAGCATTCAATGTTCTGTAATTGTTTGATTCCGCCTTACAATCATTGACTCAATCATCATATTCGGTCCTTGTTGATTCACATCAACAGAGAATATTATTCTCAAACCTAGTCATCCATTACCACCCCATTACACTTATTGCACATGGATCTTTTTGGTCCCACAAGTGTAATGAGCATTGGAAGGAAATCATATTGTCTTATGATTGTTGATGATTTTACAAGATTTACTTGGGTATTCTTTTTAAGAACTAAAGATGAAACAGCTGAAACTTTAAAATCTTTTATTCTTAAAATTGTACATCAAAAGAATCACAAGGTAAAAATCATTAGAAGTGATCAAGGAACTGAGTTTAAGAATCAAGTTCTTGACTCATTCTGTAACTCAAAAGGGATTTCCAGACAATACAGTGCTCCTAGAACTCCTTAACAGAATGGTGTTGCTAAGAGGAGGAACAGGACACTTATTGAGGCTGAAGAACCATGTTAGCTGTTTCAAAGTTGCCTCTAACAGGAACAGGACACTTATTGAGGCTGATTCAAACCTATTCCAAGTTCTCCAAGAAGAATTAATGAACAAGCTCCCTCTACTGAAAGTCCTGAAAGCCTGAACATCTCAGGAAATAATGGAGCTTCAACACGTTGTCAGCCAACTAAGCCTCAAAACTCATCAGCTGACAACTCCAGCTGACAACACCAAGCTACTGAAAACAGTAATCTGGAGGAACAGGCAACTGTTTATGCTGCTTCTCAGCAGAATATCATTGATACTGCCATACATTCATTCAATCAGTCCTCACTGAATGAGTGTGAGACATCAAATGGTCATGGTGTTCAAAATCCTGAGCACAACTTCTCAAACCTGGATCTATCTATGCAACTATATATGATTCCTAGGCTCAGGATACACAACACTCATCCAGCTGAGAAGATCATTGGGGATGTCTTAGAAGGTATGAGAATAAGAAGTCAGACCCATAATAGGAATGTCTGCTTGTACTCATGCTTTCTTTCTCAAATGGAACCAAAGAAGGTAGAAGAAGCCATCAAGGATAATAATTGGGTTGAATCTATGCAAGAGGAGTTGCTTCAATTTAAGAGGCAAAAGGTATGGAACTTGTGTCCATTGCCACATGGCCAAGTCCCCATTGGCACCATATGGGTGTTCAGAAATAAGAAAGACGATAGAGGTTTGATCATTAAAAACGAAGCAAGACTTGTTGTTCAAGAATACATACAGGAGGAAGGAATAGATTATACTGATATCTTTGCACCTGTTGCAAGACATGAGACTATGAGAATTTTCCTTGCTTTTACAGCATCTAAGAACTTCACTGTATATCAACTTGATGTCAAATGTGCATTTTTGTGTGGGGGATATTGATAGAGAAGTTTATGTGTGTCAGCCACCTGGATTTGAAGACCCACAGCACCCCAACTATGTGTGCAAACTGGATAAAGCTTTGTATGGGTTGCATCAAGAACCTAGGCTGTGGTATGAGAACTTATTTCAGTTTCATCTGAAGAATGGTTACACCAAAGGCACCATAGACAAGACATTATTCATAAGGAAGTCTAGGAAAGACATGCTGCTTGTTCAAGTCTATGTTGATGACATCATATTTGGTTCCTCAAATGAACAAATGTGCAAAGACTTCGAAAGCATCATGAGGAAGAAGTTTGAGATGAGTTCCATGGGAAAGATGGACTTTTTCCTTGGAATTCATGTAAAGCAGATGGAAGAAGGGATCTTCATCAATCAATATAAGTATGTCAAGGACATCTTAGAGAGAATTGATATGAAAGATTGTAAGCCAGCCAAGACACCTATATCCAGAAATCACAATCTTTGTCCTAATTCTGAGTGGGAGGATACTAATCAGCATCAGTACAGGGCGATTATTGGATCTCTGATGTATCTCACTACAAGTAGACCTGATATCATGTTTGCTACCTGTATCTGTGCAAGATATCAGGCTGCTCCCAAGGTGTCTCACCTAATTGCTACCAAGAGAATACTTAGATACCTCAAAGGAGCTCCCAAACTGGGTCTCTGGTATCCTAAGAATAAGGACTTCAATCTCTATGGATACACTAACAGTGATTATGGAGGCTGCAACATCAACAAGAAATCCACATCTGGATGATGTCAATTTCTTGGTGAAAGGATCATCTCCTGGCAATGCAAGAAGCAATCATGTGTCTCTACATCAACTGCTGAAGCTGAATACATTGCTACTACAAGTTACTGTGCTCAACTGCCATGGATTCAAAATCAGATATTAGACTATGGTTTCAACTTCATGGAGACTCCTATCCATATAGACAACGATAGTGCCATTTCTATCACAGAAAATCCAGTCAAGCACTCCAAGACAAAGCATATTGATATCAGGTATCATTTCATTAGAAATATTCATGATAAAAATCTAATTAAACTAGTCAAAATCAATTAAAATGAGCAATATGCTGACTTGTTTATAAAAGCCTTTGAAGAACAAAGATTTAAATACTTAATCACAACTATTAGGATGATTAACATTGACTAGTTCCTCTCTTTTGAAAAACCTTTTTGAAATGTCTTGTCGATGTTGTCTAAATACAATCTAAGCCCTGTCACAAAAAGGCGTTTTTCAAAATGTTAAGTGTAAATTCTTTCGAAAAGAAATTCACCGTCAAAAGAGATCTGTATTCATCTTCTAAAGGCTAATTCCTCTACATCAATATCATCTTTTGAAGAGTTTTTAGCCTTGGAGGAAAATTTGATCATAGATTAAATTTACTTCCAAAGCATACTAACCTCTGTTTTGGAAGAAGACTGTACTCTCGGAATCAAACTAGTCATTGAGATATGGTTTGCTTTCGAAAGTAAAAAAAAATGGCTTCAGAAGACAATATTAGGAAACACAAGTGTTTTCGCTCGAAAGCAATTTTACCTTTGGAAGAAAACCTTTACTGTGTAATAGGAATCTTTGGGCCCCACTCTGTAAAAGGTAAGATTTTGTTGAATGTTGGTATATTTTGTGAGGTTTATCTTACCGCCCCTGTCAAATCGAAACCCAAACGGTCTTTTCACCTTATCGGTTTGGCTTTTTACCCCCTATTTAAAATTACCGACTATCTTTCTTTACTTTATTTACCACCGCAAAAGCCCCAAATTTCCACTATCTTCTTCACTCACTCTCAAATTCCTTCAATAAAACAGTGCCCTTCAACAATGGCCCTAAATCCCCAACATAATCAGGTCGCTATCTTTGATTCTTCAAAGGATGCTGACTTTGCCCCCATCATCGAATTTCTGACTCAATCTTCATACTTCACTGCTCTCACTGTAAACCCCACCATCTATTCTAACCATATGGCCGAATTATAGGCAAACGGTTGAAGTGAAACTCTATGAAAGGGTCATCAGGTCGAGAATCTGGGGCAGGAGATCATCATTTACGGGTCAACCATCAAGGAGCATCTGGAGCTTCATGATGAAGTCGCCCCTACTGAGTTCCCCAAATCTAAGTTGCACTATGATGGGATATGGCGGTGATATGCACAAATCCACTATCTACAAGTTTAATTTCTTTACAACTAGAAGTTTTTGCAGCACATCGTTCTGCACTGCCTATCCAATAAGTCAGGGGGTTGGGAACAAATCCTATATGACTTGGGCTGCCTAGTACATGGATTGGTAAAAGGCCTTCGCTTCAACTATTCAAGATTTGTATTGAACAATCTAAGAGGTAACCTCACTCGGGATCCATTTTACATGTATCCTCAGTTCATTCAGCACATAATCAACTATGAGCTGGACCAGGACAAATTACAATGGGCAGATATCCTACTGGTCCCTCACATGAGGCCTGACATCTTCAAAGTCATGAAGAAGGTGTCCACCAACTTCTCTGGAAGATTCACTAATCTTCTCCCAGGTATGCTAGAGCAAACAACTCCCGGTGACATCCCTGCAAGCCCAGCAGGTGATGAACCCACACCAGACCTCTCCACTCAAATGCCAACTACTTCTTCCCACCCAATCATGGTTACATACACAGGAAGCCCTAAACGAACCCCCGATCAATCTTCTCTGATTGGTCAGGTCCCTTCAGTTCAAACCAAAAAGGCTCAAGTGGAACTCCGGGCTCGCATTCAGCCAGAGGTCTTACCATTCTCCACCATTGACCTCAATGTCAGCGTTGAGCCTTTTTAGTCTCAACCTGATGAGCCCACGACCTAAGCCTCTAGACCTAAGGGTGACTCCCAACACTCCCCTGAGCAGCCAAAAAGGGACAACCACATCATTGGCCCAACTGCTACTACAGTGGAGCCATTAGGTGCTGACTAAGGTCCTGGATCATTAGATTTAACCTCTTTATCTTTCATTGACCTATTAACCCAACCTGATGAGGACATTATGTTTTATTTAGGCCATGATATGGATTTACCATACCACTCTCAAGATCAACTGAGCCTTATGGAACCTCTAATGTCTTGCCCACATCAGTTAAGCCAAACTGAGGTGAGTCAAACCAGTGCGGAGGTGACTCATGTAGGCTCAGCTGCCACTACTAAGAGTGTTTCACAAACTTCTCATGATAGTAGTAACATAAGTGAGACTGAGTCTACATCAACCTTGCCACTTCATGACTTTTAAAAAGCCATCAGCACGCAAGGGTATCCAGGGCGCCAAGAAACCATTACTGGTGGTGATGATGAACATACTAGGTATGTTATCTCATCTCCCAATGATTCTTCAAAAGAAGATGTGGGAGTCTGCAACTCATCATCAGAGACCTGATTTCTAAAGTCTCAAACCTTGAATCAAAGGTTAAGACTTTAGAGGACAGGTCTGCCACTCGGCAACTTGAGATTGAACATCTCAAGGCTAAACTAGCTGAGACACGGATTGAGAAGTCTGTTAGGCATGTACCTATTCAGGTTTCTTTAAGTTCTTCCTCCAACTTATCTACTTCTCAAGATGATGCTACCAAAAAGGGGGAGAATGTACTGAAACATAGTCATGAGGAACCATGCCTTGCCATCACAACAAGTTCCCTTATTCACTCTACCTAACAACAACCTACAACCATCCTTCCTCAAACAGCTTCTATTAACATTCAGATGGACCCAACAACAACCTCAGTAGTGAGTCTTCAAAGGTTTAATCTTCCTCTGATCCTAAGGGGAAGAGGAATCTCACTACTAAGGAACTTCTAGAGGAGGAAAAGTTTGAAAATCTCAAGAAGAAAGGAAGAGTTGATAATGGAAAGCTGTTGCCTGCAAGTAGCAAAGCAGCAACAACCACTCAAGAAAATATCAACAACAAGAAGAGAGTGGAGGTTATAGACAGGCTTATCAGCCTGGGAGTAGTCAATGAAGATATCTTTCTACTCCCACTTGATGAGCTTGAGAGAATGGAGAAGGCAACCTTGCTGCAAAAGGAAAGAGAGGAAGCAGCAAGGTTGGTCGAAGATGAAGAGAAGAGGAAAAGGAAGGAGGAGGCTATGGAAAGGGAGAAGATGGAAAGGATAGCCTTTCTCTGTTCTAGAGGTTATTCTCAAGAGGAGCTGGCACCTCATAATAATGACACGATCTTGTTTCTTTTTCACAAAGAGCAAGATCAAATCAACAATGAGAGGAGAAAGGCTAGCCGGGAAAAGATGAGGGAGAAGAAGAAGTAGGAGGAAAAGGCAGAACTTGTTGCTGCCAAGAAGGAGGGAGATAAGGAGTGGATCAAATCCTATCTCAAAGTCCATGGATTTGCCGGCAGGCAAGTAGGTCCCATGTCTGTAAAGACCCTACAGCGACATGTCAGCGACATCAAAGCTGACATTCGCTTAGGAAGAAGGCAGGAGGTAACTCAAACTCCAAGTGTTCAGAGAATGGCACCCAAACCACAACCTACACTCACACCTTCTCCCTTCTCTATTAAAACTAAACCTTTCACCCCTGAACCCATGCCATTAGCCTTACCTACACTATCACCCACTGCTTCTCAACAACCACCATCACCACCCATCCTACGACCCAAAACACAACCCAGAACCCACTTACTGCCCAAACCATCTTCTGAACCATCAAAATCTCTGACCTTGGAGGAATTCAAGGAGATCAAGAAGAAGCTCATAAAATGCATAACACTTAGCGACATATCTTGTAAGGAAGAGTCAATCTAGCTGATATACATTGATGGCTCTTCCAGTTACTTCACAAGAGATGCCTTCCTTGATCTGCCTAGGGGAACACTGGACCAAGCTCTCTAACTTCTTGCCACTAATTCAGATAGTCTTAATGAGGAAGAAAAGAATTTAGGAAGGAGGCTAGTAACTCTGCTAGATACTAGGAAAGGGGACAAGCTTCCAATAACACCCCTCAATCCTAGAAAACCAATAGTCCAGTGGAGGTTTGATGAATCTTCCCACAGCTTTGCTGGGGAAAGAGAGAATGGTGAAGTAAACAAGCTTGATACTTCATCTTTGCTACACTCCAGTAGATTTGACATCGCTGAGTTGGCAGAGAAACCATTCTCCAATCCCTCTAACTCTGAGATTGCTGCTCACATCAGAAATCATCTAAGCAGCCTTCATCTAGCTGAGCTCATAAAGAAGGCCAAGACTGAAGAAGAGTTGAAAAAAAGAGCGCATGATGAGGAAGAAGGCACAACCACAAAGGAAAGGACATTTCTTCAGATAGTTGAATGCTCCACTTCAGATCCTATAGTTAGATGGGAATATGATTACAATTCCTATCAACTTACTCTCTTCAGAGGGATGCAGCAAAGAGTACATATCATTCAAAGCAACAAACTTGACTTGTTGTCTATGAATTACTTGTACAAACTCCTCACCACCACATCAGGGAAGGACAAGGAGACAGACAAAAATTTGCTCTCCCTGGTGTTGAAGACTTTGAGGAATAAAAGAAAATGACGTTTTGGTAGCATCAGCCTAGGGGGAGTCTGTTGGATCATATGAGGCTGGTGCAACCAAAACAACACTTAGAATATTTTTGTACAAAATAAAGAGGTCTTCTGAAGACAAAACTACTCTTCTGAAGACATGTCAAAGATCTTTCGAAGCATTATCTCTGAAGTGCTTTCGAAGGAAAACTAAGTCTTCTGAGACCAAGCAGTTTTCCTTCCGAAGTATTCACACTTAGAAGATTCAAGACAAAGTCTTCCGAAGAATGAAGTCATGAAGACTTACAGAAGACTAGGAAGAAGTTGATTCTTCCAAAGTATAAATTACCTCGGAAGAACTTATTCTTCCAAAGCCATTTAGCTTCGGAAGAATCAACTATGAACCAGTGGACATAAGTATGGGTTGTCTGACATCCGCTGCCAACTCTAATATACTGCATGGTGTTTTCCCACGTCCATGTAGTTGACCATACGTTAATCCACTATTCACCTTTTATCAATTAGTACAGTTACCATCTTTAGTTAGTGACAAAAGGTAAGTCATGGACCTATCATGACTACCTTATCTAGCATATTATTTTATCTTAGATACTTTACTTCTAGCAATGTAGTATTTGTCTAGTTGTATATTCTAGCTGGTTTTCCAAGTATAACCGGTTGTAGATAGTAGTATATATAGTTTCTTATTGTAACTCAAGTAACTATGCTTGTAAGAGTCTTGTAATACAGAGTTGAGATGTAATATATACAAGTATCTTGAAAACCATTCTTGTCTTCACTAACTTATTGTATTATTGTCAACTTAGTTAGAGATTCTGCTTCATTAATCGAGTGAGACTTAGTAAGTTTGCAAGATAAAACTTGTTTTGAAAGTTAAAACCGATCCTGCAGCATCCTTTGTTGTGCTAAGCATAGATTAGGATGACCAATATCATGATCCAAAAGGATTCCCAATAAGGAACACAACCATCTTAGATGCAAAACAAATAAAGTCTTTTATAGACTACATTCCTTATGAATGAATCAAAGTAATCCCAAAGAGAATCACCTTCCAAAGTGAAGTGCAAAAGAATCCCAATGTGGATCAACCAGTAAGGATCAATCAAAAGAATCCCCTAGTGGATAAAATTTAACATTTATTCTTCTAAGTAACTAGGTTAAAGTTAATGAAAGTGCTTTCTTGCATATCTCAAGGATAGTTGATCTTAACATATATCCAGGTGTGGGGTATACAGATCATCTAAAAATAACACTCACTATTTAAACCAACCATTAATACCATGCATTAGATTAAGTGAACAACAATATCAGCAATCAATACTGTATTAGTCTATATCTATTCTCAAAGAAACCAAATCAACTCAATGAGTACTTAAGACTAGTATGATCTCATGGCAGGTGAACATGATTCATGCACATATCCGTTGCAAGTACAATCAAAATAGAAAAGTAAATTTTCATTCAAGTGTTCATAGTGTATGTATTAAATTACACAGTTGATGAGCAACTGTTGTCATAGTGGATACACAAACAGGCATCCGTTGTTGACATAGTTAACCAGATAAATTGTCAAATACATCAAGAGTATACAGTGGATACACAAATGCAAATCCGTTGTACATCAATGAGCACATTTACAAAGTATTTACAGCTCATTTCAAAGGTAAAACGTCCGCTCTGAATACAGTGTCTGTCCACAGTGCATGATCAAAGGTGATCATCCGTTGTGAAAACAATTCAAGTGCATACAGTGTATGAACACAAGTAAGCATACGCTGTGCGCAATCAAACATGGGTCCACAATGCATGAATAAACATTCATCTATTCTGGACATTTAAAACAAACAAACATGTGTCCATAGCTCATGAATAAACATTCATCCATTGTGAACATTCAAAAAAAGCAAACAAGTATGCACAACGCATGAAGAAATATTCATCCGCTAAGGATACGGTGATTATACAGCGCATGACAATCAGTCATCCACTATGAATTTTCAAAAACATTCAAGTGTCAACATCGCATGTTTTAACAACCATTCGCTGTGAACAAATTGTTAAAACATTCAAGTGTCCACAGTGTACACACAAATATGTACAACAGACACACTGTAGTCAAAACGCACGTGATACACACAATGTATGACTTAATTCATTTTAACTTATCACTGTTTGTACAAGGCATGAATAAGCTGTATACACAGTGGATTATTTTTCATTCATCACGAGTGTGCGAGCCAAAATTTAGAATTTTAAAGGTTGCAACAGTACTCACTGATTTCAATCATCAACCATATTTCTATTTAATTTCACAAGTTTTGATAAATCAAATAGGTATAACAAAAAGTCAATAGTTAATGTTGGCAACTTATTTTAAACTGCAAACATAAGTCATTTTGAAAAAAACTGACACTTTGTTATTAAACAAACATGATTACAATGACTTTTGATCAAAACAACACAACCTCAATGATGTTTGCAAATTAAAAGTTGACTAAAATTGACTTTTTGCAAAATTTCATCAAATTCAAACACCCACATGGTCAAAATCATCCAAACAACACTAACTTGTCAATGTAACATGCTAAACAAACATTGATGGAATTCGGGTTTTGAAC
The DNA here is from genome assembly GCA_025506505.1 of Flaveria sonorensis. NCBI lineage: Eukaryota > Viridiplantae > Streptophyta > Magnoliopsida > Asterales > Asteraceae > Flaveria > Flaveria sonorensis. The sequence continues at coordinate 42,075,343 of CM046424.1, read as the reverse complement.
TTAAACACAAGAACAAAATGAATGAATTCCCCCAAGGATCATTTTCAATCTCTCAATAATAATATGTTGTTATTGTATCAATACTCATTAATCATAGTGCAAAAACCCATGATTAATGATATGAGATCTATGTGTGTGTATGACTGTTTTTGTTTGAATGCTTGAATGATATAATAACTGGTTGTTTTGATTGATTGTTTAAAAGCTTACAAAGGATTAGGGTATATTGCTATTTATAACCTATACAAGGATCTACGTACAGTTACAAAAATACCCTTAGGTAACGCAATGATCAATTTAAACACAATGTAATCAAACACATGCAATTACATAAAAAAATTCACAGATTTCATTGATAGCAAATGCATAGGATACGATGTGTAAGGGTTACAGTTCGTTCAACTGACTCTAACTGTTTCCTAGATCTCTAGTCTAGTCTAAGATCTCTCTTCTACCCTGCACATACATAAAATATCCTATTTATACTATCAAGAAACTAAGGAACATATATTTACAAATAAGTCCCTATACTATGACAAAACAAACAACACAAAGACAAAATGTTAATCTTCAAGAGCTTCAACAATACTCCCCCTAAGATTACATTGTCTTCAGTCTTTAAAATAATCTTCTGGTTCTTCTTTAATTTTGAACACTGGCTTGTCTTTGTACAGCTCTTGTTCCTTCAACGCTTTTGAGATTGCTGACTTGAACTTGCATGCAAGAATTGCTTGTTAGGCTTTGACTCGTTGGTCTTGATATCCATCCTGTTCATGATCTCCAAAGTTTCTTTTGATAACCCTGCAATGTCAACATTAGCATAAAATTCAAAAGGTTTGGGATAATCTCTTGAATGAATCTCCAATACTCCTTTGCTCGATATTCTCATAAAATCAATTGATTTTATATCCTTCTTCACAATTTTTGCATAAGCTAACGCTTTCCTTAAAGAAATTCTTTCCATTGCAGCATCCATAACCTTGATAATTGACATAAAATACATCCGATCATTTTCTGCCACTTCAGACGAAACTCGATCAAACTTTTGAATTGACAAAAATGAGATGTGGCTTGGATGTAGAAGTTTTAATTCGAACACTCCAAACAATGAAATCATATCTCGATCCTAGTCGTTTAAGTTCCGAACTAACTTCAACTCGAAAGTATCAGCATTGTAAAACCATCTCAAAATCGGTTTTGTCTTTTGAGTACCATCAATTACCTTCAAACCAGGGTTAGTAACCTTTTCAAAATATTGGTCACTATATGCATCCAAAAATTTCTCTTCTTCATCAGGTTTATCACCACCTTTCCTTTTGGTTTTTAATGACATTAAGTATTCCTTGTCTTCTTGGTCACATCTCGTATTGAGAAACGATTCCATTCTTGAAATACCTCTATTCAAAAGTTTAACAAAATTTTCTCCTCGATTTGCCTTTGTTGGATTAATCAACTTCAACTTGATAAGTTCTTTTAAGTCTTGCATAGGAAGAGGTATGATGCTTGTGTAAAAGTGATATACATCACATATTGCATTTACATGTTTTATCAAAAATGCATCAAACACCTCATCATACTTCCATGCTACTATCTTCACATTCTTTGTATTGTCAGGCACAACCATTACATTAAGCAATTCTGAGATTAATTGATCTTTTTGCACCACATTTCTCACAAGATCACCAGTAGTTCTTGCTTTGTTCCAACTGCTTTTGTTCAATGGATACTTCATAAGCTAGTTTTTCTTCAGGAAACATCTTCATTAATTCTTTTCTGCTTTCATGTTCACTTCTCTTCAAAGCCATTGATTTAATCTCTTGTGGTTTAAAAATTCTTGTTCTTTTTATAATTTTCAAGTACTAAGGATTATCCATATCAAGTACTATCATCTTGTTTGTCTATTTCTCTGTTGCTTGAAAGCTTCTCACCAAATTTCTTAGTGATTCAGCTTGCAATATGTTTAGCTTCTTTCTTGGGTAGTTCCTCGATTGTAGCCATAATCTAAGCTCAATTGTAGTCATGTTTTCAGGATCTGGATGGTGTATCTCAGACGATGAAAGTTCCTCAATAATAATACTTTCATGTAATGGATTCTATTCACCATGCTCAACAATGATTTCATCTGGATCCACAGGATCTATAGATTCAGCTGTCACACATTTCTCATATTCTTCGTTTATTTGAGAAACTATGAGTCCATCCAAAAATACTCAATTATACCTTTTCTTTATCAGATAATTATACCTTTCATCAACATCAATAGGTATATCTTCAACTACAGCCTCAATTGGAGAATAACTTGCTTCAATAATTTCTTCATCTTCTAAGACTTCATCATACCATGCATCAGAAAAATCTGGTTCTAAATCATCTAAGGCACCGATTATCTCTAGCACTTCTGTTTCTTCACTATCATGACTCAAAGGCTTAGATACAATCTTCTGAATTTTAGATGACGGTTCAGCTAAAACTGATACATTTATATCATCTATCTTCCTTTTCCCTTTATCCACCTCAGAGATCTTCTCAACATCAATAGGATTAACTTCAGATACAATAACAATTTTAAGAGATTGGAACCTTGCACTATCTTTCATGCTTTTAAATTCTTCTTTTAATTTCTCATGATTTTCTCTTAATTTCTTGAATTTTTCTTCCATCAAGTCATAATCTTTAAGCATGACTTCAAAATTCTTTACATTTTCTACTTTTTCTTGATCAAGATCAGCAATTTTCTCATCTTTCTTTATTAGTCCTTTAAACTTTCATTTTCCTCTCTCAGCTCTTCAATTGTCTTAAGCTGGAGTGAGTTCTCTTCTTTTAGAGACTCTATCAAGCTTTGATCTTCTTTTGCCTGTTCATCCTCAATATGAACATCAGATTCAACAACATCAATGTTTTGGAAATCAAATTCCATATGTTGATGAATAGTTTCTTCATTCACAACAACTGTCTTACCAATATTTTGAATCTCTTCATTTTGATCTTCTATCTTCTTCATTAACTACTTCAATAACCTCTTCAATTTCATTTCTATCATCATTATCATCATCATCACTTGATGCGAAACTACTTCCATTTTCAGACTCATCATCATCATCATTATTTTCATCATCATCATCAGTATCTTCATCATCATCACCAGATAGATTATGAGGATCTTCTTCAATTAGGTCGTTTGGATCAACTGGTTCATCCTCAATCAAATGAAAGTGATCTTCATTTATATCTACCTCATCTCTAGCCACAACCCTCATATAATCAAACATAGGTACGTTTTGAGCACAAGTGATCATTTCACGTCTTTTGTATGAGGTTTCTGTCATATGATCTAGAATTAATCTTTCACCACCCACTCCATAAACATGCAAATTTGGATTTTCTTCATTGATAATCATTTTTATGAATATAGGATACATCAGGTATTTATTCCTGATTCCTTTCTCTAAGCTAAACACAAATCCTTTCAGAATCCATCTAGCCATATTAAATCTTCTGTTTGTTGCAATGGCTACGATTGGAGATGCAATATCAACTGGAAATGAATTCCATCCTGCACTTCTTTTAGACATTCTGTGCTGGAAGATATAACATAAAAGTTTCTAGTTTATATAGACTCTAGCTCGAAAAAATTGTTTCCTCGAAAAGTTATCCGGATGACCCATGGCTATAAAAGTTTCTCTACACTCATTAAACGTGAGTTCAGCCAAGTCTTGTGGATCATTATTTCCCAACCTTAGAGCTTCTCTTATAGATTGTTCTGGTTCTTCAATCATCCTTTCATTGGTAATGAATCCTCTAACAACCTTTCTTCCTTCTTTATCTCTTTCAACATTCGCAGTGTTCCAAAATCTCTTTATCAATCTAGCATATATGACTGGTTGATAACACATGGCATACACATACTTAGTCCTCAAAATAAATCTGATCATCTCTTCATAACCTACAGCATCTTGTACATCTTCATTTAGGAATGTTGCTACATTATGTTTAGGCTCAAATTTAAGCTCAGCCATCTGCATAAATGAAACAAAGAAAGTTAGACACATTGAATTTTCAGCACTTATCAATTTTGAGTTATTAAGTTTGAACCAAACCACTTAAAATTTTCTAAGTGTTTAAACAATTCATTAATTGAAAATTTTATATTGGTCACAAACTTAATTCAACTCAATTCAGTTATAATTTTCTTAAAATCTAATTAAAGAATGAATTTTGTGATTAATTTTGACATTTTATTAAAAAAATTCATGAATTTGACTGTTCATCTTCAAAAACCCGACTGATGAACATAATCATCAAGAACACATTGTTTTGAAATATGGATATGACCATTCCAATCTGTTCGAAAACAAGTTTATATCAACAATCAATGTTCAATTTCAGTTGTTAATGCATATTATTGTCACAATTTTCAAATTTTCCTTCGAAGTAGGGTTAATACGCCTAAACAGGCATAAAACGCCCGGTCAAATTCGAGGTATAAACTTGAAATCAAATGAATTTAATCTCGAAATGATGTTTAGCTTCAGTGTATATAACTATAAATCACAAGTATTAACACCAAACAATCAAAAATGATGAACCGAATGATTTGAGTGTATGCGAGTCAAGAGTGTTTTCAGAGGATATTGAGTGAATGAATGAAAAAATCACAAGTGTTGTGCATATATATAAGTGAAAAATTTAGGCACATGAGAACTTTTTATGCGCATGTGGTTAGACGCATGAACACATACAGTCGCATGAGACTAAATTTCAATTTTTTTCCAGGCGCGTGAGAACTGTTTGTGCGCATGAGGTTTAGACGCATGAGCACTGTTTAGGCGCATAAGCACTGTTTAGGCACTTGGGCACTGTTCAGGCACATGAGACTAAATGAAACGCCTAACACTTGGTGTTTTCATCACTTCAAACATCTACACCCGGAAAGACTTGGAACTGTTTAAGCGCATGAGCATAAGATGATACGCCCAACACTTAACCAATTTTTTCAGACACATGACAACTGTTTAGGCACATGAGCTTGAAAGAAACGCCCAACACTTGTACAAATTTTTGAAAATTCATCATACGCCTGATCTGAACTTATGAGAACTGTTCAGGCGCATGGGATCCTTTCCATGAGTCTTGACACTTGAACTTTTCTCATCAATCATCTGAACACTATTTAAACACATCAGTACTATTCACACTCAATTTTTCAACACTCAGTCAAAATTGTTTGACTATCACTCAAAATTTTAATTAATTTCCGTCAATTTTAACATTTTTGAAATTAAAACTTTTATATATATTTTTTTATTTTTGACCTTTATTTTTATTTTAAATTTTCAAAATTAATTTCCCGTCATTTTAGTCTCTATTTAATTTTTACAAAACAAATAATCTCATTTTGTTTGCAAAAAGCTTTTACACTGAATTTGAATTCTTTTTTAGGTTCATTTTTACATCATATCAAACACACACATGCTAGAAATTTCAACTTCATCCATATTATCCAAAACACTTTATTTTTTATTTCTTTTTCATAGTTTGAAAATCAATTATTTTCTCTTTTCGTTGTTACTCCCCCTAAACTTTTATGTTTTACAAACTTAGAAGTTTCTTTGACTTTGCAAGAAGAGGAAACTAATCATTATCAACATGCCTGCACACAGAAAATCATCCAAAAATAAAAAATAAAAAATAAAGCAAAATAAAAATCTACTATATACAATTGAATCACATGCCTGCAGTAAGATCATATCAGTTAAGATCAGCACATTAAAAGAAAATAAATGATGGATTGTCGTAGACAGTGATTAAATCCTGATTAAATGTGTTCGAGGTCAGCATTTCTGCAGGAAAGGAGACACGAGATTTAAGGATAGAAAATGAGTGCTCTTGGCAAGATCCTCAGCACACTTACTTTTTCAATTCTTGGATTGATTAAGGTACGATTAGATATGACATTATGTAAGTCACACTTAGACTTAGAAAGTTCAACTCTCATAAAGATCTGCAAGAAATCATCTTTCTCAACTTGTTAACCTGACATATACTTATAACCAGATCTCATGTTGAGATTATGCACATTGGCATCTTTTTGCATCAAGTGAGAATATCCAGGTCTGTAATTACTTACAACAAAGGATATCTCATCACTTCAGGTCTATGATGACTCATAACAAAGAAGTGATTAGATGCTTTAAATTAACTAAAGCTTAATGGTTATTCATATCGCCACCAGGTGTGAGATTATGATTTAACAAAAAATCAATTTGAGAAGTCAACACTACTCATTGGTACTAAAATGGACAAACATGAATGCATGATTGATTTAGTTTAATCACAAGAATTTACATTTTCAGTATAATTGCATGAGCTTACCTGCACATCATATCTGATCACGTCAGACTTTAGTAACGAGCGAAGTATGCAACTGATCAAAACTAGTGTATCTATCATTTCTCACAAATTGCAAAGACAAATTCATTCCTAAATAATAAACTAACAAAAAAAACTCTATTTTTGTGTTTTTGTTATATATTTTTTCTATTTTGATTTTGCAATTTTCTATTTTTGTATTTGCTTTTTCATTTTCTATAGTACATGCACACACAATATATACAATCAGGCAGTTAACTTTGACAGTTTCTCTTTTAGTTTTCTCATTCAAATAAGGGAGGGTTCTTACCATTTTATGACTCAATAACTGAAAAATCAAAACCAATTTTTAAACATGGTTAATAAGTCCAATTGACTCGACCGAATATTCAAATCGACCTGGTAAAAAGACTTTTGTAAATAGGTCAGGCAACTATTTTTTAGTTGTGATTTGAATCAAAATGATTAAAAGAAAATGATATCGAATCTCGATGTGTTTTATTTTTGAGTGTTGGACAGGATTAGCTGTAATAAACATAGCAGTAGTGTTATCAATGTAAATAGGAGTTTTAAGAAAATTGAACCCGTAATCCAGTAGTTGGTTTTGTTACCAAAGGATTTGAGAACATCCTACTGAAGCAGCTATGTACTCAGCCTCTGTGGTTGAAACATAGATATTTGTTTGTTTCTTACATTGCCATGAGACTAATCTGGGACCTAAAAACTGACAACCACCCATTGTAGATTTACGATCTTGACAACATCCCCCATAATCACTATCTGTATATCCATGTAACTCGAAGTTTCCTTCATAAGGATACCTGATGAGCTCAAAATGGATCGATCTGTGATGATATAAGAATGCAATTCAATCTAATACACAGGAGTATTCAATTCAACACACGAAATCAAGAAAAATTCATAGAAGTTTTCATTGATTATAAGAGAATAATACAAAGTGTAAGTAACAGATACAAAGCGTCTAAACTAAAAGTCTAATCTCTAGATGTCTGAATGTCTAGATGTCTCGATGTCTACCTACACAATACATATTCAGCCTATTTATACTAATCAAGAAAACAAAGGAACATATTTACAATAAAAGTCCCTATACTCTGACAAAAAAATGAAAAAGACATACAAAGACAAATGTTAATCTTTAAAAGAAGCATCTACAATACTCCCCCTAAGATTTACATGTATTCGGTCTTCAAAATCTTCATTCTTTTAGATCTTCAATCTGATCTTCATCCTTTAATCTTCAGTCAAGTCTTCAGTCTTCAGCTTGGTCTTCAGTCTTCAAACATCAAAGAAGTCTTCAGGTTCTTCCTTGACTTTGAATACAGGTTTCTCCTTGTAAGTCTCTTGCTCCCTTAAAGCCTTTGCAATTGCAGCTTTAAATTTCTCAGCAAGCACACCTTGTTCAGGCTTCTTCTCATTTTTTTTTTATCTCCATAGACTTCATCACTTCCAAAGTTTTCTTAAATAATCCGGCTATATCCATATTTGCATAGCACTCTGTTGGATTTGCATTATCTTTGCAATAAATTTCCAGTACACCTTTACTTGATATTCTCATAAAGTCAATGTCTTTAAGATCTTTCTTTACTATATTTGCATACGCCATTGTTTTCCTCAAAGATATTCTTTCCATTGCTGCATTCATAACTTTGATGATGGATAGAAAATATTTCTTATCATTTTCTGCATTCTCGGGAAATACCTTCTCAAACTTCTGAATGGACAAAAATGAAATATAACTTGGATGAAGTAATTTGAGTTCAAATACTCCAAACAAAGTAATCATCTCATTGTCCCAATCATTCAAGTCTTGAACTAACTTCATCTCAAAAGTATCAGCATTATAGAACCATCTCAGGATTGGTTTGGACTGCTGTGATCCTTCAATTACTTTAAGTCCCGGATTAGTGATTTTATCAAAAAATGCATCACTATACGCATCAAGGAACTTTTCTTCACCCATATCCTTTTCTACTTCTTTTTTCTTTTTCTTTAACTTTTGGAAATATTCTTTATCCTCTTGATCACAACGTGTTTGCAAGAAGGATGGCATTCTGTTTATTCCTCGGTGAAGAAGCTTTACAAACATCTCTCCACGCTTAGCTTTTGAATGGTTTATCAAAGGAAATTTTGCTAATTCTTTCAGATCTTGTACTGGAAGCTTAATAATGCTTGAGAAAAAGTGATACACGTCACATATAGCATTAACTCTCTTAATCAAAAAAGCATCAAACACTTCATCATATTTCCAAGCTACGATCTTGACCTCTTTTGTTGTATCAGGAACAACCATAGCATTTAATAACTCTGAGATGGATTGTCCTTTTTGTAAAACATTTCGTACAACGTCACCCGCAAGTCGAGCTTTGTTCCATGAATTTTGAAGAGAGATAATCTTGTCATCAGATGTTTTATGATCCTTTTTTAGGTTGTTATGCATTTGTTCTTCTTGCTTAAGTTTTTCACATATCTTATAAGCATAATTTCTGTAGTATTCGACATGTTCGAAGCAATACTTTGTGCATAACTTTTCTCTGACTTCTGATGGAATTTTAGAATATTTAGGAGGAGACGTTTCAGAGTTAGAGCTTTCAACCTTTGGCTGATCATATTTTGCCATCAAAGCAACCTCCTCTGAATCTTCCTTGGGATCAGACTTATCACTCCAGTCATAATCCTCTTCCTCGTTCTCAGAGTTTCCATCAGCTTTTGGATCATTAACTTCAGACCAATCTTCCTTTTGTATTTCTGCAATAAGAGATAAATTGGAAGTTAGATCAGCAGTAAATTGTTCAGCGTAGGCACTCCAATCATAACCATCAGTAATATTGACAACTAAAGCTTTCTTGGGTTCCTCTGTTGCTTTAGAATCATCTTTCAATTTTGGCATTGGTAGGATTTGATAAGGTTTCTAAAATGTCTTCTGTGATGATTGCTGAAACCTTTGATTACTTGAGCTTGATTGAACATTTCCTCCTTTATTCCTTGGAGCTTTGCACTCTCTAGAGAAATGACCATAGCTGTTACAGTTAAAGCATCTTGACTTTGACTTGTCAAAACCTACTGTCTTGTTTGCACTTGGTTTATAGTTTTTTTTTACATAGGAATGCTTTTGAGTTCTGCATGCTATCATTACCATCTGCCAATTCAAGTCCATTTCCTCAACGTCGTCTAGATCCATTTCAAATAAATCCTGCAAAACAAAATCAAGTTGAGTTAAATGGTTACCTTGGTATACTTGAAAACTTGCCACAAATGCAGTAAAAGCAGTTTTTGACTCTTCATCTTGTAATAAGATGTTTATTACATCGTTAACTTTGCTAGATTTATTAGAGTTAACAGATGGAGTCTCTGCTTGAGAGTTATAACTTTTAGGCATAGAAGGAGATTGAGGATTATTCTGATTTGTATAGGCAGGAGCACTTGTGTAAGTAGAATCAATGAAGAACCCTGCACCAACAAATAAATCACCTTCATCTTCTGGTGAAGTTTCATTCTTAGCCATGAATGCATTCTCCACAGTGTTTGCTGGAGAAGCTACATACTTATATTGTGACATCGAAGCTGCTCGGTCGTTGTTTCTAGAACTTTCATCAATTTACAGATTCTATTTTAGCAATCAAGAGAACTAGATCCATTGGAAATTTCTCAGTATGCTTTAACAGAGTGACTGTTTGCTTCCATGAAGATGGAAGAGCATTAAGAAGTCTGTAGTTAAGATCTTTTAAATCATTCTTGATCCCTGGAGTCGACATCTCTGTAGTCAGTTGAACAAATCTGTTCATCATCTGATTTATTGTTTCACCAGATACATGTTCAAAAAGTTCTAATTGTGTCTTTAGCTTTTGCTTTTTCAGATCCTGAATCTCTTTTCCACCTTCATATATTATTTTCAAGGCCTTATACATGGTGTATCCAGTCTGATAACCATCAAGCCTTGTCATAACTTCAAGAGATAGACCTTTGCACATTAAGGAATATGCTTTAATATCATTTTTAACTTTTCTGAGATCTTCTCCTTGTAGATCATCATCTGGATAAGGTTCAGCAGATTCCTTTGTATACACAAATCCTCTATCAGGTCCATCAGATGTGATTGGAATGTAAGGACCTTTTTCTATTGATTTCCATAAATCAGTATCAATAGAATTCAGATGGTGTTTTAATCTCAATGACCAATTCTTGAAATCTGCTCTATTCTTCAGCTTAGGAACTCGGTTCTTTGAGTCTTCTGATTTTACCATTTTTAATTTTGATTTTTAAAGGTGAATTGTTTTTGTTGTTTTTAATGTTTTGAATTATAACAATAAAATGAAAATATTTTTGGATTTTAAAGTTTCTGAAAAATTTCTAAAAAATTTCTAAGTGTGAAAGCTGATGCATCCAAACAATAGTGAAACGCCCAAACAGTTGGAGTACACCTTCTCACTTTGACCCTGAAACGTCTAAGGGATTGCCTCAGAAAAATTCCAAAAACACTCCCAAGTTGAGATGCGTCTGAATAGTTATGATACGCCCAAACAATTCAAACACTCCTCAACAGTTGAAAAACACCTGATATTACTTGGTCTGATAACTTCCAAAGTGTCCCAACAGTTGAAATGCGCCCACACAGTGGTGAAACGCCTAACTGAAAAACTCCCGGACTAGTTGTAAAGCGCCTAAACAGTTGTTATGCGCCTATCACTTAAATGATTTTCAAGGTGTTTCTGACCTAATGCTCCACATTCATCATCTTCAACAAACTTAGATTCTTTCAATTTCTTTAAAACTTGATTAATTGATCTAAATTTCACCAATTAGGTCTGAAATCGATCGATTAACAATCCTCTAACATCAATTTCATCAATTAATCAACAAAGATTAATGTTTTGATTCAAAGAACAGTTCGAACAAACTAAGAACAGTTCGAAGACTTTTTGCTCAAATTCACAGATTTGAACGAATTGTACTGCTAATTGTGAATCAAATCATGTTTCTGATGATGAACCAGATCTTAATTCAACAATTTTAAGACTGAATTGTTTATCAATCACAGATTCAAGTGGTTATGAGTCTTCGACAGTTGAAGAACAGCTTCAATCACTGAACCGAAAGCTCTGATACCATTTGATGAGCTCAAAATGGATCCATCTGTGATGATATAAGAACGCAATTCAATCTAATACACAGAAGTATTCAATTCAACACACGAAATCAAAAAAAATTCATAGAAGTTTTCATTGATTAGTAGAGAAGAATACAAAGTGTAAGTAACAGATACAAAGCGTCTAAACTGAAAGTCTAATCTCTAGATGTCTGAATGTCTAGATGTCTCGACGTCTCGATGTCTAGATGTCTCGATGTCTACCTACACAATACAAATTCAGCCTATTTATACTAATCAAGAAAACAAAGGAACATATTAACAATAAAAGTCCCTATACTATGACAAAAAAATGAAAAAGACATACAAAGACAAATGTTAATCTTTAAAAGAAGCATCTACAATACCACAGCCCTAAAGCCAGTTTTCCTTTGAGATACCTAAATATTCGTTTAACCATAATTAAGTGGGATTCCTTTGGGTCAGATTGATACCTGGCACAGACACAAACATCATACATTATTTCAGGTCTAGATATAGATCTGTATAAAGTTTGGTCAACAGATTTTTCTTTCAGATCAAGTTCAATCTTGGTATTTACGTCAGCTGGAGTTCTTATGGATTGACAATCTTGCAGTTTAAATTTCTTTAAGAGTTTTTCAACTAATTTCTCTTGATGGATAAAAATTCCATTTGCAGACTGCTTCATTTGAAGAACAAGGAAAAACTTTATTTCTCTCATAGAACTCATTTGAAAATGAGACTTCATGATTTCTTCAAATTCATTACACAACTTTGGACTTGTAGAACAAAATAGGATATCATCAACATACACTTGAACACATAAGAGATCATCAGCATCCTTCTTAATAAACGAAGTAGGATCAATTTTCCCTCACGTGTATCCATGTTGGATCAAATGTTGTGATAACATTTCATACCAGATTCTAGGAGCTTGATGCAGACCATACAATGCTTTGCTAAGCTTGTACACTCGATGAGGATATTCGAAATCTTTGAAACCTGGAGGTTGCTTGACATATACATCATCGGTTATTGGTCCATATAAGAAAGCACCTTTAACATCCATTTGATACACCTTGAATTTCATGAATAATGCATAAGCCAGGAAGACACGAATTGTTGGAGCAAATACTTCATCATAATCTATTCCTTCTTCTTGGGTGTAACCTTATGCAATGAGTCTTGCTTTGTTGCGAACAACAATACCCGATCGTCTGTTTTGTTTCTAAACAACCATTTTGTGCCTATGGCATTTTCTCCTTCAGGTAAATCCACAAGCTTCCACACTTCTTGTTTACGAAATTGCAATAATTCTGATTGCATTGCCTCAATCCAACTATTGTCCTTTAACGCTTCAGTGACGTTTTTAGGAACAATTTAAGATAGAAAACATGAGTATAAGCAGAGGTTTGCTTGTTCTGATTAACTTCTCGCAGTTCTCTTATTCAATGGACCGATAATCTGAGAAGTTGGATGGTTCTTGTGAATACGAGATGTTGGAATCTCATTCACTTGAACATGAACATCTAGATTAGATTAGTTCAAGTCGGAAAGCTGATGCAATAAGTTTGAATAATATTGATTGAAATTAGGAACTTGAGTTGGTGAGTTGATAAAGTAATCAAGATTATTAGTAACAACTACATAATCAGAAATCGATGACGTTCCGGACACAGTTGTATAATTTCAGGACCATCATTAGGAATAGGTTGAGAAACATTTGGATTTTCTGAAACGGGATGCTCTTGAGCTTGTTGAGGTTGATCATAAGTTTCAGACTTAAATATAGGATACTTCACAAAAGAGAAAAATGGATAATCTAGGCTTGAGTCATCCATATCATTAGAATCAGAATCATCGCTGACCGAACCTAGATCTCCTTCTTGATTCTTCTTCTCACCTGTAGATTCAAACAAGTTAGAATGAAAGGAGTTTGACAAAGAATCTAAATCAAATAACCAAGCTGGACCATTTGCAACTGATGGAAAATAATTTTCAAGAAATTCAACATTGAATGTTTCAAGGATAACATTCGTCCTAGAGTTATAAACTCTAAAAGCTTTTGAAACCTATGAATATCCAACAAAAAATCCATCATCAGATTTTGCATCAAATTTTCCTAGCTGATCACTTGAGTTTAGAATCAAAACTGGACAACCAAAAGATTTAAGAAAATCTATATTAGGTTTCCTGTCAAATATCAACTCATAAGGAGTTTTGTATTTATCTTTCATGAGCACTGTACGATTCTACACGAAACATGCAGTGGATATCGCTTCATCCCAGAAAGTTATTGGAATATTCGCATAAGCTAACATAGACCGTGCTGCTTCAATCAAATTTATGTGTTTCCTTTCAGCAACTCCATTTTGTTGTGGAGTTCTAGGAGCACTGAACTGACGAGCAATTCCTTTTTTTGCACAAAACCTGTCAACATTAGCATTTTTAAATTCCGTTCCATTATCACTTCTAATTATTTTCACCTTTTGTTCTAATTGATTTTCTACTTTAATGATGAATTCTTTTAATAATTCAGTTGTTTTAGATTTAGCATGCAAAAAGAAAACCCATGAAAATCTTGCAAAGTCATCAATGATAACTAAACAGTAAGATTTCTTTCCAATACTCCAAACATTTGTTGGTCCGAATAGGTCCATGTGCAACATCTGGAGAGGCTTGGAATTTGATTTTATCAGCTTGGACTTATAAGACGCTCTGTGTTGCTTTCCTTTAAAACATGTTGAGCAGTGATCTGTTGTAGCAAACTTCTTTGTTGGAATACCTACTACATGATTTCCTGCTACAAGCTTGTTCATGTTCTTGAAATTGGAATGCCCGAGACGTCTATGCCAAAGCTGACTTTCGTCATTTGATATTCAGCAATTAGGCATGTTGTTTCTGTAGAAGGATCAACTTGAGACATATCTAACTTGTATACATCTCGATCTCGAACAGTTTTAACAACTACCCATTCTTTGCTAATCTAAAAACCTGGCTTCAAAATATAACAAAACGAATCATTAAAAAGAACTGAGTAAGATTTGTCACATATTTGGTAAACACTTAAAAGATTAAAGTTCAACTGTGAGCAATAGTTGACTTTATCAAAGCTGATAATCCCATTAGACACCGTCCTTCGCCTGTAATCTTACCACCTGTATCACCTCCAAATGCAACATGAGTACCATCTTTAACCTTAAATTCTTGAAGCAAGGCATGGTTGCCTATGCCGGTTACACCCACTATCAACATACCATGTGTTAATAGGTCTTCTTAGGCGTACCTGCATTTCAAAAAGAATTAAGTTGAGTTATCAACCCAAGCCGAGATGGTCTTGGGCTTGCCAAATTTATCAACAATAGTAAACTGTTTAAAGTGAAGTTTTTTCAAATCAGGCTTATCATTGACAAATTTACCAATTCCGTTTCTTACAAATTTTTGATTATCTTTGATTTGTTTTGTCTATAAAGCATTGTAACATTTTTCAAGATCATCATCAAAATATTTCAAACCATCAGACAAAAAATTTTGTTTACCAAACTTCCCACCATTTATTCTCACAGATCATGGAATGAATTTTCTTTGATTATACTGCCTTGGTTTTGCAGCATAAGAATTATCATAAACAGAATCATTTCTTCAAAACGATCTCAAGCCTAAGGAAGGTTGTTTTGTCAATCTTTGAAAACCAACACTTTGATTTCTTTGAAATTGTGGATTGACATATCCATTTCTTAATTGAGAATTTACATATCCATTCCTCGGCGAGTTCTTTTCGAAGTAGCAATCCTCAGTTTTGTGAGTTATTTCATCGTAATAGGTACAATATTTGTTGAAATAACAATCAGCTATTAAATGGTTTCACATATCACATATATGACAGTACCTGTTAAAGAAACATTCTTCAGTCTTATGATTGTACATATCACATATTTCACAGTATCTTTGTTGTGATTTAAACAACTGTTGATTAGCTTTTGATGTGGAGGCCACATTTGATCCTTGTTTTGATTTAGGAGTTGAAAAGTTAATCTGTTGTTTTTCATTTGAAAGTTTGTTCTTTTGAAATTTGGGTTTTGACTTTTGCTTATAATCACTATTCCTTGATTCTTTAGATACAAATCTTTTGTTGACAGCGGAAGACTTAGGACATGAACCTGTCTTCAGATCAGAGTTAGATTTGTTCTTTGAGTTAGATTTGATTTCAGGAATGTTGTTAATGTCAAAAGTACTCGTAGATACAAACTTTATTGGTTTAAACTGATTAGGTTGATTTGTTCTTTGAGTTTGATTGTTTTGAGAGGAGTTAGATTTAGCATTTTTCCTTCTCCTTCTTTGATTTTTTGATCTTGATGATTTTTGTTTGCTTTGGGATTGAACATCTTCAGTAGAAGACTCTTTTGCATTTCTTTATCTTTTTGTTCTTTCTGCCATTTAATGAAATCTGGATTGTTTAATCCATAAGAAAATGAATCTTCGGGTGTTACTTCATCAAGTATTGCATTCTCTTTATTATTTGAGTGTTGTTTATCATTCTTTACCATCACTTCTTCAACAACATGCTCTTTGGGAACATACATTTTCTTATTCTTTGGTCGTGGTTCGTAAGATTTAACTTTAACTGGATGACCATTTTTAATCTTCTCTGAATCTTGTTCCTCAAATATCTCAATATTTGGTTTCTCTTCATCACTTTCAGAGTTCTTATTGTTTTTATTTTGAAATGCTTTTAGCTTAGCTTTGTTTTCAGGTGAGTGATCATGCGTCTTAAAGTTTTCTTTAAAGTGTTTGTTATGGATTCAGGCATTGGTTCATGTGTGAAACCTAGACCTACTTTTTGTTTGTCTTTCCTCTCACTTACCAATTGTTCTACAATTGTTTTAGAACTTTTAAATGTAGCTAGATCCACCTGAGTTGCAGCATGAGCTATTTTTTCTTCTTCTAAATTTTTAGTCACTCCTCAAGTTGTTTCTTCACAAGTTCAAGTTCTTTTACAGTTTTGTTCCATGAAGTTTGTAGAGATAGGATCTTTTCATCAGAGATTTTATAATCATATTTTAATTTGTTGTGCATTAATTCTTCTTGTTTAAGTTTATCATAGATCTTATATGAATATGTTCTGTAATGCTCAACTTGATCAAAACATGCTTTTGTGCATATTTTCTCTCTGACTTCCACAGGAATTTCAGGGTAACTTGAAGATGAAGTCTCAGAGTCAGATGATGGATTCTCAACCTTTGGTTGGTCAGGCTGAGCCATAAGTTCAATCTCTTCTGAATCCTCTTTTGGGTCAGATTTGTCACTCCAGTCATAGTTTTGGATCATTATCTTCAAACCAGTCTTTATTTTGAATATCTGCAACAAGAGATAAACTAGATGTTAGATCAGCTGTAACTTGTTCAGCATAAGCACTCCAGTCATATCCATCTTTGATGCTAACACCAAGAGATTTCTTTGGCTCTTCAGATGATTTTGATTCATCTTTAATTTCTGGCATAGGAAGACTCTGATAAGGCTTGTTGGACCAAAAGAACCAATGAGCCTGATCAGAAAAACCTTTAAGTCCCACGGACATTACAACAACTGAAGTAGTCTGCAACAGCTGAAGACATCAGCTGATAACAAGGTCTGAAGACAAAGTCTGAAGATAAAAAGCTGAAGACAAAGTCTGAAGTGAAAGAGCTGAAGACAAAGTCTGAAGCTAAAGAGCTGAAGACAAAGTCTGAAGTGAAAGAGCTGAAGACAAAGTCTGAAGTGAAAAAGCTGAAGACAAAGTCTGAAGACAAAAGCTGAAGACAAAGACTGAAGACCAAGTTTCAGATGATTGTCACAACAGCTGAAGAAGACCTCTTCAGTAGTTGTGATTGTTTCCTTTCAGTAGTTGTAGTTTCCTTTCTGTACTTGTAGTTTCAGTAGTTTTATGTTTCTTCGTGTACTTAGAATAATCTGAGATGTTCTCAGTTGTTGTGAACATTCTCAGCAGTTTGCTTACTTTCAGTAGTTTGTAATAATTCCGTTAGATGTCACTATCAAGTGACATTAGCAGACGTCACATTCCTATATATAAGGAATGCTGACCTAATTGTAATCGGTGCAGCTTAGGAAAACCTAGCAGCCGCCACACCGAAGCATGTGTGCATGAATGTTATTATCCCTTTGCAGAAAACCCTATATCTATATAACCGTGTACTGTTCCATTGAATATTTATTGTGTTCTTGCTATATTTGCTCAATTCTTGCTCTAATTCCGCTGTGATTCAACTCTAATTGATCAAACTTAGATCACTGATCCTAACAAATGGTATCAGAGCGGGTTAATCATTGATCGGTTTAACAATTGATCATTGAAACTGCTATTTTGATATCTATAGTTTGATCGAATTAGCATATGTGCAAGAACTGGTTATAAAGATTGATTTTCTGCTGCTTCTGGTTATTTAATTTGAGTTTCTTCTTGGTTCTTATTGAGTTTGTTGTGTTTTTGTGCTAAATCTTTTGAAACTTGATTGATTTGGTTTGAATCTGAGAATGACTACTCCATCTAATGATCCTCACAATACTGGCTCCTCAACCAAGCCTCCGATGCTGGTTAGGAGTGAGTATAACATATGGCAACGAAGAATGCTCCATCACCTGTCTGTTAACAGTTCAGGTTGTTGGACATCTGTGGTTCACGGTCCACACAAGCCTATGGTGAACAATCCGGAGACCAATCAAATGGTTCCGAAGAAGAAGGAGCAATACTCAGATGAAGATCGTAAACTGTTTGAGATTGATGCTAAAGCCCATGGAATTCTGGCCATGGCACTGCCGAATGAAATCTATTCTGGGCTTATGCATCATGAAACTGCTCATGACCTCTGGAATGCTTTGAAGGAACAATTCGGAGGAACTGATGAGGTCTTAGCAAACAACAGAGAAATCCTCGCCCAACAATATGAGACATTCTCTCATAGGAAGGGTGAGACACTGACTCAACAGTTTGAGCGTTTCTCCTGCTTGATCTCTGAGCTGAAAATGGTCAAGCATGAGTATACTAACAGCCAGATGAACAACAGATTCCTCAGATCACTGCCTGAGAGATGGGACACCTACACCATTGTCCTACGCTCCAGTGCAAATCTGGATAGCCTATCTCTCACCCAACTCCATGGGAAACTGCTTACATTTGAAAGAGAGATAGAGCAGAAAAGGAAACTGGCATCATCAGGAAAGCTCTCTGATGACTTTGTACCAGGTAACACTGCCTTGGTCGGTCATGAGTCAGAATATGCTGGATCAGAAAGTCATTATGATGAGCATATAGATTTCTCTTCAAACAGTTCTGATCATGCATTTGTTGGTGTTGACAGTCATTCTGGGTGTAATAGTGATAATTTATGCTTTATCATGGATGATTTGCAGGGTATTGCTGATGATGATTTAGAAGAGATGGATATTTTGAGCCAAATGGCCCTGATCAATATCAGATCTCAAAAGTTCTACAAGAGAACTGGTAGGAAATTTCCAGGACTCTCTGGCAAAACCAAAGTTGGTTTTGACAAGAGTAAGTTGAGGTGTCACAAATGCCACAGGCTTGGGCACTTTGCAAGAGAGTGTAGATCAACTGGATCTAACTCCTCTGCACCCTTTGTGACCTTTCCAAGCAATAGTTCACAAAACAAAGGGCAACATCCTGCTAGTTCTGGTCATCACTCACAACCTCAATCTCCTGCATACTTTGTCCCTCAGGGTCCAATGCCATACCCTTATCCCTGCTATTACATGCCACAGCCAAATCCAGTTCATGTCCCTATAGCACAACAACCTCAAGCCCTACCTGAGCCTCAACCATCTCCATCACAATCTCAACCTCATCACAGCTTCTTCACACCAGGAGTTGTTGACTGGAGCAGCTTACCAGATGATCTTTCTGGTTTCAATGAGCAATTATCTGCTGGTGCTGGTCAACATGGTGGTGAACATCCTTTTGGGAATCTTGCTCTCATGGCCCTGGAGTCTACTGAGGGTTCCTGCTCAGATGCTTCATCTTCACAGGTAACCCAGATATCTTCTGAGGCTAAAGCCAAGTTATGTTCTGAATCATGCATAGCTGCCTTTGTCTCTATTAGAGAGGCAAATGTAGCTTTAATCAATCAAAATCTTGAGCTTGAGAAAACTATTTCCAAAAGAAAAGATGAGTATGTGTCTGCACTTAATGACAAAGATGATGAGATTTACAAGCTTAAATGCCAACTTAATGATGAAAAGGCTAAGGTAGAGGTCATACTCGAGAACCACAGAAGTCTCAAAGAGACACTTGCAGCTACCCAAGTTGAGTGTGACCGCTGGGTAACATCCTGCAAGGGATTTGAAATGCTTCTCAGCAAGCAAACAGCTTCAAATGTGAAGTTTGGAATAGGTTACAATCATACTGCACCACCTACTGATTTTACTTCAAAAGTAATAGTAAAATCTGAAGGTGAAAGTAATTTCCAAACCACATCATCATGTGATTCATCCTCAAATGATAATACAAAATTAGAGGATGAAGTCAGTGTTAAGATCTCAGCAAATCAATTGCCTGATGGTTTAAATGCTGATAAACACATGAAGCTGAGAAATTCAGATGTTGTTCCTCAAAGTACTCCAAGTACTGAAGGGCAAGTCACAACATCTGAAAAGCATTTCAAATCTGATGAAATAAAAGGATTAACAACTGCTGAGGAATCTATCATACGGTCTTTCAGGACGGATAGAGAACAGCTGAAGAACAAGTCTTCAGTTGTTACCAATCCTTCAGTACTTAACACAAGTACTGAAAGGAGGAAAGTACTGAAGATCACACCTTCAGTAGTTTCCACTTCAGCAGTTGATCAATCCAAGATGAAGAATAAGCCATGTGAAATATGTGGTAAATTCAATCATCTATCTGATGAATGCTGGTACAAAAAGGGTTCCAAACTCAACAGAGATAAGCTCATTAAAGAAGAGATAAATAAAATGAAAAATGAGTTTGAAACCAAGTTTGTACCACAGTCATCTCAAACTGATAAACCCAAGGCCTCACCAAAATCCAAAAAGAAGGATGGGGTTTATCAGAAAACAGCTGATAGTGTTCCTCATGATAAACATCAGACGAAGTCTGTGAATTTCAAGAAGGAGGAAATGGTGGGTCACAGGAACTCATCAAAAACAAGTACTGATGTGTCAAATGAGCTGAAGGCTTTAGCAACAAATCAGACACAACTTGTTATGATGGTTCACATTTGTTGGGGAGAGTTAACCAACTAGATGCACCTGTGATCAAACCACTGAAAAGGAAATCCAAGCCCAAATCTAAGAATTCCATTTCAGCACCATCTCCACCTTCATCAGCTGTTAATCATGAGAAACAAGTTATGGTTAAATCTGTTGATGAAAACAGACCCAAAACAAAAAGGTTTGGGTCTCTAAAGCTAACTAGTTTCTTATGATAAATGCAGGGTTCTTCAGCATGCCAAAGAAGCATCTGGTATGTAGACAGTGGAGGATCTATGCATATGACTGGGAGCAGTTCTCTTCTTAATGACTACTCTCAAGGAAAGAGGGATTTGTCTCATTTGGAAATGATGCTAAGGGTTACATCATCGGGAAAGGATTTGTGTCAAATGGAGAAATCAGATTTGATGATGTTAACCATGTGGAGAATCTCAAGTATAATCTACTGAGTGTCAGTCAGATGTGTGATAAAGGGCATGTTGCACTTTTCACAAGCCAGAACTGCCGGATTCTGTCTTCCAAAGTTCTGAGGCTGATTGACAAGGTATTGGATGAACATACTCTCCTGAAGGCCAACAGGATAGGAAGAGTATATGCCTTGGATTTGTCAAAGAAGATTGCGTTAAAAGGTCATCCTTGCCTGTTCTCCAAGGCCTCTCCTCAGGAATCTAAACTGTGGCATAGAAGGCTGGGTCATGTTAATCTCAAAAACATGAATCAGCTGATCCACAATAGTTTAGTAAGAGGTCTACCATAAAGGAGTTCCTCTGTGATGAAACCTGCACTGCTTGTTTAAAAGGAAAACAACACAAAGTCTCATTCCCTCCTATAGAAGAACCAAAGTCCACTGCCTGCTTGCAATTACTGCACATGGATCTCTTTGGTCCTGTGAGAGTAATGAGCATGGCAAAGAAGAAATACTGTCTGGTAATTGTGGATGATTACTCCAGATTTGTATGGACCTTCTTCTTGCATTCAAAGGATGAGGCTGCTCAGACAATTATTAACTTTGTGTTGTATGTTGAGAAGCAGTATTCCCTATCAGTCAAGTGTATAAGAAGTGATAATGGAACTGAATTTAGAAACCATACACTTGATGATTTCTACCTTTCAAAAGGAATCAAGAGGCAGTATAGCATCCCAAGGACTCCAGAACAAAATGGAGTAGTGGAGAGAAAGAACAGGACCCTAATTGAAGCTGCAAGGTCCATGTTGGCTGACTCTGGTTTGCCACTGACCCTTTGAAGTGTAGCTGAAGCTGCAGACAAGCATGCTATGTGCAAAATAGAGCTTTAGTGAATCAGAGGTTGATGAAGACTCCTTATGAAGTTCTACATCATTTGGCTCCTCTAATTTCATTCTTCAGAGCATTTGGGTGTCCTTGTTATATTCTCAACACAAAGGATCAACTCCAAAAGTTTGATTCTAAGGTGGATGCAGGGTATTTTGTTGGGTACTCATCCACTTGCAAGGCTTACAGAGTGTTCAACTGTAGAACAAAGATGGTTGAAGAAACCTTGCATGTGAAGTTCAATGAATCTCCTAAGGACAAAATCCCACAAAACCCTGTGGAGTTGTTTGATCTGGACATACTGCAATATGTTCCTTATCAGCCTCCAGCTGTTGCAGATCATGTGAATTCATCACCTTCTGCAGCTAGTCATCCATCTGGTGGTACTGATGTTCATGATGATCCCAGTACTCACCTATTCAAGTTTAGTGATCAACTGCCTGAGTCTACTCAACTTGATGTTCCTGTAGCTTCAGTAGCACCATCCACAACAAATGCTGATGAGATTTCTGAATCCTCTACTTCATTTGACCTGCCATCTAACACTTGGTTTCAAGAATCTGGATCAACATCTGTTGCTGCTGAGCGTGCTACAAACACTTGCACAGATCTCATAGTGCATCAAGAGCTGAAGAATCACCCAACGTCTCAAATCATTGGTGATATCAATGCTGGTGTCTCAACTAGAAGTCAATTGTCCAACTTCTGCTTCTATGCTCTTTTCATCAGTCAGCAAGAGCCAAAAAACTATCATATTGCATTAAGAGACAATGGATGGGTTGATGCCATGCAGCTTGAGCTTCTTCAGTTCAAAAAGCAGCAAGTGTGGGAACTGGTTCCTCTACCCCCAGGTAAGTGTGCAATAGGCACTAAATGGGTGTTTAGGAATAAAACAGATGAAAATGGGCAAATTGTCAAGAACAAGGCCAGACTGGTTGTCCAGGGGTTTTCACAAGAAGAAGGTATTGATTATGATGAAACCTTTGCCCCTGTAGCCAGACTGGAGGCAATTAGATTGTTCTTAGCCTATGCTGCATTCCACAATCTTAAAGTTTTTCAAATGGATGTCAAAAGTGCATTTTTATATGGTAAAATAAAAGAAGAGGTTTATGTGTGTCAACCACCAGGTTTTGAGGATAATAAACATCCTGATTGGGTGTATAAACTTGATAAGGCTCTTTATGGGTTGAAACAAGCTCCTAGAGCCTGGTATGAAACACTGTCAAATTTTCTTCTTCAGAATAATTTCACTAGAGGCTCCATAGATAAAACTTTGTTCATTAAGAAAGTGGGTCAGCATAAGCTCCTTGTTCAAATTTATGTTGATGATATTATTTTTGCTTCCTCTGATCCACAGTTGTGTGATGCATTTACAAAGTTGATGCAACAAAAATTCGAAATGAGTGCCATGGGAGAATTACAGTTCTTTCTAGGTTTGCAAATCAAACAAAAGGCTGATGGAACTTTCATTCATCAGTCAAAATACACAAAAAGTCTTTTGGCAAAGTTTGATTTACAACACTGTAAGCCCTGTTCTACTCCCATGTGCAGCACCACACAACTGGATGCAGATCAGAAAGGTAAAGCTGTTGATGAAACACTTTACAGATGTATGATTGGGTCCTTGATGTACTTAACAGCTTCTAGACCAGATATTATGTTTGCAACTTGTGTTTGTGCTAGATTTCAGGCTGCTCCTAAAGAGTCTCATTTGATTGCAGTCAAGAGGATCTTTAGATATCTGCAAGGTACTCAATCTCTAGGTCTTTGGTATTCCACTGGGCACTCTTGCAAATTAGTTGCTTTTTCAGATAGTGACTATGCAGGGTGTAAATTAACTAGAAAATCAACTTCTGGTGGATGTCAATTCCTAGGCAACTGTTTGGTTTCTTGGCAGAGTAAGAAACAAACATCTGTTGCTACATCCACTGCTGAAGCCGAGTACATTGCTGCTGCAAGTTGTACATCTCAGGTACTCTGGCTTCAGAATCAATTACTGGATTATGGCATTACAGAGACTAAGACTCCATTACTAATGGATAGTGCTTCAGCTCTTTGTATTGTCAAGAATCCAGTCCAGCACTCTAGGACCAAACATATTGAGATCAGACACCATTTTATTAGGGATTGTTTTGAAAAAGGTCTGATTGATCCAAAGTTTGTTCCTAGTGCTGATGAGCTTGCAGACATATTTACTAAGCCTTTGGACAGTTCAACTTTCCAAAACCTAGTGTTAAGGCTTGGTATGCTGCAGCTAGAATAAGTGACAACTACTGATGATCTCAGTCAACAAGTACTGATGAGCATTCGTATACTACTGTCACAAATAAGTACTGCAGTTCTTTTATCCTCAGTAGTTTTCATAACTACTGAAGACTAAATTACTTAAAAGTACTGAAGTACTCATCTGTTGAAAAGAACTGATGTGGTTACAACTACTGCTGTAGTTACAACTGCTGATGTCAGAATAACAGATAAGTACTGAGGACCTATGAAACATCTGAAACTCAGACAACGTCTGATGAAGTGTTGAGGTCAGAATGAAACAGCTGATGAGCTAAGAATTGACGACAACAGCTAATGAGAAAATTTTCTCTTCAGTTGTTTCTACAACAGCTGCTTCACTTACAACACCTGAAGCCAAAACCATGTCTTCAGTAGTTTCATAACTACTGATGACTAATACCAAGTCTTCAGTTGTTACAACTTCTGAAAGTTAAAACCAGGTCTTCAGTTGTTTTCAAACAACTGATGACAACACCAACACTTTCAGTCGTTTTATATCAGCCTTTTTCTTACCCTATAAATACCTAAACCTACTTTCAGACGTTTCATTAGCCGTTTTCCGTCACTCTCTCACCAATGGCGACCATGAAACTCAAACCCAGACACAACTGTGTTGCCTACCTCTCGAAATCGGCCTTCTGGAACAAATTTGATAACGCCATCGATCTTATGGTAGATTCCCAGTACCGAACCGCGTTTCTTCTGAATCCTACCATATACCCCGATTCCCTAAGCCAGTTCTGGACCAACGTCTCCGTGCAAACTAGTGAGAATGATAGCCAAATCACTCTCCAGTCGTTGGTCAACCAGAAACAGGTGGTCATCACTACGGACATCATTCGACAAAAACCTCCTCATGGGATCAAATGTCTTCCCGATGGCAACAGGTATTATACTCTATCTTTGAACGACAAACTTTAAATTTTTCTGAGATAGTGTTTATGGAACTAAAGGATCTGGCCTTGAAACCTGTGGCAAACAGATGGATATTATATCCCAGGTTTCTCATGGCCATAATTTTAACACAGCTAAAATCAGACGGCCTTGTTGGCCTTGGAGTCCCTGCTCCGGCTGTATTGCCTGAAGTATACTCCAGGCACAACTCTGACCCTACAATGAAAGGGGCTGCCCGGCTGCTCAAACCCAAGCAGCGGGAACCCACAGCCTCCACTTCCAGATCCAAAGTCCCCACCAAACCCAAAACCAAAAAGCCCAAAAAGGCTACTCAGGGAGATGAGTCCCCTGAGGATGCCCCTGTAACACCAATACAGGAAACACTTACTGGTTCTAACCCCCCAGTAGTGTCCAAGACTCCACCAACCCTAACCGCTCAGGCATCCTCTCAACAGGATCCTGATGCAACCATAATTGGGGATACCACAATACTGGAACCTATCTCAATTGAGAAGGTTACCATTGAAGAGCACCAGTCACCCCGGGTGCAATCTGCTTCAATCCTATCTCCAAATGCAACCGCCCCTCAAAGCCCAACATTTATTGTTGCACAAGTGTTGAGTCAGCTGCATTCCTCTCCTCCTCCCCAGACACCAATTACCATGGGGAGAACCTCAACAGCTAAGGAAGAGGACCAAAATGCTGCTGATAACCCACAGCACAGGGGTTATAATGTTCAATCTCCCCGTGTAGAGGAGGAGGTTAGAACATCTGGTGAGGCTGCCACTTCTACTGATTCAGCAAATGAACAGGATGAAGTTGGTAACATCTCTAAGACCTCACCAGAGGCAACTGCCAATGAAGGACTCAGTCCTGAGGCAGGAAGTCCCCAGAACCAAGAACAAGGGGCACATGCTACAACTGATCTACACTCAGGGCATGTACATCCTGATTCAATCAGGAGGTCAGGTGATTCAGCAAAAACTGATGATGACCTGGGCTTTTTCTATGATGTCTTAGCCCATAACACAATCCTTGAGGCTGAGGTGAGCAGACTCAAAGAACTGCTTGCCAAAATGTCTCAGGATCAAAGTCCATCTGCCCCAATAAACCCACAGATGGCACCTTCATCTGAAGGTTTCCCAAACACTCCACCACTTCACTCAACTGAGCCACCAGCCACTGTTGTTGGCACCACCTCTCAGGGACAGAACCCCTCTGAGCAGATGGTTGCTACATTTCAAAAGTCCTTACCTCTCATCACTCCCATCATCAATGAGATTGTGCACAAAGCCATTGATGAGAGGATCTCCTCGAATCTAAAAACACTTGTTGATGATGCTGTGCAAAAGAAGCTTTCTGCCATTCAAACCCCTGAACCTAATGCACCCAAAAAGGGGGAGTCTAAGGCAGTGAAAGAACAAAAAAGAAAGAGTGTGGAAAATGAGAAACAAGAGAAAGAAAAGGAAAAACAGCTGATCACATACAAAAGAAAGAAAAGTGCTGAAACTCAAAAGCCTGATGAAGAGAAATCATTGGAAGATCTCGTCAAAGAAGCTGATGAAGCTCACAGCAGATCAATGGACAGAATAATAGACCAACTCTTCAGACAGGGCTTTGATACAGCTACTTTAGACACTGAGATCAGAAGGCTGGAGATTGAAGAGATACAAGAAAAATGGGCCAGTTATAGTGTGATGGAAAGGGAGAGGTTGGAAATAATGATCAGGTTTACTGCAAAATACTTGGGAAGATCATTAATTGAGATTAAATCATGGACCAGAGACAGTATTCTGGCAATAACCACCAGAATCTGTACTTCTGAAGCATTCAACAAGGGGTTAATTATTGAAGCACTAGACGAAGCAGGTGCTGGGAAGAGAACTGATATGGCCAAGCTTTCCAAAGCCAAACTCACCATAAAAATGCTAGATCAGCCTTCCCAAACTCCCTCTCAAAAACAACCAACCCCACAACCCTCAAAACCAACTCCCTTACCCCAAAAACCACCACAAACCACATCCAGTGATGCACCCAGAAGGAGGAGAAGGGTGTTGAGGATGGTAGAAGAAGAAGCAGAAGATGATGAAGAAGATAGTCTGCCAATCTCTGCTGTTCTAAAATTACCTGAGCCCAGAAGTCAACAAATGATCACACCAGACTTTCAGAGGCAAATGGTGAAAGTTAAGATTGAAGAAGAAGAACAGCAGAAACAGCACGATGAGCAACTTTTGAAGATGATTGACAAAGAGTTTCCTCAGTCATCATCTATACAAGCCATGAAGAAACACGCTCAAAGGCTGTATGCTCTCAGGTATACCTTTCAATATCAAAAGGAGAGAGTAAGGATTTGGCCAGACCCCAGGGTTAGTTCTAGAATTCATAAGAAATCCATACCAAGTAGATACAATGGCCAAGTGAGAAAGACCATAGATGCTGCTATTATGTTAGCCATTGTAGTCTCACCCTGGGAAATACTTGAAGACTTCAAGAGAGCCTACAAGTCAAAGATGACCCCTCAAACTCTAATGGAGAACAAAATGGTCAAGAAGGGGTTGTTATACAAGAGGCTTGAAGAGATCAAGAAAAATGAACTCCAGTTGTTATTAGAAGGGACTCACCCAGATGAATTTGCTTACAGAGAGATAACAACTGTTGAGTTGAAAAATGGAAAGACGATAAAGTACTTATCAGAGTACTATGGCCCAGAGTTCTTCTTCGAAGGAGAAGCAGAAGAACTCACTAAGGAGGAACAAGTTGTTCTCCTTGAGGCCTACGTCAGAGAGTCTTATAGACTCATCAATGGGAAGTAGGTTTCATGGTTGGGATAACGGCTCTGTGTCCAGTTCCCCAAGACAGAGTTCCCTTCCATCCTTTGACATTCACATCTACTGAAACCTGTTCCCTGGCCTGTGCTTATCCGATATCTCTAAAGCTGATCAAGAGAGTATTTCTACCAAGAATAAGTGGGACCTCAATAAGCTTAAAGGTTTTGGCTGCATTGGTTCAGGGGGAGTTTGTTGGACCAAAAGAACCAATGAGCCTGATCAGAAAAACCTTTAAGTCCCACGGACATTACAACAACTGAAGTAGTCTGCAACAGCTGAAGACATCAGCTGATAACAAGGTCTGAAGACAAAGTCTGAAGCTAAAAAGCTGAAGACAAAGTCTGAAGTGAAAGAGCTGAAGACAAAGTCTGAAGCTAAAGAGCTGAAGACAAAGTCTGAAGTGAAAGAGCTGAAGACAAAGTCTGAAGTGAAAAAGCTGAAGACAAAGTCTGAAGACAAAAGCTGAAGACAAAGACTGAAGACCAAGTTTCAGATGATTGTCACAACAGCTGAAGAAGACCTCTTCAGTAGTTGTGATGGTTTCCTTTCAGTAGTTGTAGTTTCCTTTCTGTACTTGTAGTTTCAGTAGTTTTATGTTTCTTCGTGTACTTAGAATAATCTGAGATGTTCTCAGTTGTTGTGAACATTCTCAGCAGTTTGCTTACTTTCAGTAGTTTGTAATAATTCTGTTAGATGTCACTATCAAGTGACATCAGCAGACGTCACATTCCTATATATAAGGAATGCTGACCTAATTGTAATCGGTGCAGCTTAGGAAAACCTAGCAGCCACCGCACCGAAGCATGTGTGCATGAATGTTATTATCCCTTTGCAGAAAACCCTATATCTATATAACCGTGTACTGTTCCATTGAATATTTATTGTGTTC
This sequence comes from Flaveria sonorensis, assembly GCA_025506505.1. Classification (NCBI taxonomy): domain Eukaryota; kingdom Viridiplantae; phylum Streptophyta; class Magnoliopsida; order Asterales; family Asteraceae; genus Flaveria; species Flaveria sonorensis. The sequence goes on along the minus strand of CM046424.1, from coordinate 42,046,415 downwards.
TTGCTATATTTGCTCAATTCTTGCTCTAATTCCGCTGTGATTCAACTCTAATTGATCAAACTTAGATCACTGATCCTAACAAGGCTTTTGGAAGGTTTTCTGAGACTGCTGATGATATCTTTGACTGCTAGAACCTGCTTGACTATTTCCTCCTTGGTTTCTAGGAGCTTTACATTCACTTGAGAAATGACCAAAACTATTGCAGCTAAAACACCTTGACTTTGATTTGTCAAAGCCAACAGTCTTATTTGCACTTGGCTTGTAATTCCTGTTAACATAAGAGTGTTTCTGTGTTCTGTAAGCAATCATCACCATCTGACAATTCAAGTCCATCTCTTCCACATCGTCTGGATCCATCTCAAATAAATCCTGCAAAACAAGATCTAATTGTGTTAGATGACTACCTTGATAAGATTGAAAACTTGCCATAAAAGCAGTAAAAGCAGATTTAGACTTATCATCCTGTAAAAGGATATTAATAACATCTTTAACTTTGCTAGTTTTAGTAGAGTTAGAAGATGGAGTCTCAGTTTGAGGTTTAGGAGTTTGAGTTTTAGGAGGACACTGAGATTGAGGTTCAGTTGTGTAAACAGGAGCACTTTTGTAAGAAGAATCTGTAAAGAAACCAGCTCCAACGAACAAATCACCCTCGTCTTCTGGAGAGTTATCGTTTGTGACCAGAAAAGCATTCTCCACTGTGTTAGCTGGAGATGCAAAATACTTATACTAAGACATTGAAGCAGCCCTATCATTGTTTCTGGAGCTCTCATCAATCTCAACTGATTCAATCTTGGAAATCAAAAGATCTAGATCCATAGGAAACTTTTCAGTATGCTTTAATAGTGTAACTGTCTGTTTCCATGAAGATGGAAGAGCATTAAGAAGTCTGTAATTTAGATCTTTTAGATCATTTTTGATACCAGCAGTTGACATCTTAGTAATTAGTTGCACAAATCTGTTCATCATTTGATTAATTGTTTCCCTAGAAAGATACTCAAATAACTCTAATTATCTCTTGAGTTTCTACTTTCTGAGATCTTGTCTCTTTACCGCCTTCACAAATGATTTTCAAAACTTTGTACATAGTGTACCTAGTTTGATAACCATCAAGTCTAGTCAAGACTTCTAATGGTAATCCTTTACACATCAGTGAAGAAGCTTTGATATTATTCTTCACTTTCCTTAAGTCATCACCTTGCTGACCATCCTTAGGATAAGGTTCTTGAGAGTCTTTTGTGTCAACAAATTCTCTATCAAGACCATCAGATGTAATCAGGATATGAGGACCTTTCTCTATTGACTTCTACAAGTCAGTGTCAATAGAATTTAGATGATGCTTCAGTCTTAAAGACCAGTTCTTGAAATCAGCTCTGTTCCTTAACTTTGGAACACTATTCTTAGAATCTTCAAACTTAACCATTTTGTATTTTAAATTTAAGAAAAAGACTTGTTTTTGTTGTTTTTAAGTTTTGAATTAAAAACTATGAAATGAAAATATTTTTGGATTTTTAGTTTCTGAAAAAATTTTCTAAGTGTAAACTGATAAGTCTGAAAGCAGATGAACCTGAATAGTTGACAATCGCCTACACAGTAGTGAAACGCCTACACAGTTTTCAAACACCTGACTTTGAAGTAGAAACGCCCAAGGGAATGCCTTAGTAGAATTCTAGAAAACGCCCGACTGAAATGCGCCTGAACAGTTAAAATGCGCCCAAATAGTAGTTAAATGCCTGGGGTCCAAACAGTTCAAATGCAGCTAAACAGTTTAAATGCGCCTAGAATTACTTTGTTTTTGCAAAGTCACCAAGTGTCCAAACAGTCTTAAAATGTCTCAATAGTGGTCAAATGTCTGAACAGTACTAAAACGCCCAAATAGTGGTGATGGGCCTAGATACATAGACAATTTCAGCAGTTTTCAACCATAATGCGCCTAATTCATCAGCTTCAACGAACTCAGATCTTAAGAAAATATTCAAAACTTGATTAATTGATCTAAAAACTTCCAATTTGGTAGTACTGAGGTCGATTAACAATCCTTAATCCTCAATTTGATCAAACAACAACAAATCAGTATTCTGATTAAATTTCAGTCCGAATATGAAGAACAAAGTTCGAACACCAATTTGATCAATTTCTCAGATTTGAATGAATTAAACACAAAATTGTGATTCAAAACTGAAAACAACAATTAATTGATCAAATTGCAATCAATCACAGATTTCAAGTGATTCAAAGAGCTCAAAATGTCGATAAGCTCTGATCATTGAACCAAAGGCTCTGATACCAATTGATCGGTTCAAAAGGATCGAATCTGTGATGATATCATAACGCAATGATCAATTCAAATACAAAGTAATCAAACACATGCAATTACATCAAAAAATTCATAAAATTCATTGATAGCAAATGCACAGAATACAATGTGTAAGGGTTACAGTTCGTTCAACTGACTCTAACTGTTTCTTAGATCTCTAGTCTAGTCTAAGATCTCTCTTCTACCCTGCACATACATAAAATATCCTATTAATACTATCAAGAAACTAAGGAACATATATTTACAAATAAGTCCCTATACAATGACAAAAAAACAACATAAAGACAAAATGTTAATCTTTAAGAGCTTTAACATTAAGTCTATAAGTCATCCGATGTGGATGATAAGTTGTTCCCTGTGGATGATAAGATGTCGGCCGTGAATGTTGAACTACTTGTCCGCTGTGCCTTGGATGCTGTCCGATGTGAACACTTGGTGTTTGCTTTGTTGTTGTCCGCTATAAAGTGTCACTGGGTTTAAGAATGATATTCTCTGTTGATGTGAATCAACAAGGACCGAATATGATGATTGAGTCAATGATTGTAAGGCAGAATCAAATAATCACAGAAATTGAATGCTGAATAATACTCATAAATGCTCTTTGTATTAAAGAAGGTGAAAAACGGTTACAATGAATGCTAGGGTTTTTCAACATGAATAGTAATAGTACACCTTGAACTTATTACAAAGCAAAATATTCTAATTGTCTAATGTCTAACAACAGTCAGTCTCTCTCACCTCTCATGCGAGGATTTCTATTCTATTTATAGGCTGACACATGCCTGAACAAAAGACTAAACTAACCCTGACCTATACATTAGAACTAGTCCAAGTACAAAAGTCTTCATCAGCATTTCTTCTTGGTCATCCACATTGACAAATGAGAATGATGAGTTGTTCAACAGCATTGGTGTTTGGTCATCAGCATTGACAAATGCGGATGAACAAATACTACGCATTTGTTGCTGTACATCCGCATTTGTTAATGCGGAAGAAAAAACACTTGGGCGTATTTGTTCTATGGTCATCCGCATATACAAATACGGATAGCCGACACGGTTTCAATTGTTGATGCAGATTCTTCATCCGCATTAGATCTTGGACTTGGGGAGATTTCAGCAGAACAACTATCAATCCACCACTTGAATTGGCATATATGATCCTTTCAGGGTCCAACAAAACTCCCCCTAAGGATTATACAGCCTATGTACTTCAAGGTTTTGATGGTGGATGAGGTTGTGAGGATTCTGTTGGGTCTTGAGCAGCTTGAGGAGGGATGAGAGGATCTGCCTGTGAGGGATCCAAAATTGCCTTTATCATGTTGACAAAGTCATTGGCTTCAGTCATCTTTTCTCTGTTTAGCACATGTATCTTCATTTGGCTCATTATGTAGATGGCTTCCATAGGCAGCTTCTTCAAAGAAATGGGTTCCCATATTGACACTATGGACAACCCATCTCTATGGATCAGCAAAGCTCCATCAACATCCACTTCTAGCTTCACTTTGTTCCCCAATTGCAAGGGAGTCGTCTTCTTTCTTCTCAGCTCTCTTTTAGCTTTGATTCTGTCAAAGGCCATCTTCAGAATCTTTATGCATTTTAAGAAGAAGTACATGTCTTCCTCACCCAACTTATTATTTAACTTTCTGAAGTGCCTTGTGTATATGTAATGGATATAAGATTCATCTAGCAATCTCACTTCATATCCACTAAACAATCTAATTTCTGCACCTTCTTTTCCTCCCCATTTTCTTTCAATAACCAACTCATATGTCTTTTCATCATAATAGACATTTGATATTGGATTGGAGGAATGAGTTCCAGCTACCATCTTTCTCTTTAAAGATTCAGTTGGCTTCACCTTGAGCTCAGGAAACACAACCTCTTCATCTGGTTTTGTCTTTTTCTTCTCTAGAGGGTTAACAAAGGATCTATCTTTCCTCATACAGATAGCCTTGAGACATTTTAAGTTTTTTGTTCAAAACAACATTCTCAAAATGTCTTCAAACTCATAACCCCTGAACATAGCCTGATGATTAATGAGCTCCAATTTAGCTAGTTCTTTTAGATCATGAATCTGTAGGGAGTTCACTAAAGCAGTATACTCAGTGAAGAATTGAACTAACCCTGAGATCCGTTTGACCATAAACATATTCCAGTCACTATCATACTTCCAGGAAATAATTTTCCGATCAGTCTTGCCATGTGGAGTAAATACACCTTTGATCATTTCAGCAGTGGTGAGCCCCTCTTGAAGTATTAACTGGGAAGGCTCAGCAAACCACTCTGGATTTTTGTGTAGAACAGGTGCCAAAGAGTCATGATCTCTATGGGAGAGCTGGATATCTTGTGTAGATAATCTTGTTTTAGGCTTTTTGATGATCTCTTCTTCCATTTTCTTCATTCTTTCTTTCTTTTCATTTATCATCCTAAGGATGGCATCCCTTAGGGAATTAGTCTTCATATTGGCTAATTTTCTTTTAGTATACCCTTGAGCAGACAGATAATCCTTCATTTCCCTGTCAGTCATGGAATAGGGATCAGGATATAATGATTGAGAGGCTTCGGTCTGCTTGGCTTTTGAAGTGGGTTTATCAGCTTGAGTTTTGGGAGAATGAGTCTTTTCATACTCAGTTTCAACAGTAGGGTCCAGCAGTTTGTTTAGCTTTTCTTCTTCTGCTATCATCCCCTCATATGTCATCCCGAAGACTTCATCTGGATCATAGCCATGATTGATGAGAAACAAGGCTTTGGTCATCAAATCATCTGTTTGGGCTTTATCTACCATTTCTTGGACAGAGGGTTTAGGCTTTTCAGGGCTTTCTCTGTCTATGTATTCATCAATCACATATCCACCCACTATCTCTCCTTCTTCGAGGTCTATGCCCACTGACCTCATTTTCAGTTGTTCCTCGGCCTTTTCATGTTCTTCTAAAAATTGAGCAATAACAGCTAGGCTCCGAGGATCATCTTGATGCTTTTTCTTTGGAGGATCTTCTTCTATAGTCCTTTTACCCTTTGCCTTTTCAGACAGGTATTTTCTCTTTTTGGTATATGTTTGTACTCTTGGACCAGAAGAGGGTTCAGCTATTTCAGCTTCTTTAGGCAATTTTTCAGCTTCCTTTTCTTCCGCAGGTGATGGGATTTTCTCTATTGACTCTAGTTCTGATTCTTCCTTTTGTTGTTGTTGTTCACAGAGCCTTTTGATCAAATCTTTTTGCTCCTCAGTGAGAGTCACAACAGGTACAAGCTGAAGGCTTAATTCCTTCTCAAGAGGTACAGGAGATTGAGATATCACTAAAATGGGCTCAGAAACTTGACCTTGATTTCCAATAAATTCCCAGAATTCATCATCAATGATGAAATCTTCAGCAGTGAAGCTATCAAGAGCCTTGATCATATCACTGAACTCTAATTCTTTAGTGTGTGTTTCTTCATGACCTTTGTTGGTGTATAGTACCATAGCCAAACTTTGTTCTTGTGGCTTGGATCTACTTGATTCAGCTTCTTTTTCAGGCTCAGAAGATCTCAATTTCTTAGTAAGAGGAGAATCATCATCACTCTCTTCTGAGGAACTTTCACCTCCTTCTTCTTTGTCATCATCTTTCTTCTTGTCACCCTTATCTTTATCACCTTCATCATCCTTTCTTTTTTTTTCAACCTCTTGATTTATCATGATTATCAGCTCCAACTCAGAAACTCTTTTGTTCAAAGTTTCTATCAGATTTTGCATAGACATTATTATATCAGTTTGCTCTTCCAGCAGGCATTCTTGTTCCTCCATTGCAATGGTTTGGATGGTCAAAGTGTCCACATGACCACTAACTTCATCCTTTGAATGTTAAAGAGCAGCCTTTAGGCTTTCTATCTCCTTATCTTTCTCTTTCTTCTTAGTCTCATACTTCTCTTTCATCTCTTTTAACTCTTTTTCCTTTTCATCTAACTCTAGAAGTCTGTCTTGAATGATACTAGATCTTCTATTTAAGAGTTTCTCTGTCTTAGCTACTTTTTGCAACAGTTCTGATATCATCTCATCTTTTGCATCAGGCCTGATTGCCTCTGACTCAGCATAACTCTCAGGGGGAGCGGCCTCAGAAGTAGCTTGTCTCACAGGCATCTTCTTTCGATGATCCTCCTCATCTGATGATGATTTGGATTCCTCTGAAGAGCTGGCAGAAGCACCAAACTCAGCAGGCTCAGTAAAGACTGGGGATGCAAGAACCGGAGATGTAGGAGAAAGATGAATTGGTGAAATATGGGGAGAGTGTATGGATGATATGTGTGAAGAGATGATGGGCTGTGTTTATGGAAAGGGAATTGGTGATTTTTGTGGTGAGGGGATGGGATATGGAGTGGATAGAGAGGATATCTCAGCTTCATGAACAGAAGTCCCAGTATGAGGATCACCACCTACATCAACCTGTGGTGACACTGGCCTCTGTCCTTCATCAGCTACATCAGCTTGCTCATCAACATTGGGTTGACTAGGAGCAGCTTGCTCTTCTTCATGAACAGGCTCAGCATCAGAAACCTCTTGAGGTTGTTCCTCAATATGCTCATCTTGGTTGATCTGTTCCAGCATCCAGGATAATAGAGGAGCAAATGTGCCACTGTAGAAATTCCTGGGGTCTCTCTTCTTGATGTACTGATAGGACTTTGCATTGTAGTGAGGAATATCCATCACTGGTCCTTCAGGTATAATCCCAGGGAAAGCTTTATTGATGAGACACTGTAGAAATCTAGGATACATGAGGAACTTGTATCTTCTACCCTCCTGAATGTTTGACACCAGACCATTAAACACATAAGCAGACATGTTGAATGGCCTGTTTGTGCATAGAGCACATATAGCAGAAGAGGTGGTCAGTGATATGTCATTCCATCCAGTCTTTCTTTTTGACAGGAAATGTTCGTAGAGATGAATAAGGAACTCCATTGTAAGTCAACAAACGCCTTGACGATTTGCTTTCCTTCATAACCTCCCTCATAACCAATGTTTGCAAAAAAAGTTATGATTTCATCATCTTCTAATTCCAGAGGAGAATTGGCATCATCACCAAACTACAGACACTGTCACACAGTCTGTTCAGTAATGGTCAAAGTATGATCAGGAGTTATTCTTCCAGACAGAGTCCTTACACCATCTATCTCTGTCACCTCAGCAGTGCTCCAGAATGACCTTATGAATCTCTCATAGATGATAGGCCTAACTGTAATAGCACGAACAACTCTGGTAGTTAAGATGAATCTGATCATGTCTCTCAAACCCTCTGCCTTAGTAACATCAGGATCAAGATAGCGACTAACATTATGAAGCTTGCTCCATGTAAGATTAGCCATTGAAACCCGCATAGACAAATGCGGTTGAACACTTTTGTCCGCATTGGTTTTTGACAAACTGCATTTCTTTGACACAAATGCTGTAGATTTAACAGGTATGAAACCAACTACCCGAATTGGTTATATGCCAGGGATACCTTCATCCGCATTAACCAATGCACTTACCCACATTAATATTTGAACCTAATCAAAATTTAATGTTTTTGTAGATTGAATTCTTTTCTGTTTTCTGATGAACTGATGGTTGTTATGAAGAACTGTCTATACTTTTCACTTGTTTCTTATGAAGTTTTGACTGATGTTAGGATTGTCAATTCTTGCTTGGATTGACTTGTATATCAGGTGTGATACATACAAGTTTCCCAGAGTTTGACTGATCTTGGACTTTTGTGCATCCAAATGTCTGCATAAGCTGAGATACTATAGTATAACTTCTGCACCAACACAGTCAGATTCTTTTTGTTTTGATTTTATAAAACTCAAGAAACAAACTACCTGTACTAACTGATCAAAATTTTAAATTACTCCCCCTAAAGTTTATATCCTTATTTAGATAGAAACTTTAAGGATTTAAAAATTTTGGATCATAAAACCTCTTTGAATTTTTTTTTTTTTTTTTTTTATTTTGCATGAAGAGGAAGTATACTTTTGTTGGGATCATAACAATCCTACATTACACAAGTGCAATCTTTTGATTGTAAAATAGACATGTTTATGAACTTATTGATTGAAGGTATGTTTGTCCTCTTAAACTCATACTTGGTAAATATTATACTGTATGTGACATTTATCATGTTTTGATTGATTTGAATATTCAACATGTACCTCACACACAGAAACATGGTTTGATCAACCATCCTCATGTAATGCATGGTAGACTACTTTCACATCTTACATGACCAGGTTACTTAAATTATGAGATCTCAATTTCACTAATCCTCATTGGGATTCTTTTACTTTGATCCTTTTGATATTTTGATCCACATTGGGATTCTTTTACACTTCACTTTGGAAGGTGATCCCTAAAGGGATTCTTTTTGCATACTCTTTTGTTAATTCATCCAAGGTGAATGTGTTCCATATTGGGAATCTTTTGGATCATGACATCAGCACTATGTGCTTGTTTCTTCAGGTCTTTGCTCAGCAAAACAAAGAAGAAACTGATGCAGGTGAATGAGATTCATAGTTCATCATTATCTGGTGTGTTTGAGTTGCTACACACACATACACTTGAATAAGCTGATACTTACCAGTACTCTAAGATGAGTGTTTCACAGTTGAATATGATTATTTAGTTCATCACAGCATGTATCTTCCTTTCCAAGTAGAGCCTACCTACATATCAGGTAAGTCATGACAGTCTTTTAAATTTTTATTTAAGCACAGTGAATGATATAACGACTGTAATTATATCGTTTCCCTTAAAGTATAAGACACAAACTTCAAGAAAAAGACTTCTTTTTGTGATTTTTGATAATTTCTGAATTTTTTACTCTAGGTTAATCATGCCAACTGATTGAACAAGGAATTCAAACCTATTAGGTTCAAATGCCTTGGTAAATAGATCAGCCAATTGATTGTCAGTATGAACTTGAATCAATTTGATTAACCCTTTTTCAGCATAATCTCTCAAAAAGTGATATATGATTTCAATGTGTTTTGTTTTTGAGTGTTGAACTAGATTATTAGTAATAAACATTACAGCTGTGTTGTCAATGTGAATTGGGGAGTGCAGGAAGTTAAAACCAAAGTCAAGCATCTGGTTTTGAATCCAGAGAACTTGAGAGCAACAAGCTGATGCTGCTATGTACTCAGCTTCAGCTGTCGATACTGAAACATTGGTCTGTTTCTTGCACTGCCATGACACCAGTCTGGAACCAAGAAATTGACAACCGCCAGATGTGGATTTTCTGTTGAAATTGCATCCCACGTAGTCACTGTCGGTGTATGCATAGAGATTGAAGTCTCCATCCTTTGGATACCACATACCAAGAGCAGGTTTGCCCTTAAGATATCTGAATATCCTCTTGACTGCATGCACGTGAGATTCCTTGGGATCTGCTTGATATCTGGCACATACACAAACACCAAACATAACATCAAGTCTACTGGCTGTTAAATAAATAAGTGAACCAATCATGGATCGATAAAGAGTCTGATCCATAGATTTTCCTTTTGTGTCTGGGCCAATCTTCACTTTTGTATCAACCGGTGTTTTGATGGACTGACAGTCTGTAAAGTGAAACTTCTTCAACATTGATTCCATATATTTTGACTGGTTGATGAAGATTCCACTTGATGTTTGTTGTACTTGAAACCCTAGAAAGAATGTGAGTTCTCCCATAGCACTCATCTGAAATTTTGAATGCATAAGATCTTCAAAGTCTTTGCATAGTTGTTTGTTAGTGGAGCCAAATATGATATCATCCACATAAATCTGGACCAGCAGCATCTCATTCCCTTTTCTCTTTCTGAATAAAGTCTGGTCAATCTTCCCTCTTTCATAACCATGGTCAAGAAGAAATGATGACAGAGTCTCATACCATTTTCGAGGGGCTTGATGTAAGCCATACACAGCTTTATCAAGCTTGTATACCCTGTGAGGGAAATCAGGATCCTTAAAGCCTGGAGGTTGACTCATGTAGACTTCTTCAGAGATCTTTCCATACAAAAATGCACACTTTACATCCATTTGATAAACTGTGAATTTCATGGATGCAGAGTACGCAAGAAAGAGTCGTATGGCTTCTAGTCTAGCAACAAGAGCAAACACCTCGTCATAATCTATTCCTTCTTCTTGTGTGTAGCCCTGTGCTACCAATCTTGCTTTGTTTCTGATGACGATCCCTCTGTCATCAGTCTTGTTTCGGTACAGCCATCTGGTGCCGATAGGGTATTGTCCTTCGGGGAGGTCAACCAGTTGCCATACTTCTTGTTTCTTGAATTGTAGCAACTCTTCCTGCATTGCCTCAATCCAACTATTGTCTTGAAGAGCCTCTTTGATGTTTTTAGGTACTGTTTGACAGAGAAAACAAGAGAACAAACAGATGTTTGCTATGCTCGACTTGCTTCTTGTCACCCGTTCATTGAGATCACCAACGATGCTTTCAACTGGATGATTCTTGTGTGTTCTGGTGGTTGGAATTTATTCACCAGCAATGGTTACATCAAGATTGGAGACATTCAGATCATCTTGGTGAGAGGCCAATTCATCTTGAACTGTGGGATAGTTATGAAAATAATCAAAACCGGTTTCAGTTCCTGCTTCAACATCAACAGCACTTTGATTACTTCCATCATTTGAGGTTCTTTCTTCAACTGGAGGAGTAGCTTGATTTTGATCTCTGACTTCAGTTGAAGGATCTTCTGAAGGAGATGGTAGTGTGCTTGGACCAGCTTCAGTTGAAACACATTGATTTTGAGATGGTTGTCTGACAGGGTCAGCTTGTAGTGGAACATCTTCAGTTAGTTGATCAGTAGAAGTTGGAGGAATCATCGAAAATTCATCTCTTCTTTCTACTCCTGAAGAGGGTTCTGCTGAATGTAGATTTCCTGCATCAGACAAATGAAATTGATCAAAAGATTTTGTAAAAGAGTCAACATCAAACAACCAGTCAGGACCATTTGTAGATTTAGGAAATGAATGTTCTCTGAATTGAACATTTGTTGATTCATCAATAATATTTAATCTAGGATTAAATACTTTGTAAGCCTTTGAAACAGAAGAATAACCTACAAAGAATCCTTCATCAGACTTAGATGAAAATTTTCCCAAATAGTCTCGGGTGTTTAATATTGAGACAGGACAACCAAATGACTTTAAAAATCCAATAAATGGTTTTCTATGAAAGAGAAGTTCATAAGGCGTCTTGTTGGTTTCTTTTACAATCAAAGTTCGATTTTGCACAAAGCACGATGTATTAACTGCTTCTGCCCAGAAGGTGATTGAAAGTTTAGCATCAGCTAGCATGGTTCTTACTGCATCAATCAGTGTTTTATTTCTTCTTTAAGCTACCCCATTTTGTTGAGGATTTCTAGTTGCACTAAATTGATGAGCAATGCCTTTGGTTGTACAAAATGAACTCAGATCTTCATTTCTTAAATTCAGTCCCATTATCTCTTCTAATTGTTTTGACCTTATTATCAAGTTGGTTTTCAATTTTTGGGATAAAATCTTTTATCAATTGGGACACTTCGTTTTTATGAAGAAGGAAGAAGACCCATGTAAATCTGGAGAAGTCATCAATGATCACCAAACAATACTGTTTCTTTCCAATACTCATAACATGAGTTGGTCCAAAAAGATCCATATGAAGCAGCTTTAATGGAGAGTTGTTTATGTTTATCAGTTTTGGCTTGTGGGAAGACTTATGTTGTTTCCCTTTGAGACACGCTGAACAGTGATCAATAAAATGGAATTCTTTTTTAGGTAAACCAATGACATGGTTTTCCTTGACTAATCTGTTCATGTTTTTGAAATTTGTGTCCCAATCGTCTATGCCAAAGCTGTGACTCATCAAAGGATGCTTTAGACAGAAGACATGTTTCTTCTTTTGGTGTAGCAGAATTGAGGTTTAAGACATAGGTGTTATTCTTCCTCGAGGTTTTTAAGACAACCCATTCTTCAGGAACTTGAAATCCTGGTTTCAAAATATAGCAATGAGTGTCAGTAAAGTGAGTAGAATATTTCTTGTCACAGATCTGAGACACGCTGAGCAGATTGGAATTCAGTTGTTCACAGTAATTCACTCGTTCAAAGCTCAACATCCCATTTGTCACAGATCCTTCACCCGTGATTCTGCCACCTTGTGAATCTCCACCGAAAGCCACAGAAGTTCCTTGAATATGCTTGAAATCATGAAGGAGGGAACGATCTCCAGTCATGTTTCAGGAGCATCCACTGTCCACGTACCATAAACTATTGGACCTGTATGAATGACCCTGCAAGCACAACAGAACTTAGTTAGAATGTGGAACCCAAGCCATGATGGTCTTGGGTTTCCCATTCCTATCCATGATAGTAACTTCTTGGTACTTTTCCTTAAATAGTCACTTTGAGTGAGGTGTTCTGGGAGATTGATGATATTTTGCATGTTTCGTCTTATCAATTTCAGTTGAAGAGTCAGAAGAATAATGAAACCTTTGATCCCTATTTCTTTTAAGAAACCTGACCCGTTTTTGATTATCAAACATCATTTTTGAATTATGAAAATCATGTGTTTGGTTGATGTTATGACATTTGTTTCCTCGAATTTTCCTTGACACTTTTGTGTTACCCCTATCCTGATCAGAAATGACAGACCTAAATTGAGTATTATGAAAGTGATTTCTGATTTTGGGTTTCACAGATGAGATTGGTGAGATGTGCTTGTGTTGAGGAATTCTCAACCCTTTTTGTTTGAAGAAACAATCAGATTTATTATGGTTGGTCATATCACAGACTGAACAATATTTATTAAAATAGCAGTTTTTGGTGGAATGATTGTTCATGTCACAGATTGAGCAATATTGATTGAAAAAGCATTTATCTGTACTGTGATTAGACATTTCACACACATCACAATACATGTGTTTGTCTCTTGAAGCTGATCTTGATGTTGAAACCTTAGTAGATTTACCAGTTTTTGACTGAGTTTCAACCTTTGATTTTGGTGAGGAAGCAGAATCAGCCTTTTTAGTAGCTTGTTTCACAACTCTACTAGGTTTGTTCTTCCTAGATTGTTTCTGCTTTCTTACCATTCGCTTCAATTCCCTCTCGAATTGATCTACATGTTCTTTATTAAAAATATCAAAACCAACTCCTTGCTTTGGTTTTGACGATTGAGGGTCTGCCTTGATTTTGGTTTTTGAAGCTTTTGGAGTTTTGGTGTTCTTTGGAAGTGAAACTGTGTCTGATTTGATTGAATTGTTTGGAGATTTGATCTCACAATCAAAACTGCTTTCAGCAGAAGGTTTCACTGAAATCTCAGCTTTCTGCTTTTCTTTCGAAATAGCAGGAACAAATTTCACAAAAGTCACTATGGCTTTGACAGGGCTTCTTGGTTTAATGATATTCACTGTCTTGTCTGAGTACTCTTTGATTTTGATAGGATGACCTAACTTAATTTTCTCCTCAATTGTTTTAATGTAAACATTTGGTTTATTTTGAGGATTAGTGATTTTTGTTATTATTGTTTTAACTTTACTAGTTTTAGGTTCAATTTAATCAAACAAAGTGACAGATTCAGGCATGATAGTGTAATTGTCATTATATGGTGGAGGACATGGATTGTATCCAATCCCAGTCAAATCATTGTGCTCCTTCTGTGAATCAAGCATCTCTTGTAGCTTAGCTGAAGATAGTTGAAACTTTTCAAGTTTCACTTCAGTAACTGATTGCTCAGCTCTGGATTGTGTTAATTTTTCAGTTAACTCTTCATTCTCAACTGAAAGAGTGTACTTTTCACCATGTAGTTTTTCAATATCAGAAATGAGAGATTTGATTTTTATTTCGAAACTTTTGATTTCTCTTTTAAGCATCTCAGATTTTACTTTTTCTTCTTTGATTTTATCAGCCAATTTGTGATTGTGCTCACGATATCTTTGCAGTTCAGCTATGCATTTATCACTACAAAGATTAGATTTTACCTCAGATGGCATTGGATTTAGGCCATCATTGATATGAGCCATAAGAGCATGATTCTGAAATTGAGGCTTTACTTCTTCAGCATATAGACTCTAATCACATACTCCATCTTGTCTGATGACAAGTGCATTTGAAGTAGTTTGGCTGCTTCCATGAGCTAGGTTAGTCAGTTGTGACTGACTTTGATAGGGTTGTTGATAGTGATGCAGCTGTTGATAATTGCTGGAGTGGTAGCTTGCGCTTGGTTGCGGGGATGATTGGCCCTGTGAATTTCTTTGAATACAGTGGTTGTTCCTTTTTGGAGCATTACATTCCCTTGAGAAGTGGCCAGTCATACCACAATTGAAACATCTGACTTTGGATTTGTCGTATCCAAGTTTTGTATTTTCATTCAGACTCAGCTTTCTCCCTTTTCTGAAAAACTTCTTGGCTCTCATTGCAATCATAGCCATTTGCCACCGCAGATCCATTTCTTCCACATCATCTGGATCCATTTCTTCCAAGTCTTCTTGAATCAAATGAGCAGAAGTGAGTCTTCCTCCAAGATAAGCTTCAAAACTTGCAACAAAGGCATTGTAAGTAGCCTTTTGCTCTTCAGTTCTCTTATCTTTAGATATACTTTTAGGAGTGGCAGCAAATCCAGTTGACTGAATTGAAGGAGATGGCTTGGTTGTTGAGGGTGTGGCAATGAATCCTATTGTTTTTAATTGATCTCTTGATGAGAGGAAGTCATCATCTTCAGTGATGAATGCATTTTCCACAGAATGAGTTTCTGATGGAAATTTATATACCTCAATGACTTTAGGTCCACCTAGATTTCTGCTCTTTTCATCAAGTTCAAGAGCTTCAATTTTAGCAATCATAATATCCAAGGTGGTGCTCTCCAAATCAAGAGTGTTTTTCAGCATGGTTACATTTTGTTTCCAACTTTCTGGAAGACTGTGAAGCATCTTTTTGTTCAGTTCTTTGACTTTATATGTAACCCCCATAATCTCTAAATCATTCACGAGCTGCACAAATCTATGCAGTTGTTTAGAGATTGACTCCCCCTTAAAGTGATGAAAGGTTTCATATTGATTAACAAGCTTATCCTTGTTAATTTTAGCTACTTCACTGCTTCCTTCACACATTATTAACAGTGCATCCCACACAGCTTTAGCTGTTCCATACTTCTCAAGTCTTTTCAGCACATCCATCTTCAATGCCTGTGTTAGAATGGAATAAGCTTCGAGATCAATTTTGATCTTCTTGTAGTCATCATCATCAAGAGTGAGCTCCTCAATAGGTATTCTTGAGGTTTTGTACAGTGCAGCCTAATCAGCAGAGAGTGTTACTGGGATGTGAGGCCCTTTACATATGGATATCCAATAGTCTGGATCTACACCTGTAATGTAATTCATGAACCTGATTTTCCATTGCTTAAACTCAGATTTGTGTTTAAGCATAGGGGGTTTAGGAGTGTGACCAAGTTCAGAAAAATTATGTGAATCCATGTTAATAAGCTGTTTTAGCTGGTTTAATTATGGATTAAATTGATTGTTATGTTCAACAAGTCCAAGTAGTCCAAATAGTCCAAAACAGGCTTATGTAGATAGATCTGTTTATGTTACCGATCTGATTTTATGGATGAGAAACTGTTCACAGATTAGTTTTTAGATGGAGAATGCCGATGAACAGTGACTGTCAATGAGTTTCAGCGGATATTCAGTTTGTATACTGAATAGAGGTAGTTGAACACTCTATCAGCAACTCAATCACCAGATCTATCGAGTTCAACTCAGATCTGAGCAGATCTGAAGAAGAACCGAGAGCCAAGGCTCTGATACCAATTGACTGGGTTTGAGAATAATATTCTCTGTTGATGTGAATCAACAAGGACTTAATATGATGATTGAGTCAATTATTGTAAGGCGGAATCAAACAATCACAGAACATTGAATGCTGAATAATAACATAAATGCTCTTTGTATTAAAGAAGGTGAAAAACGGTTACAATGAATGCTAGGGTTTTTAAGCATGAACAGTAACAGTACACCTTGAACT
The DNA here is from genome assembly GCA_025506505.1 of Flaveria sonorensis. Taxonomy (NCBI): domain Eukaryota; kingdom Viridiplantae; phylum Streptophyta; class Magnoliopsida; order Asterales; family Asteraceae; genus Flaveria; species Flaveria sonorensis. The sequence continues at coordinate 42,030,094 of CM046424.1, read as the reverse complement.
TATTACAAAGCAAAATATTCTGATTGTCTAATGTCTAACAACAGTTAGTCTCTCTTACCTCTCATGCGAGGATTTCTATTCTATTTATAGGCTGACACATGCCTGAACAAAAGACCAAACTAACCCTGACCTATACATCAGAACTAGTCTTTCTTCTTGGTCATCCACATTGACAAATACGAATGATGAGTTGTTCAACAGCATTGGTGTTTGGTCATCAGCATTGACAAATGCAGATGAACAAACACTGCGCATTTGTTGCTGAATATCCGCATTTGTTAATGCGGAAGAACAAACACTTGGGCGCATTTGTTCTATGGTCATCCGCATATACAAATGCGGATAGCCGACACGGTTTCAATTGTTGATGCAGATTCTTCATCCGCATTAGATCTTGGACATGGGGAGATTTCAGCAGAACAACTATCAATCCACCACTTGAATTGGCATGTATGATCCTTTCAGGGTCCAACAAAGTGTGCATCCGCTATGGATGTACATCCGCTGTGGACTGTTCATCAGCTGTGACTTGGTCATCCGCTGTGTCTGATTTTTCATCCGCTGTGGGCTCTTAGACTTCATTCTTCATCCGCTGCATCTTCTTGTTTATCCGCTGTGGGCAAGTCTTCATCCTCTATGGATACTTAGCAAAAATTCCTTTTTATCTACAAACCTGAAAAGGAATTTTAAACTTGATTAGATATGAATGTTAGTGATGTTTGAATGTTAGTCAATGGTTGTTTGAATGTTAGAACACATTATGTTTGATTATGGCAACCATTATCCTTTAATGCACTTGTTGACTCAAACAAATATGTTTTCTCATTCAAACTCCAAATCATCATACAACACTCATGAACACTAAATCAAATTTGCATCAAATCAAAACCATTCATTCTTTAAACATCACAAGTACTAATTCAAATCTATTTTGTTTCGTGGCAAACTTAGTGTTTGTTTTAGAACATAACATCTATGCATTCTTGAATCCTAATTCTCCAAAGTCAGAGAATTATATAGACATGATTCAAGCTATCAGACAAACAAGGCTATTTCAAGCAATGACTATGAGACCAAAGATCTATCAAGAACACATTGTGTAATTTTGGACCAATGCACATCTAGAATAGGTGCAAGATTAGCAAGTCATAGTCTCAACTATTTAGGATCATCAAATCATAATCTCTAAAGATGTGATTAGAAGAGTTCTATAATTAGGAGAAGAAGATGCCAATGGGCCTACAGAGTTTGATGAAAACTATGTTCTATATGTTTTCAGATTGATTGGATACACATGCACTATTGAGAGAAAGCAAATCAAGAAATCATACATGTGTGCTCAATTCAAATTCTTAATGCACACCTAAAAGAGGACAATGACAAATAGAAGACTAGATGGGATGCCATGTAACACCCGAAAACTTCAAAAGAGAAAGGTAAAGGATCAAATAGGATATTTATTTTAAAAGTAAGGGGTAAAAGTGTGCCATGGCCAAACTGGCCCATAAAGGGGTATAAAAGAGAGATGGTCGCCTAGACTCTCTCCCATGCACCTCAAATCATATAACTTGAGAGAGAGAGAGAGAGAAAGAGTTCCCATCGGTTCTAAAGTTAGAAACTGGTAGATTTCTTTAAAAAGGTACGATTTTAAGGTGATTTCTCTTAGATCTAAGTCGGTTTTAAGCTTCTAGGCATATTTCTATGTGTTTCAATATGTTTAGTTTGGATCTTTATGTGTCTATAGGTGTTAGAATTCCAGTTTGCTCTTGAGTTTTAGAGGTTTGCTTGAAAGCTAGTTAAGGTGAGTCCTAGATACCCTATTTTACATCTTTTCTACCTATTTGGGGCTGATATATGTATTAAAATGATGTCTCTTGACAAAACTATGTTTTTCATGATTATAGTTGGCTTTTTTACAAAAAATACATGTTTTACAAGAATTTTATGATGATAATTGATGTTTATTATGTGCTAAGTGTGAATCTGGTAGAGTTATGCCAAGTATACATTTAAAGGTGTTATATGGAACTAGAACTTGCATAAGTTGGACCGTAAGTATTAAATAGTTGTCCGCTGTGGGCATTGGTTGTCCGCTGTGGACACTTGAAATGATTTAGTGCTGTCCATTGTGGAAATTGACTGTCCACTATGGACATTGACTGTCTTCTGTGGACACTTAAGTATTTAAGGATGTTCGTTGTGGACACTTGTGTTAAGAAGTCATCAGTCGTATGCATTAGTATACCTTAGTCATCCGCGGTGGACCTTGGTCGTCCGCTATGGAATTTTTTCATCCATAGTGGACCTTGGTCATCCGCTGTGGACTTTGTTCATCGGCTTTGGACTTTGGTCGTCCGCTGTGGACTTGTTCATCTGCTGTGGACTTATTTATGCTCTGTGAACATTAGGCTTTATCCTAAACTTTTGTGGAATAAGTTTAAGTGATTAGTACTTATGTTTTAATGGGAAAATATGATTGTTAATGTTTTTAATGTTATAATCTTTTTATGAGTTACTGTTATGAATAATAATTATCATTTCTTGTTATGTGATCATAAAGACAATGGATATTATTCATAATTAAGTGGGACATAATGGAATAAAATAAAGAAAGTCAAACCTAATGAATGTTACCCACGGGCCCTTATGATGATGAAAATCCTTGCAAGCAAAATGAATGGAGGTGCACGACCATGTTATCGTTAGCGCTACTGATGTGCTACTAATTCAGCCCATGAGGATGCACATCTGGGGTCTAATCCTTGTGATTGGCCAATGAATGAATGAATGGGACCCGTATTCATGAGCAGGCTTCATGCCTAGTAGTTTGGGTTAACTGTCAGGGGTTAGCTACCATGATAAACATGTACTGGCAAGGGTTCAATATTTGTTGCCAACCATATGATATAGGTTGTTGCTTTGTACAATCCTAGTAAAGAATGAGAAAGATAATGTACGAAAGAAAGATAAAGAACATCTTAATGAATATTATCAGTCAATTTGACTGTTATGTATTATGGATGGATGATCATTAAAGAAAGCTTTCAAAATGTATATTTTTATATATTAACAAAACTAAAATCACTCAAGCAACGCTAACTTCATATGCATATCAGTTGGCAGGTAATGAGGTTACTGGGGATGGCACAAGGATGGAGCTACTTGGCAAATAAAGACTGGAATCCATGTTTATGCAGATATGTTGTTTTTGTCTTGTAATACAACTGAAATGTCTTTTTGAACTAGTGATAATGAAGTATTTCTTAGCAAAAATTATTATTAATGCATGAAATGGATTTGTTAAATTATTCCACTGCAATGTTTTCATATTTCAATGTTTTAATATGTATTGTGTTATGAATGACAAACTATGAGGTTTCCCGAGATCAGGGCCTTACAAGTTGGTATCAGACCCAAAGTTTAAGAGAATTGGGTAAATTATTTTCAAAACCTAAGCTTAAATTGAAAATGGGAACAAATGAAGGGATGCTAGCCCAAGTAGCCACGTGCCATTGGGTAAAATTTTCTTAAAGTTAACCAGCACTATATGCGTGTGCTATCTGGATTTCTGTGCATAGTAGATTTGAATACTGATGGGTGTCATGGTAGTGAGTGTTTAGGACATAGGGGTATGGTAAGTAGTTAATCACACTTGGCCATGTTAATTAAGAACTTACCATACTCATCATGATCTGAGCAATTACCTTGAATGACATTGTTGGTGTTTGAATCTTATACGAGGTAGAATTTATGACGGGTAGAAAATCCGGGAAGGCAACCCAAGGAGGGACTGAGGAATCTGAGAATAAGTGGAAGAAGAAGAAGAAAACAAGAAAGTCCACTGAAGGGACTGAGGAATCTGAAGAGGAACTATCAAACCCAAAGGTAGTAGTTCATGATGATGATAGCGAGGATGAGTCAGAGAAGGAGACTGTTAAGGGGTGCAACTATGGGGCGTTTCAGTGATGCAAGTCCCCGACCTTCGATGGTAACGGTAATGCTACTACCGATCATCGTTGGGTTCGAGAGATGGAAGCAGTCCCAGACATCAGTGAGTGTTGGAAAGATCAGAAGGTGAAGTTTGCCGCCCATTCCTTCATTGACTTGGCATTATGCTGGTGGGACAATATTGTCCAAGCTGAGGGAAAACGATCAATAGCAAAAATGAAGTGGTTGGAGTTGAAGGAGTTGGTGTTGGAAGAGTACTGTCCATATCGAGAGTTGGACAAAATTGAAAAGGAGTTCTTGTATTTGGAGGCCGGGAACATGACTCATCAAGAGTACACCTCCAAGTTCTACGAACTTGCAAGACTTATACCAGATATGGTAACGCCTGTGTCCAAGAAGATCAAGAGATACATGCAAGGTTTGCAGTGGATATTAAGAGGAACATGATCGCCGCTAGACCGAGTACGTTTAGGTCGGTGGTGGATTTGGCGGGAAGGTTATATGATGAGAAGAACTGGCGCCAGTTCAGAAAATACTAAGAAGTGGAGTTGGAGTAGGAACGGTAATAGGAAGAGGTTCAGGAATGAAAACTACAGGATTGGGGAAAAGAAGATGAGGGTCAACTACCGTCAAACAGAACAGAGGAAAGGGAATGATCGAAAGGAGTGTAAGAAGGGTAGGAAGACTCATATGGGTGAATACAGAGTGGGAACAGATAGGTGCTTCAAATATGGGGGCGAGGGCCATTATGCTAAGGAGTGTAGGGTACCGGGGTGTTACCAATGAGGTAAGATAGGCCACTCGAGCCAGGATTGCAAGAATGGTGGAGCAGGAAGCTCAAGAATCAAGATGATAGGGGAAAAAGGGAAGAGTGATAAAGCCAAGGTCAAGGCAAGGGCATTCAACATGACCAGGGCAGAAGCCAGAGTGGACCTGAGGTAGTTTCAGTTATGTTTTTGGTAAATCGATTGTATGCTTATGTGCTCTTCGAATCGGGTGCTAGTGGGAGCTTCGTATCTACTGCTTTTCGTTGTTTGATGCATGGTAAAAATAGGAAGATAGATGCGCCCTTCCATGTTGAGACTATGATAGGAAAATCCACCAAAGTGACTGATATGATTGGCGATTGCCTCGTAGAGTTTGACGATCATAGGCTTCTTGCTAGATTGTTTGTGATGGCCCTAGGAGGTTTTGATGTGGTGTTAGGATGGGATTGGTTGGCGACTTACAAAGCGAATATCATGTGTCGAAAGAAGATAATTCGTCTGATTTCACCCGACGGTAGTTTGGTTACTGTTCATAGAGACAAGGAATGCGTCATTCCGCGAGTGATATCTATGATGACGGTAGAAAAGTTTATGAGGCGAGGGTGTGGTGCTTACCTGGCTTATGTGAAGGACGTGGATGCGATGGTGCTCCAACTATCAGAAGTGCCGGTGCTATGTGATTTTCCCGATGTGTTTCCAGAAGATCTGCAAGGGGTCACACCGGATGGAGAAATCGAATTTTAGATTGACTTGATACCATAAGCATAACCCTTCGCTAAGGCACCATACCGGTTGGCTGCATCTGAGCTTAAGGACCTGATGTTGCAACTACAAGATCTTTTGGATAAGGGCTTTATTCAACTAAGCATCTCTCCATGGGGTGCTCCGGTTTTATTCGTTAAGAAGAAGGACGGTAGTATAAGGATGTGCATCAACTACCGTGAGCTGAACAAGTTGGCTGTGAAGAACCGATATCTGTTACTGAGGATTGATGACTTGTTCGATCAACTCCAGGGGACCAGTTGGTTCTCGAGGATAGACCTTCGATCGGGTTACCATCAACTAAAGGTAAAGGAGTAGGATATCCCTAAGACAGCTTTTCGCATGCATTATGGACACTACGAGTTTCTCGTGACATCTTTTGGTTTAACGTGCTGGCTGCCTTTATGGACCTTATGAATTGGTTATGCCGATCGATGTTAGACAGATTGGTGATCGTATTCATTGATGATATTCCAAGAGCGAAGAGGAACATGCCTGTCATCTCAAGAAAGTACTAGAGACACTTAGTGTTGGTCCATTTGATCGATAATCAGTGCAAATGATCGATAAAACACAGAAATCCCACTGAACAAACAAAAAACTATTAATGACACAAGAGAAAGTTTCAAATATTTTCAATAATCTCCAAACTCACATAATAAACATGAATCAAAGGCTCAAATATGATAACAATAGACTTCCAACCACATACATAGAATTGCAATATCAGTATTTCACTATTAGGGTTTGTAAAAACTTGCTTACAATGAATGAAACTTTTAATATATAAGCAGACAGTAGTTTTGCTGATAGTTTCTGTCTAACCATAACCTAGTTTCACCCGGCGATGAAACACAGTTTCGCCGAGTGCTGACTACGAGCGAAACTCGGTTTCGCTCATAGTTTCGCTGGGCACAAAACTTACAAAATACAAAATACAAAATACAAAATACAAACAAAGTAAACTAACATTTAATCTATTATATTAATAAACAAAATAAACACAATAACAATGGTGAGTCCAACCTATACTAGATCATCAATACTCCCCCTAGGTTGGACCTCACCCACTTCATCTTCTGATTCAGCTCCGGCTCTTTCTTCAACATTCTGAACTTCTTTTACAGCTTTAATAGATCTTTCTTTTTCAACTCCAGCAGTACTCACTTCCTCTCCCCATGCACTGGCCCTTTCAAATTGCTTTGTTAACTCCTGCACGTCCATCCTTATTTTATCAGCTTGATGTACTTTCTCTGTTAGTTCCCTAACTTCAGCCCTAACTCCTCGAGCCTTGTTTGCAACCCTCATGAAGAGGCTTGCTTCAGTCCTTGTTTCAGCTCTGGCTCCAGCTTTTATGTGGTTCTCACACTAAACCACCAAGTCCTCATCATAAAAAGAAAATACTTCCATAGGATCAAATAATTTGATTTCTTCTCCATCCTTCACTATAACCACTGCTTCTCCCGTATTGTTGTCATTAAACCATTTTTCAAACTTTTACAATCTTGGGGGATGTGGATTGGGTACCCTCACTTTATTCACTGTCTTTGCTGCTTTTAGCTTCAATACAATTTTTCCCTTTCCAGTCACCCAATCCATGTCCTTCTTGGATCTCCTTCTGCCAGTCTTCATATATCCAAATGACTCAAAATTATCATTCAGTCCCCTTTTAATTTCTTGCTCCAGCAGCATAGCTCTTCACTTAAGTTTGAATCTAGCAGTGGAATCTCAGCTAATCTTCTTAAATCCCATCTTGGAAAGGTCTTGAATGCCTTCCTCTTATGTAAGTATGAGATTCCCCCTCCTTTTCTCTTGATCAAAAACATTTTCAACTCACTATTGTATTTCTAGCTGATTATCTTCTTATCAGATTCCTTTCGGATCGGTTCTTGAATGTTTTGAAATAACGGAGTCGGCTGTTCTGGTTCCTTCTCTTTAATGAACCATTCCTCCTTGTCTATCTCTATTATATCTCCTCAGTTTGGCTTCTCTGAGCCACGTATGTCAATGGTCGCTCGTCTACTTTATAGTATTCTGAATCAGAGTCATAATCCACCAATTGCTCCTCAATCTCCTCTTCTTCATCTATCAGATTCAACTCAGCTTCTTTCCTACCTGCTCCATCTCCTTCTTCTCTAAACACTTCAACACCAGTCAAATCAGCATTTATATCAAACCCCATGTCTACCAATCCAGTCTCTACAACCTCAGTCTCATATCATACAATACTTTCTTTCACATCACATTCTTTGTTAACTCCTGCTTTAGCATCTGAGCCACCAACACTAGAACCACCAGCACCACTACCACTAGCACCGATTCCAGCTTCACTTGTACCCTCTCCTACTCAGTTGAACTACCCACCTTTAGAAATGAGTATTTTGATGTATATGTGAGATCATCTAACTCAGCTTGAGTTAACTGATTGGGTAGGCTGGAATTGGCTTTCAGCTCATTTACTTCCTTGAGTAGCCTTTTTATCAACTCCTGTTGATCTATCATCAGACTCTTCCTGCTTTACATCACCTTATCTTTCTCTTTTTCTCTCAGTTTTTGATTTACCAACGTGGCTTTTATCATCCCTAATTCATCTGCCGAAGATGCATTTAGATTTCTAATAACATCTTGGTCTAGCTCTGATCTGGCATCTCTTCTTTCAGGAGTTTCAAAAAATACTTGTTGCATGTGCTTTGTTCTCCTTTCGGTAACATTTGCTGGCTCTCCTAGATCTACCTTCTTCTTTGATTGTTTCTCCTTTTGCACCCCCTCAGTTCTTCTTTAACTTCATCAATCTCATCTTTTAAATTGTACTCCTTTTCTTTGGCATACCTTTTCCTTTTCTTGATTGCTTTAGCCTGTTTTTCTTGATTTTCTTCAGCATTCTTGTTTTCAATCTCAATCAATCTCCTAATGTAATTCCACCTCTCAACTGGGTACATATTTTCCCAAAGATATGGGATCTTCCCACTAAAGTCATGTCTTATAGCTGAGTAGTCTGCAAATATCCTGGTGTTTATCTGAACTAGTCTCTTTATTTCTGCATGTCTAGGCACATTTGGAATCAGATCATTTATCAACATCTACATGAATCTTGGATATAACAGCCATTTATCCTTCTTTAGTGCCATTATGTTTTCAGATATGAAATCAAATATCAGTTTGGCAATGCTAGCCTTCTGTCCTCGGCAAAACATAATCATGGCCCTGGCCCAATCCAAGTTTAGCCCATCAGACCCTCCTTTTCTATGATCCAGACACATGATAAACACATGTGCTATGTATCTCCATTCCTTAGAAAGAAAAGACTTCTTTATCTCATTTCTTGTGCCAAAATGAGGCCCTTCATAACCAATGCTTCTGAATGCATCTAAAACATATGCCTCAGATAGCATAACTTTATCTCCACAGTCATTGTCAAGCCTCAACACCCTGGCTATAGTCTCAACAGTAATGGCTATGTCATTGCCATGAACTCTAGCTACAATCTGATGTGGATTAGACCTGAGGTCATACTCAACAGTTCTCCAAAAGTCTCTAATGTGAAGATTGTAAATAGTGGTCATATGAGATATGGCATAGGATATAAGGGACTCCTTCAGCCATTTGATGCAGTCTCTAAAACCGGTAGCCTTTGGGTTGCCATCATATAGTAATGCTACAATGTTATTCCTCTTGTCAAACATTAAATTTGCCATCTAAACTAAAAAAAATAAACAAAAGTGGTTTAGTTAATGAATTGATATAAGAATTAACAATGAAGTGAAACAAAACAAGAAAAAAAATAGAAAGTTCAACAGTTACGCTGCAGTCGAAACTGTAGTTTCGCACAGGCAAAGTTTAACAGTTTCGACCGCAGCAACTGTAGTTTCGCACATGCAAAAGTATAGATTCGCTGTTACTCAGACACAAAATCATGTGTCCGAGCGATTCTGTAGTTTCACAAAATTATAGTTTCACAACAAAGAAACTATAGATTCACTGAGACTCAGACACAAAATCATGTGCCCGAGCGAATCTATAGTTTCGCTAAAACTATCCTGGCGAAATTGTCAAGTACTCACGGACAACATGACTAGACAGTTTCGCTCGGAACTTTGAACTTTCGTTCAGTTTCGCTGGTTACACTCGTAGTTTCGCTGAATGAATCAGTGAACACTATGACACACCGAATCAATCTAAACCTTAAATTTATTGGTTATTATCATGATTAATGTTGTGGAACGGGTTCAAAACACCCACCTATGAAGTTATGAACACACAATCACGACGAGAATCAACACAGATTAGTTTCGATAATGACGGTTTAGAAACTAGGGTTTAGTTTCGTCACGCGAACTTGAGAAACTGATCCCACTCTGTCCAACATATATTATCTAGTTTTGCTGGCAGTGAAACTATAGTTTCACTGGCAACGAAACTATAGTTTCGCTCGACATCACATTTAAAATCATGTTACTCAGAATTGAGCGAATGTGCCGGCGAATCTATAGATTCGCTTAGCGAAAATGCTAGCGAAACTTAGTTTTGCTGGAACCTAACACTTCAAAAATTTTTGAAAGTTTTTGAATAATGAATAAGGATTTATATACACATAACCTTTCACGAAAAACTTCATCGCCCCATAAAACCAACACAAAATCAAAACCAAGAGAAAAATAAAATAAAATAAAAAATTAACATAAAACATAATAAATTAAGAAATAAGATAAAATTAGGAATAAAAGGATATAGATGGGTTTTTTTTTGTTAAGAAGTTCCAGAGAGTCAAAGATTGGCAGGATTGCTGATATATTTGTCCTTTTAAGCCCATGACTTATTCTTTTCAACGCGTAATCTGCAGCTGTCTTTATCATGTTTTAGTTTAATTATAGAAACTCTAATGACTTGGTCCCCACAGACATTTGGCAATGTACTTATTCTATCCTCATGGTTTATTGAGAAATATGATTAACGCTGCTTGATTTTCTTTTGGAATTTCCATAATGATCTTAACTTAAGAATCATTGTCCCTTTATTTTAGGGAACCGATGATGAGAGCTCCAAGTCTATACTTACGTGTAATAGAGGAGATGATCATCTGAACTTGTTGATGAGAACTTTAGGTCTATACTCACGTATAACAGAGAAGATCATCAGAACGTGCTGATGAGGGCTCTAGGTCTATACTCATGTATAACAAAGGAGATCATTACTCCAGGTCAATGTTCACACATAGCAGAGGAGATAAGCACGAGATATACTTGTGAAGTGCTAACGAGAAGTTTCAAATCAGATAGTTTTCTGAAGAGCTAGACTAGAAGCACTTATTGTGCTAACTAGAAGCATCATTCAGGACTTGGGGATAGGGAGATTTTGGGAATTTATGGAGATATCTAAGTAGAGATTTAAAACTCTCAACCCATTTTTGACAAGGACTTGTAACTTTGTGCAGGCCAAAATATCAAGAGGATAATCCATATCACTGAGTTCTTAAACTTTAATTTAGCTACACGATCACTGTTTACTTCACTTTCGGGCTGAGCCTACCATGCAATCCCAACACAAGGCTGTTGACCTCCTTCAAACTTCTTTTTCTCGAGGTTCCTGAAAAGACAAAATTGAAAAACTTAAGAGTTTAATCTTTATTCTCCCCCAAAATTTCTTTTTAACTGCCATGTAAGAGAAATTTATGTTTTACATATTTGTTAAAGATCAAAGAAGTGAAGGAATATGAAACGTAGAAGTTTTTCAAAAAGAGTTTATTATTAAAAAAATAGTTATTTACATTTTTTATACAATTTGTTATAAAAAGAGTTTTCAAAAAGATATTAAAGCCAGCATTGAGATCAATTTATAAAACCAAGGTTTATCAAATGTTTTAGTGAAAAGATCTGCTCTGTGATTCTTTGTGTCAGTAGGAATAATATCAATGAAACCCTTTTCCTGAGCATCCCGGATTGCATGAATCTTTGTTTCAATGTGTTTGGTACGAGTATGATGAATTGGATTTTTGGTGATTCCGATAGCAGCTTCTTTATCACAAAAGAGTAGTGTATGAAGAAAATTGATTCCATAATCCATCATCTGATGTTGTATCCAAAGCACTTGGCAGCAGCAACATATTCAGCCTCTCCTGTAGATAGAGATACTGTTGTTTGCTTCTTGCTTTGCCATGAAACAAGACAATCCCCAAGATATTGACATCCAACGGTGACGGATTTCCTGTTGATCCTGCAACCACTGTGATCACTCTCAGAATAAGCATGCAAATCAAAGTTCCCTCCGTTTGGATACCAAAGACCTAAACGAGAAGAACCCTTTAAGTAATGAAAGTTGCGTTTAACAAATTTTTCATGTGATTCTTTTGGGTTAGCTTGAAAACGGGAACAGTAGCACATGGCGAATGTAATATCTGGATGGCTAGCCATGAGATACATGAGAGATCCGATCATAGAACGATAGTGATGAGCATTCACAGATTTCCCGTTATCATCTAGAGATAAGCAGGTTTAAGTAGTGAATGGAGTAATTTCTGGAGAAGCATCATCCATCTTGAGCTTCTTAAGAATCTCTTGAAACTTTTCTTGGTGAATAAGAATACCATCAGGCTTTTGTTCAACCTGCAACCCTAAGAAAAAGTACAACTCCCCCATCATGCTCATTTCAAAGCGATCCTTCATCACTTATTCAAATTCTCTACACAATTTCTCATTTGTAGACCTAGAAATAATATCATCAACATCTCACCATCAACCTCCTTCTTGAATAATATCATATCTGTAGTTCCACGAGAGAAACCCTTGCTGAGCAGATACTGTGTCAGTGTTGCATACCAGATATGAGGAGCTTGAGGTAATCCTTATAAAGGTTTATCAAGTTTATATACTTTCTCTGGAAAATCTAGATCCTCAAAACCTGGTGGCTGATAAATATAAATCTCCTCGTCAATGTTCCCGTATAGAAATGCACACTTCACGTCCATCTGAAAAACTTTAAAGTTCTTGTGAGTAGCGTGAGCAAGAAAAATTCTAATAGCTTCAATGCGGGCAACTGGAGCAAACACTTTAGTATAGTCAATTCCCTCCGCCTGAGCAAATCCCTGAACAACCAGTCTTGCCTTATTTCTTACTACTACTCCTCGATTATCTAGCTTGTTCCTAAACACCTATTTTGTACCGATGGGATATTTGTTTGGAGGAAGATCAACTAACTCTCAAACTTTCAACTTCCAGAACTGTTGAAGCTCCAACTGCATAGATTCCACCCAACTTAAGTCTTGAATTGCTGCTGAGATATTTTTAGGAACAATTTGAGATAAGAAACATGTATAGAGACATTCATTTATCAATCCAGACTGACTTCGAGTTTTCACACCATCTGTAATGGAGCCAATGATGTAATCATGTGGGTGATCTTTTAAGGTTTTGAAATTGGTGTTAAGGGTAAATGGATTATATTGAGATGAAGATGTGGTTTGTGATGGTTGTGAAGGGGAAATTGGTTGTGAAGGGGAAATTGGTTGTGATGGAGGAATTGTTTGTGGTGGAGGTGTAGGAGATGTAGGTGGAACATCAAATGGAGGTGGAGATGGAGGGTCAATTGGAAGTTATGGAAGAGGTTTAGGTGGAGGAATTATTTGCATATTGGTTTGAGGAACGACATCATCATCAAATACTGGAAGATTGAATGATTTGAAGACAGTGTTGGAGTCATAAAACCATTTTGAGTCTGACCCCATGTTTGGTGAATTAGACTCCTGCCAATCAATATAAAAGGATTCCTGCACAATGTGCATTCTTTTGTTGTACACTTGATAAACCTTTTGTGAGGTAGAATAGCCAACAAAGAAACATTCATCAGAGACTGCACCAACTTTGACTTTTGTGCTAGAGTATTTAGCAAAGTACATGAGCAACCAAACAGACAAAAGAAGTCAGTCAAGGGTTTCCTTTTACGAAGAAGCTCATAAGAAGTCTTCATCTTGTCTTTCACAATAAGAACCCTGTTTAGTACATAGGATGCATAGTTGACTGCTTCTGTCCAGAAAATAATTGGAAGCTTTGATTCAATCAGCATAATTCTTGCTTCTTCAATAAGGGTCTATTTCTTCTTTTCAGAAACACCATTTTGTTGACGTGTCCTAGTAACACTGAACTGTCTGAGAATCCTTTTGTACGTACAGAAAGAATCAAAGATATGGTTTCTAAATTCAGTTCCATTATCACTTCGGATGACCATCACTTTACTTTTGTTGATGGTTTCCATTGAGAGGATTAGCTTCTGTAACTCTTCTACGGTGTCTCCCTTGTGTGCTAGAAATCTTACCCAAGAATATCTTGAATGATCATCTGTAACAACCAAACAATAAGATTTCTTAGCAATGGATTTAACACTAATAGGACCAAATAAATCGGTATGTAACAATTCAAGGGGTTTTGAAATTGTGTTTTCAAGCTTGAGCTTGTATGGCCTTTTGTGTTGTTTTCCTTGAGCACAAGCCATGAACTTTTCTACCACTGAAAAATCTTTAAGTGGTAGCCCCCTCACAAGATTGTTCTTAACCAACTTATTTATATTTTTAAAATTAACATGTCCTAATCATTTATGCCACAAAAAGGATTCAAAAGATGAAGCTTTTGACAGGAGACATGTCACAGTGGAGGTGGATTCTTTTGATCCCATATCCAGCAAATAAGTATCTTTCTTTCTTGGAGCACGCATGATCACTAAATCTTCTGGGATAATAAACTCTGGTTTGAGAAACAAGAATTCATTTGACATAAACAGCACTGGAATGTCTTTATCATAGATTTATGATACACTCAATGGATTGAATGCCAACTCTAGGACATAGTTCACTTTCTCTAGAGTCAAGGAACCATTTGAGACTTCTCGCTGACCAATCATCTTTCCACCATTCTTGTCTCCATCAAATGCAACATATCCTCCATTTATTATGTGATAACTTGTAAATATGTCCTTCAAACCGGTCATATGCCTTGAACATCCCCTATCAACGTGCCAGAAGCTATTGACAGCTTTTCTGGAATGATCCTGGCCTTTGAACAAAAAAATTATTAAGATTTGGAAATTGGGACCCAAGTTGTGACTAACTTAGGTCTCGAAACAGAAGATTTTTTACAGAAAAAATTATTTACAAAATGATTTAATCTACTTGCTAAAGAACTATTATTTACATTTCTCCTAACATACTCAGGGCAATGTTTAATTACATGATCATCCTTTCCACATCTAAAACACTGAGATTTTAAACATTTCTTCTTATATTTTGGGACAGGAGCTTGATCTATTAATATCTCTTCTCACATTTACACATATGTGAATCAGAATTGTTATAAGAGTCATATGATTCTTTTGATTTTTCTTTAGTATCCTTAATTTTAGCAAGTTCTGATTCATTTATATTAATATGACTGATATATGAGGAAGTTATCTCCTTCTTTTTAGGTTTAAAAATCTGAATTGGTGTAAAAGATGGAATTGGATTAGAGAAGAACTTTTCAAAACAATTTAATTTTGTTTGTCTGTCTGAAGCTTTACTTGAACAAGCATCATTTCTATTAAGACAAACATTTGAAACATCATGATTTGATTCATAAACATCTGAAGATGAACAAGCTGGACTAGAGCTAGAACTACACTTGCCATTGTCTGTAATAGACTTTTGGAAAACAAATCTACTTAAACTATTGTCTATTGAAGACTTTTTGGAATCAGAAATGCTAATACTAGAGCTGTCAAGACCACTACTTGCACTGTAATCATACTCCTCGCGAATCTCCTTATGATTTACTCCTTCTAAACCTGCATACAAACTGTTAGTATCTTTTTGAATTAATTCATTAGTTAGATGACGTGTAGGCATAGAAGAATAATAATAAGTACTTGGAGGAGGATAAACATGAGTGGTTTCCTTATTTCCCAAACCAGCCTTAATTCTAGCCCCCCGTTGTTTCTTGCAAAGATCCTCATGTTTCATCCCAGAGATTGTCCACTTTTCAAGTTTGGTTTTTAATTAGCTTGTTTCAAATTCAGCAAGTGCCACACCATTCTGTTAAAGTATTTATTTCAACATTTCTTTCCAAAATATTTCTTTGCTCATTTTCCTTTAAAACTTCATTTAACTTGACAAAATATTTTGACTCATTTGTTTTAAGTTCTTTGTTAATTTGTTTTAATTCCTTTTCATTTTCTACCAATAACCTGTTAGCTTTATAAACCCCAAATAAACAAATTTTGTAGGAAGGAGAACAGATGTATTGGATTACCTCATAAGGAAGTCCTATAACTACTTTTTCAGCAGCTAGGGCTTTTTCGCATTGACAGACGGGAGTTTTCTTTTTGTATTATTCCTCCTCCATAGCTTTCTTACTTGCTTCCTCAGCTTGACTTCCCACTTCCTCTCCTTGATCATAAATCTCCTGCTTTACCGCACATGACTTACCTTCTTGTTGCTTCCCAACCTCAGCATCTTTACAAACTATCACCTTTTTCCTATCAGCTTCATAATAACCTTTTTCTTCACGAACCTAACCACTCTTTATCTCTTGAACTTGAACCTGTTGCACACCTCCTTCACAAACAACTTCATCATGAACTTCACACCTAAACTCTTTGAAGGGATCAAAATCTTCACCTGAATCCACATCACTATCCACCATCTCAGCCACCAGAGCATGATTAATCTTTTCTTCAGTTTCTTTGATTTCAGCACTCCAATCAAAGTTTGTGATCAGTGCCATTTCTTTCATTGGCTTGGCTTCTTCGTTGTCAGTGATCGGGATGACCGTAGAAGTTCCTGGTTTAGTGATGATTGGAGATGCACATTCTCTTTTGAAGTGGACTAATTGTTTGCAATTGAAACATCTCAATTTGGACTTACATATCCAAGTTTTGGGTTTTGATTTTGATTGCCAAAGTTTTTCCTGCCTGTTCTTTCCATAAACCTTCTTGCACCCAATGTGAGCATTGTCATCTGCCACTGGATATCAGTTTCTTCCAATTCATCAGGGTCCACCTGATACATATCCTCCATGGTCATTCCTTTTCCTTTCAACTCCCCTGCAACCAAAGCTTCATAACTATGTACAAACATTCTAAACAGTGCCATTATGTGTAACGGAACTTGAGTAGTGACTGATGCCTTTGAGCTTGAACCAACACTTGATAGTCCACTACTAGACTTGTCTGACATGCCAGATCCAGAAGACCCACCATAAGCTGCACCATACATTGAAGAGTTTGCAGCGGATGAAATCATTGCAGCATTTTGTGGATAAACTATAGCTGGCACCATTGATTGATTGTATTCTCTCCTTTTCATGTCTAAATCAAATGACTTCAGTTTGTTGATCACATCCATAAGTTTATAATCAGTAAAGTTTATTTCCTGCTTCAAAAGTCTGACTTACAAGCTCCATTACGGTGGAAGAGAGTCCAAGAGTTTTGTGACTTGTTTATGATTACCTAACTGTTCATCAAATTTCTTTAAGTTGTTTGAAACAGATAGAAATCGGTTGGTAAGATTAGTAAGGCTTTCATTTTTGTGTCCATTAAATGAATTAAACTCCTTTTTAGCTTGGGCTTTCTTGTCCTTTTTCAAGTCTTCATTACCATCATAAAACTCGCACAAAGAATCATACAAGGATTTTGCAATCTTGTGTTTGGCAAAACGGTTGTAGATGTCTTGAGATAAACATAGAGTTAAAGCCCCGAATGCTTTCTGATCACGGTCGATTAACTTAATGTCTTTTTCTATGAAGGTTGATGGATCAGTGTTTGGTGAGGTAGTTTGACCGACAGTGAAGGTAGGAGTATGTGGAACATTGACGATTGATTCCTACTGGTTGTGATCGGTGTAGTAGAAGAAGGCTTTCAAACAACATTTCCAATCTTCAAAATTGTCACCATTGATAAGCCTCGGTAGCCTATTGGGTGCTACACTTTCCAAGTTAGAAAAGGTGATATTGGTTGTTCTCATTTTCAAACAAGAAGGTAATTTTGCTGAACACCTCTAATTTTGCTGGATATCTCTAATTTCGCTACTACTTTTGCTGGCACTTTCGCTGCTACTTTCGCTGGAAGATTCGACAGCAGTTTCGCTCGAACAGATGAGTGCTGGGAAACTCTAGTTTCGGCAACAGATTCGCTGAAACTAGTAGAACTTTTGTTCTAAAGAAAATTTCGGCAGCACTTTTGCTTGTTTTGCCAATCAAAGGAGGTGAACTTTTGTTCAAAATGAGGTACTTTCACTGAGTAACAAAGATCAATATCCAAGATCACAAATTTGGTAGTTTTGCTGGAACAATCGTAGTTTCGTCGGATGAACAACAGTTTCGCTGGATGAAACTGTTAGCCTTTTCGAACACGAAATCAACCAAAATTCACCCAAATCATAATGAATTTATGATTGGATGATGAGGATAGCTTCCTATACAAATGCCAGATGATTTTCAACCGATTTCCATACTAAAAACACAGAAGATAAGATTCAAAATTAATGGAATAGTGTTTTTGCTAAAACCCATCAAAAACTCAACAAATCAAGAGCACTAAGGCTCTGATACCATATTGTTGGTCTATTTGATCGATAATCAGTGCTAATGATCTATAAAACACAGAAATCCCAATGAATAAACATAAAACTATTAATGACACAAGAGCAAGTTTCAAATATTTTTAATAATCTCCAAACTCACATAATAAACATGAATCAAAGGCTCAAATATGATAACAATAGACTTCCAGCCACATACATAGAATTGCAATATCAGTATTTCACTATTAGGGTTTGAAAAAACTTGCTTAAAATGAATAAAACTTTCAATATATAAGCAGACAGTAGTTTTGCTGATAGTTTCACCGGATAACAAAACTGTCTGACCATAACCTAGTTTCACCCGGTGACAAAACACAGTTTCACCGGGTGAACTGGATCAACTGACTACGAGCAATACTTAGTTTCGCTGGGCACAAAACTTACAAAATAAAAAATACAAACTAAGTAAACTAACATTTAACCTATTATTTTAATAAACAAAATAAACACAATAACAATAGTGAGTCCAACCTATACTACATCACTTAGAAACGTGAAGTTGTACGCAAAGTTCTCTAAGTGTGCATTTTGGATGCCAGTGGTCTAATTTCTTGGTCATGTGATTAATCCTGAAGAAATAATAGTGGACCCTGCGAAAGTCGAAGCTGTGATGGAATGGAAATCTCCAAGGACGCCCAAGATCCGAAGCTTTTTGGATTTGGCAGGTTAATACTGTTTATTCAAGACTTCTCTAAGGTGGCATCCCCGTTGACTAAGCTGACTCGTAAGCAAGAGGGTTCATTTTAAGAGTTGAAGATGAGGTGGATTCCTTGCTACGGGGATATGAGGGGAAGGAATATGGATGAAGCTCACAAAACTCAGTATTCCATTCATCCTGGTGCTACAAAAATGTATCATAACATGAAGAAGAATTATTGGTGGTCGGGGATGAAGAGTGACATGGTCGAGTATGTGAGTAAGTGCCTCACTTGTTTGCAAGTGAAGACAGAACATCAGAAACCATACAAGAAGATCCAACCTTTAGATATACCCAAATGGAAGTGGGAACACATCACATCGGAATTCATCATGAAATTACCTCGTACGGCTAGAGGATGTGATGCCATTTGGGTAATCGTAGACCGCTTGATGAAAAGTGCACACTTTTTTGCCAATCCAAGAGACTTACTCGTCACAAAGGTTGGCAGATATCCATTGTTTCTGATAGGGACACCTGGTTCACATCCAAATTCTAGAAGGAATTCCATGATACGATGGGAACAAGTTTACATATTAGCACAGCTTACCACCCTTAGATAGAAGGTCAATCAGAAAGTATGATTTAGACTTTGGAGGACACGCTCTGGGCATGCATTATTGATTTCGGTAGATGTTGGGATGAGCACCTACCGTTGGCAGAGTTCTCTTACAACATTAGTTATCATGCAAGCATAGGCATGCCACCATTTGAAATGTTGTATAGGAGATGGTGCAGAACCCTGGTGTGTTGGGGTGATATTGGATAGAAGGAGTTGGGAAATATCGAGATCGTCAAGGCCATGAAAGAAAAGTTGGAAAAGATCAAGGCCTTTATGAAAGCAGCAAAGGATCGGTAGAAGTACTACGCTAATAAGAGAAGAAGGCCGATTGAGTTTCAAGTAGGAGATAAGGTGATGTTGAAGGTTTCTCGATGGAAAGGAATCATGCGTTTTCGAAAAAGAGGTAAATTGAGCCCATCGTACATCAGGCCAATCAAAATGATTGCCAGAGTTGGTGAGGTGGCAAATAGGTTGGAACTTCCTGATGAGCTGCATGGGATTCATCCTACATTCCATGTATTTCATCTACGGAAGTGCTTGGTGGAGGGTGATATCATTATCCCTCTCACAGACATCGAGGTTAATGAAAGGTTGAATTATGTGGAGCAACCAGTAGCTATTTTAGATCGAAAGGAGAAACATTTAAGGAATAAAGTGATTAATCAAGTAAAAGTACAATGGAAGCATCGCAAGGGATCAGAGGCCACTTGGGAATCGGAGGAAGAAATGAGACGGCACTGCCCCGATCTCTTTAAGGAGTGACAGGTTTCGGGGATGAAACCTATATAAGGGGGGTGGACTTGTAACACCCGAAAACATCAAAAGAGAACGGTAAAGAAGCAAATGGGATATTTATTTTAAAAGCAATGTGTAAAAGTGTGCAAGGGCCAAACCGGCCCGGCCCATAAATGTTATAAAAGAGAGATGGTCGCTCATACTATTTCCCATGCACTTCAAATCATACGGCTTGAGAGAGAGAAAGAGCTCCCACCGGTTCTAGAGTGAGAAAGTGGTAGACTTCTTCAAAAAGGTATAGTTCTAAGGTGATTTGTCTTAGATCTAAGTCGGGTTTAAGCTTCTAGGTAGATTTCTATGTGTTTCTATGTGTTAAGTTTGAATCTTTATGTGTGTATAGGTGTTAGAATTCTAGGTTGCTCTTGGGTTTTAGAGGTTTGCTTGAAAGCTGGTTAAGGTGAGTCCTACATCCCCCTCTTTTACATGTTTTCTACCTATTTGGGGCTGATATGTGTATTAAAATAATGTTTCTTGACAAACTATGTTTTTTATGATTAAAGATAACTTTTTATGAAAAATGCATGTTTTACAAGAATTCTGTGATGATAATTGATGTTTATTATATGCAAAGTGTGAATCTAGTAGAGTTATGCTAAGTATACGTTTAAAGGTGTTGTATGGAACTAGAACTTGCATAAGTTGGACTGTAAGTATTAAACAGTTGTCCGCTGTGGGCATTGGTTGTCCGCTATGGACACTTGGAATGATTTACTGTTGTCCGCTATGGACATTGACTTTCCTCTATAGACACTTAAGAATTTAAGGATGACTGCTGTGGACACTTGTGTTAAGAAGTCATCCAATGTATGCCTTAGTATACCTTAGTCATCCGCTGTGGACCTTTGTCGTCCGCTATGGACCTTGGTCGTCCACTATGGACTTTGTTCAGCAATATGGACCTTGGTCGTCCGCTGTGGACTTTGCTCATCCGATGTGGACTTTGATCGTGCGCTGTGGAATTGTTCATCCACTGTGGACTTTTTCATGCACTGTGAACACTTAGGCTTAATCCTAAATTTTTGTGGAAGGAGTTTAAGTAATTAGTAGTTATGTTTTAATAGGATAATATTATTGTTGATGTTTTTAATGCTATAATCTTTTTATGAGTTACTGTTATGAATAATAATTAACATTTCATGTTATGTGATCGTAAAGACAATGGATATCCTATAAGTAATATTCATAATTAAGTGGGACATAATGGAATAAAAGAAAGACAGTGGAACCTAATGAATGTCACGCCCAGGCCCTTATGATGATGAAAAGCCTTGCAAGCAAAATGAATGGAGGTGCACGACCATGTTGTCGTTAGCTCAACTGATGTGCGGTTGTTTCAGCCCATGAGGATGCACATATAGGGTCTAATCCTTGTTATGAGACCCGTATTCATGAGCAGGCTTTATGCCTAGCAGTGTGAGTCAACTGTCAGGGGTTAGCTACCATGATAAACGTGTACTGGCAGGGTTCGGCATTCGTTGCCAACCATATGATGTAGGCTCTCGCTTTTTTCAATCCTAGTTAATGAAAGAGAATGATAATAAGAGAAAGTAAGATAAAAAACGTCTTAGTGAATATTATTAGTCAATTTGACTTTTATGTATTTTAGATGGGTGATCATTAAAGGAAGCTTTCTAAATGTATATATTTTTATATATTAACATAGCTAGAACTCACTCAGTAATGTTTACTTTATATGCATATCAGTTAGCAGCTAATGAGGTTGCTTGGGATGGCACAAGGATGGAGCTACTTGGCAAATAAAGACTAGCATCCATGTTTATGCAGAAACAATGTTTTTGTCTTGTAATACAACTAAAATGTCTTTTTGAACTAGTGACAATAATGAATTTCTCCACAAAAATATTATTAATGCATGAAATGGATTTGTTAAATTATTCCGCTGCAATATTTTCATATTTCAATGTATTTTAATATGTATTGTGCTATGAATGACCAAATGTGAGATTTCTGGGATCGTGGCCTTACATGCCACTTCTCTAAGAAGTTCATCTGCTATAGCCAGTATAATTCCAAGAAGTCCATTTAACTTTGCTGCATAAATTCTGAAGCAATTAGGGATGGTGTACAGTTTCACAAAACACTTAAGAACTCAAATGACAGCTATCACAAAGGCTAATATGGAAACCGTTAATATGACAAAGTCTCCACTGATCACTCCTGATGATTTTGATACTTGGTGCCAAAAATGGAAGGCTTCATCAAGTCTTAAGACTCCAGGATGTGGGGATATGTTGTCTCTGGACCTCATGTACCATCAACCTCTTCAGCTGCTGCTGGTGGTGGTATGATACCAAAGGAAGTGACTGACTCTTCTAAAGAAGACTGGAAGAAATTAGACATAGATCAGAAAGCTATGACCGCCCTCCAAATTTCTCTTCCAAACTCCATTTACAGAGGCATCAAGAAGTGCAAGACTGCTAAGCAACTATGGGATAAACTAAACTTATTATTAAGGGTCCATTGAAGCAAAAAGGAACAAGAAAGACCTCTTGAAGTAGCAATTTGACAACTTCACCTTTAAGGCAGGTGAAACCATGACTCAATAATACTTCAGGTATGTTGAGATTGTGAATACTCTAATGGATGTTGGAGTAACTCTTGAGAATAGGGACATTGTGAGGAAGTCATGTCCTCTCTTTCCTGACAATGGACATACTATTGTGTGGTCATTAAGAGGACTGAGAACTCAAGACACATACTCTCACTGAGTTATATGGTATCCTCAGTGGCAATCAGATGGAGATGAATATGCAAAATCCATCTGGTAACTCTAACAATTAGCAGAGTTCGGCCCTTCATGTGGTTGAAAGGGATTGCAGAGAACCACAGCATCATCTCATCTGCTACCCTGACAACTCCAAAAGGGTCCTTTCATCACCTTCCCAGAGACACCAAGAGAGAGCTACATCCAAGGAAGCCCATTCCAAGAAACAAGCTCTTCACAAGCCTTTGTGTCTACTGATGAAAGCACGAGCAACTTTCTCTTACCTTTGAAGACCTGGACTGTATCCATCTAGATGATCTGGAGTACATGTAAATAGTCCCCAGCAGATGGCTCTTCTCACTTATAGAGCCAAGAAGTTTTACAAGAGGACAAGGAAAGTCTCCTAGCAATGAACCAGTGGAAAGTTTAGGCTGGACAAAAGCAAAGTGAAGTGTTACAACTATAACCAAACAGGACACTTTGTTAGAGAGTGCAAAGCACCAAGAACAAGTGGTGGCCAAGCACAAACCAGGCCAAACTACATTGATGGAGCTACCCAGAATGAGAAGCCCAAGCAATAAGCCGCAGTTGCTGTTGAAAAAGGAGGCTTTGACTGGAGCTTTCAGGTTGAGGATGCATCTCCAAACCAAGCACTGATGGCAGATCATGAAGAAGCCAAGGTATTGGAACATCTTTGTACACCTGAATGTATTGCTAAAGTTAACAGATATAGGTCCTATAACTTAGAGATGAGATCTGATCTTGAGCCCTTAAATATTTTAAAGCTGATTTCAAAAGGCCTAAAAATGATTACAAACTTCAGATAGAAGATTTAGAGAAAACCATTTCACCTCTTAAGGATGAACATACCAACTACAAGACTCAGATAAAAGATCTCATCACTAAGTTAACTGAATGCCAGGCTGAGCTTGTGATCAGCAAAGCCAGGGCAGAAAATTGTGTTCTTAAAGAAGAGACCTTCAAGAACATGATATCCTCATCCTTATGCAAAAGTTTGTTATCAGAATAAGCAGGGGTTGGGATCTACTGAGATAGCTCCTCTACACACTCTATTGTATGTAAGATCTCCAAAGTATGTAACTTGTGAAGATGAGATTCCCCTTATAGACCCTATTGATGAAGAGGATAAAGAGGATATAATGAAGGATGATTTTGAGAGGAGTGAAGAAGATCATCCTAAGAAGTGTCACTATTCTCCTAAGGAGAGAAAAGAATCTGGGATGACCAAGTCTAAGAGGAAGAACATGATCAGAAAAGCCAAGAGGAAATCAAAGAAGGATCAAGAAATCAAGGCCAATTTTAACTCTAAGCAGAAATAAGTGTTTATCACTACAGGATTTGAAGTGGTGAAGGCTGAAGACTCAACTATGAACTCTAGTACCAGGAGTTCTTGTTCATGTCCAACTCATTCTAGCAAAGAGAAGAAGGCTGATCAGCTGTGTACCACTGCTACATAGCTTGAACCATCCAATTCCAAGAGCAAGACTCACCCTAAGAAGTTTACTGCATCATCTGTGAAGATGAAGATGGAAATGGAAAGTGATCAAGTTCAGTCATTCTCTCAAAAGAAGACTCTCAGAAGGAAGCAAATGGATTGTATCATGTGTGGTAGTACTTTTCATCTTGGTAAGGATTGCATCTAAAATCCTAAAAGTGTTGTCCACATGATCAAAAACAAAACTTCTGAGAAGAAGAAAGAAAAACTAGCTTCGACGGAAAATCTTTTCCTTTCGGAAGCTCCAAGGTGAAGAAGAAGACAAGTGAAAACTTGCCTTCGGAAGAAAAGTTGGTCTTGAAAGAAAGGAATGCTTCTGAAGCACTAAAGCTTGCTGCAGTGAAAGCAAGATCTTCGGAAGGCTCAGGGAAAAACATCCAAAGTTGTCAGAACTTTTGAAGTGTTGAAGGTCAAGTCTAATCCTCCAAAGATTGGGTGGAAGATGAAGGAAGACCAAGCGACTGAAAGTTATTCATCAACAACAGTCAATGATCCTCAAAGCTTAAACATAGGATCACTTACTGTTACATTATCTTCAAACCAATTTGATAAGCCCAAGACCAATGAGGCTTGGGTTTCCAAATGTAACTAAACATCTCTTTTTATGTAGGAACAGCTAAAGACCAACGAGAAATGTCTGGATCATTGATATTGGTTGTTCCAGGCACATGAGAGGCAATGGCTCTTTGCTTCAAAATTTGAGAAAACTGATGGAGGGTCAGTTGCTTTTGGAGGAGATGCTAGAGGTTACATTACTGGAAGAAGCAGGGTCACAAATGGTAAGCTCAGCATGAAAAGGTAACTTTGTCAAAGAGCTTGGGTACAATCTACTGAGTGTATCCAAATTTTGTGATCAGAGACACAACAGGCTCTTCACTGAGCATGAATGCATTGTTCTCAAGCCTGGGGTGGTCATTCCTCAGGAGCATATCCTACTCAGGAAGCATTCTCAAGATGGACCTGTAGGTAACATCTCCCTCAGGAGACGTTTTCTTGCTTTCTATCTAAAGCAAATAGTGATGAGTCTTTCCTCTAGCATAAAAGAATGTGCCATGTAAACTTTAAAAACATGAATAATTAATTAAATGATTTGGTAACTGGAATTCCAAAGAAAGAGTTTACAAGTGATGACCACTGTGTAGTATGCCTGAAAGGGAAGCAACATAAAGTGTCTCACAAGCCAAAGGAAAGGAACTCTATCACTATTCCCCTACACTATATTACATATGGATCTCTTTGGCCCCACTAATGTAATGAGTTTAGGAAGGACCTCATATTGTTTGGTGATCACAAATGACTTCATAAGATTCACCTAGGTCTTTTTCCTTAGAACTAAGGATGTGACTCCTGAGATCTTGAAGAACTTCATTCTAAAAATTAAGAATCAATATGATCACAAGGTTGAAACCATAAGATGTGATCAAGGAACAGAACTTAAAAACCAAATCCTTGACACATTTTGTGATGAAAAAGGTATTACAAGACAAAATGGTGTTTTAGTGGTTAAGACTTATAGTAAGACTCCTTATTGATGAAAAACCAATCCTTAAAAACCATAAGATGTGATCCCAGGACTCCTCAGCAAAATGGTGTTGCTGAGAGGAGAAACAGGACACTTATTGAGACTGCAAGAACCATGTTGTCTGACTCTAAGCTGCCCATCACTTTCTAGGCAGAGGCAGTCAACACAACCTGCTATGTGCATAATAAAGTTTTAGTGGTTAAGACTTATAGTAAGACTCCTTATGATTCTCATTGGATGTCCTTTCACCATCTTGAAGCACCATCTTGCACCATCTTCCCAAGCTAAGGCTTATAGAGTATACAATCTCAGAACTAGAATAGTTGAGGAGTCAGCCAATGTGACCTTCAATGAGCACACTCCTAGTGTGAAGGTTCTGGTCCTGATTGGCTGTTTGATCTTGATTTAGTTACCAACTGTTTTAACAAATCTTATGAGAATGTTTCAGGATCTATAGGTAATTTATCAACAGGAGATCCTGATCCAAGATTTGAGTTAAGAAAACCATGCAAGCATTCTACCTCAGCTCCAGTGGTAACTAACCCTGCAAGTGAAGATCCTATCAGCACCAACATGATAAATTCAGCTGATACATCTGAGATGGTTACAAATTCTAGCTCAAAGGCTCAGAACTCAGGTGAAGGAACTTCAAATGTAAGAGGAAGTGGAGGTGGTGATAGTGATCAAGAATTTCTTGATACTGATAACTACTCCATAGAAGACAACATAAATTATGTCACACACTTATTGGATCAAATCTCTCTTGATAAGTGTGTTGATGTGGTAGGTGGTACTCCATTTCTATATCTGAATTTCTCAAATTTAGATCTCTCCAATCAACTTGCTGTGATCCCTCAACTCAGAATCCACAAGTCATACCCCACCATAAACATCATTGGAGATGTTGATATACGGGTGAGAACAAGAGGATAAACCTATGACAAAAATGTTTGTCTATACTCTTGCTTCTTGTCCCAGATAGAGCCAAAGAAGGTTGATGAGGCTTTGAAAGATGGAATTTGGGTTGAAGCAATACAAGAGGAACTGCTTCAATTCAAAAGACAAAAGGTTTGGAACCTATGTCCTATTCTTCAAGGGAAGACTATCATAAGAACCAAGTGAGTTTTTAGGAACAAGAAGGATGATAGAGGACTTGTCATCAAGAATAAGGCCAGACTAGTTGTTCAAGGATACACACAAGAAGAGAGAATTGACTATAGGGATGTCTTTGCTCCTGTGGCAAGACTTGAAGCTATAGGAATATTCCTGGCATTTGCCGCATCCAAGGATTTCAAGGTCTACCAACTTGATGTCAAGTGTGCTTTTCTATATGGGGTGATTGATGAAGAGGTGTATGTCAAGCAACCACCTGGATTTGTAGACCCAGATCATCTTGATTATGTCTGCAAGCTTAATAAAGCTCTTTATGGGCTGCACCAGGCTCCAAGAAAGTGGAATGAGACACTATCTCAGTATCTCTGTTAGCATGGCTACAAAAGGGGTACTATAGATAGAACTCTCTTCATTAAAGGAACAAGGAATGACTTAATGCTGGTTCAAGTCTATGTAGATGACATTATCTTTGTGTCAACTAATCCAAAGCTCTGCAAAGACTTTGAGAGGCTGATGAAAAATACATTTGAAATGAGCGCCATAGGGGAACTCAATTTCTTTATAGGTATTCAAGTGAAGCAAGTTGACAATGAAATCTTCATAAGTCAGTCAAAGTATGTACAAGACATTCTTACAAGATTCAACATGACTGATTATAAGGTTACAAAGACACCTATAGCCAAAAACCACTCCCTTGGACCTGATCTTGAGGGGGAGTGTGTGGATGAACATCTATACAGGGCTATGATTGGGTCTCTTATTTACCTCACAGCCTGCAGGCCTAATATTATGTTTGCCACATACATTTGTGCAAGATATCAAGCCAACCCTAAGATGTCACACCTAGTTGCTGTCAAGAGGATTCTTAAATATCTCAAAGGTGCTCCTAAGCTTGGGCTTGGGTATCTAAAGAATTCTGACTTCAGTCTGTATGCCTATACAGATAGTAACTATGGTGGCTGTGACATGACTGCAAAGTCTACATCTAGGGTATGTTAATTCCTTGGTGGAAGGATAGTGTCTTGGCAACGCAAGAAACAATCTTGTGTGTTTGTATCAACTGCTGAAGCTGAATACATTGTTGCTGCAAGCTGCTATGCTCAAGTGCTTTGGATTCAGAATCAGATGCTGGACTATGGATTCAACTTCAAAGAGACTCCCATCCATATAGACAATAACAGTGTTATCTCTATTACAGAGAATCCTGTGTAGCACTCATGGACAAAACACATCAACATCAGGTGTCATTTGATTAGAGATAATTTTAAAAAGAGATTAATCAAACTAGTCAAAGTTATCATAAATGAACAATATGTTGATCTGTTCATTAAAGCTTTTGATGAACAGAGATTTAAATATCTTCTATTCGCTATTAGGATGATTAATTTTGAGTAGATTTTCTTAAACTTAAATCAATTTTATTTCTAAAACCTATGTGTCCTAAGTTATCTATTTTATCACTTTCATAAGCCATATTTACTTTGGAAGAAAATTTTTAATGATATTCCTTAGATTTTTGAAAATTTTTCAAACATATTTTCTTTCGAAAGACATCAAGATGTCTTCAGAAGAACATTATGTCTTCAAATTCAAATAACTACTTATAAGACATTTACCTTCGAAAGAAATTCTGATATATTCTGAAGCCTAAATATGCTTCTAAGTACTTACAGTATTTGAAGGACAACTTTCTTCCAAAAGCAATTAAGTCTCGGAAGATTTATTTTCTTTAGAATAAAACTCCCAAGTCTTAATCTCTTCCAAAACCAAACATGTCTCAGAAGTGAAAATTTTCTAAGTATTTTCCTTCCGAAGCAAAATTGTCACAAATCTTAGGAATATCTTCTGAAGCCAAAATTGGCTTCGAAAGCTTTTTCTTAAAACTTCCGAAGACAAAATTACCTTTGGAAGATTTTCAACTTCCAAGAAAACTATCTTTTTGGGCACTTTTTCATAGGTGGAACCGACATTCGGATTTCAAAGTTTATTCTTTTGCATTAACTTTATCTCAAATCCATTTCATATATATTCTCTCAACGATTCCCCCTCTTTTCACTATCTTCTTCATCTTTATTTTCTCTAACCTAAATTTACTCACAAACCGCCCTTGTTCTTATCTTCTTTCACAACTAAACTACCTCAAAATGGCCAACCCTGACCACAAAAACCAACCTAATTTCTCCATGCATCTTCACAAGAAACATAATCAAGTTGCTCTGTTAGACTCTGAGAAAGATCCTGGTTTCTCATAGGTTTGCCGCTTTCTTACTCTATCAAACTACTTCAGCTCTCACCATAGATCCCCTACTCTATAAGGATCAGCTTTTGGAATTTTGGAGGACCTTCCAAGTGGTCACCATGGATGGGGAGAATGTAGTGTTTTCCATAGTGCAGGGGAGGACAGTCTTCATCACTCTAGCCTCCATAAACACTCACCTTCAGCTGGATGATGTAGAAGGTGACTTGTCTTTCCCAAAATCTGTTGTTAACCAGTCCTTTGAACAGATGGGCTATGATGGTGACTTCTTAGTCAAAACCTTCAGAAAGGGGAAGGTCTCCTCTTAGTGGAAGTACCTCCTTCATATGGTTATCCACAGGTTATCCAACAAACATGGAGGATGGGATCAGATTCCTGAAGAACTTTCCTTTATAGTCCATGCGATGGTTCAAGGAGTCAAGTTTAGGTATTCACAATTTGTATACACTCATTTACTTGAAAACTTGGACTCCTTAAAATCTTACATGTCCCCTAGATATGTCCAGCACATTCTCAACTGTGAACTGGGCTCACAGTTGAGGGGAACAGGTACTGTTGGACAGATAAAGCCCGGCATCTTCAAGACTATAAGGAAGCCAACTGTTGGCTTCTCAGGGGTAGAAACAGCCCTTATCCTAAAAATGTTAGAGCTCATTGCTCAAGGTGAGAATCTAGCAGCACCAGCTAGTGTTGAACCAACACCTTCTACTTCTCAACCACCAATACAGCCAAAAATAACCATAACCTACCAAATAAAATCCAAACAAACCCCTACACATGCTACTCAGCTTGTGCAGGTCCCTATATCATCATCCATACAAGAGGAAGTGGGCACTAGAGCTCCTACTTCTCCTGAGGAGCAAACCACTCCCATCTTACCAATAATCAGTGCTGAGGTTTCTCATGCTTAGCCTAATGATCTCATAACCACCCAAGCCTTAAGCCTTCACTTAGAGTCTCAAAACTCTAGTGAACAACCTTCAGGGGACAGTTACCATCCCCAGCCTCTTGATCTAAACCAACCAATCCCAAACCTTGAATTCTTTGATGATGAAGACAAGGGATTCAGTGAGTATCATGAGTCTTTCTTCTCCTCCCTTGCTCAAGGAGAGATGCGTACTCCTGTTTCTCCTATGTCTGGCCCACATCATCTACCTACTACTGAGGTGGATCTCCCTGAATCTGTTCAGGAGGTCCATATGGATGAGGCTCTCAGTTTAGCAAGTGGCTACAACACTAAGACCTCAACCATGGCAACCTAGCCCACTGACACTTCAATTGAAGCTGCCATGGTGCAGGGGAAATCCAGCAGCCAAGAATAAAGTGTTGGTGATGAGGAAGAAGACTTTGGTTCTATTCTCTCATCCCCCCATGATTCTTTTGATGAAGATGAGGGAGTCTGAAACAAAAGTGTAGGACCTTTAGAGGGTTCTTAACACCTAGTTAACACACTTAGGAGGATATTAATATCACTTAACAGTTCAAATAGGAAACTGAGAACTTTTACACATGATGCAATGCACAACACAAGTAAGTAAAGAACAAGAACACAAGATATAAGTTTTCAAGGAAGTAGTATATTGCTTCTCAAGTTCTATTACAAGTGTTTGCACTCATTTTAAATACAAGAACCTTAGACTCTTTATACTAATCCTACAACCATCAATTTACAAAAGACAGTTGGAAAGTGACTAATCTAGACAACAAGATCAGCCTAAAGTCAAAATACATATTGCCTTTTGACTAGTGACTATGACAGGCCATACAAAAACTTGCAGACAAAGACCTTATCTACTTTATCATAAAGCATGGGAATTTCACCAACTGATGATAGTTGGTGAACCACCAGAGTGGGCAGCGGACAGATGGTTGCTTTATGATAAAGTTGATGGAAAAGGTGACTTTTCTCTCTCTTCTAAAGGTAAATCAGTCTTATATTTATTCAACTTCAGAAGACTTTGTCTTGAGAGCTTCAGAAGACTTTATCTTTATACTTCAGAAGAGTTGAGTCTTTGGCTTTAGAAGACTTGACACTTAGTGTAAAGCTTCCTTATCATTTTCTTCAGAACTTATCCTTCGGAAGATTTCACACTTGGCATTCTTCTTTATATGTGTAAGCTTCCGAAGTTAGTTCTTCTTTGTTCCTTAGTGCATGTTGGAAGACCTGGTTGTTTTGGCATCTTTTGATTGATCCTTTGGTTGCATCAGCCTCTTAACCTCAGAGGTTCCTACAAACTCCCCCTAGGCTGACGCTACTAAAACAGAGAGGTCTTCAGATTGGGATAGTCCACATGAGAATCTTCAGAACTCCTTTCTTCATCAGTAGATCAGGATTCTTCAGACTCATGAAGTACCTTCTCATGTCATAGAGATCATGCAGAGGGAGTTCAAGCATGTCACTAGTGAAGTAGATATTGTTCTCCCTGATCTCTAGTGACATACCATCTATCTGGTTTTCATTGAATGCCCAGGATAGAATTGGTCTTCTAATAGAGAGAGGCTCTACTATGATGGGAGTTGGTTGAGAGCCCTCTACATGCACTTCCTCAGGATGTTCTGACTCATCCTGAGGTTGGGAGGAGGATGCCTTTCTTGTTTTGTTTCTTTGAAGATCTTCTTCTGGCCATCCTCTTTCTTCTCCCAGATGATTTTGACTGAGAGGGTTGGTTTTCTCTACCAGGTTCTTTAGTGGATTCCCTCTCAGTTGGGATCTCCTCTCTCCCAGGTTCAGAAGGAGAGGGAGGAGAACCCTGCTATAGGTCAGAAGATGAAGTTGGCTGTTGTGTAGCTTTAGGTGCAGGTGGTGTTGTCTCTATAGGTTCCACCTTTACCTCAACTTCAGGTTGAGCTTGACTTGATGATGAATGAAGATCCACAAGCTCTCCCTTTTAATCTTCTACTTGATCATCCTTATGTGCTCATCCATTGTAGATAGAGACATGGGACCAAGCCTCCTTCCGGAGAACCCATAAAGCTTCAAGAAGCTCATCATCTTCTGCCTATCTACAGACTTTTTCAGACTTTTCTGGATGATGGCTCTTGATTTAGCAGTCTCTTCCCTTTGCCTCTTTCTAGCAGCTTGTTTTTCTCTTTTAGCTCTCTCTTCTAGCTGCTTGTTATATTCAAATAAGATGTAATCATATGGCAAGGGAAGAAGTGTTGGTGCCTGATAGAGACCTGTGGCACTCAAGTAGTTGATCATCTTTAATCTTTTATCTTTATCAACTACTTGAGGTTGTTCAGCTGCCACAGTCTCTTCCTCAGGACTTTCCTGAACTGGGGAGAGAATAGGAATGTCCTTATAAAGCCTTTTCCTCCTCAATTCTTCTTTGTGTTTGAGGTTTAAGGCTGCATCCTCAGCTTCCTTTCTCTCCTTTGACAGCTCTGTGTATGCCAGTTCATTTAACTCATCCAAGGGGAGAGAGATGAGTTCATCAATATTATAGTTCCTGGTCCCCAGATAATTGAGTCTGGCTGCCCTTAGTTCATCTTCTTGAGTGTTTAAATAGGGGTAGCCCTGATTGCAGCTTGCATAAATCCTGGGGAACCACTAGAACTCTCTCCCCTTAGCTTCCTCTTCTTTTCTCTTTTTTCTTCTTCAATCTCCACAGCAGTGAGTTTTCTTTTGCCTTTGTCTACCACAGGCTGAGGAGAGCTTTGGCCTTCATTGCTTGGTTTAGCAGACAAGCTCTGGCCAGAGAGAGGTTGTGATGCACCATCACAGCTGATGCCTTACTAAGGGTATGGGGTGTTGGAGGAGATGTTGTCTCAAGGTTCACAGTTTCAGCCTCTGGGCCTTCAGTCAAGGCTTTCCCTTTGAAGCTAATCTTAGGGTCCACCTCAACATCCAGTTGACCAAAGGCTTCCACTGCTAGCCTCTGTCTATATAGTGCTGATCTCCTTTTGAATTCTTCCAGCATCCAATCTTGAATTTTACTGGCTAGTCTGGCAGCTTGTCTGTTATTGCTTGGGTTGACAAGTGCCAGATCTACCAGATTTATACCCTCATAGAAACTCAGGTTTGAAATGTTTAAGATTTCTAGTTGACCCTGAGCTCTAGAGAGTACAAGAGCTTTCCCTTCACTATCATACCCCCAACCCCAGATTGGGTTCTCAGAAGGGGCAGACATTGCTCTTGGTACTCCCTCCTTAAAAATTTGTAGTATTAACAAATGTAGATCACTGTCTAGAGGAGGTTACTGAGTATGGACCACTGCAAGAGAGGATGGTGAGTCCTCTATGTCTATACTCTGAGAGGAACTCCCAAGTTCTGTGATTGTTAGGATTTTCTCCCCCTTTTTGGTAGCATCACCCTCTTGCATAGGTGAGCTAGGAGATTTATCCATGACATCCGCAGGCAAGCTTACCCTTGAGATCGGTGATCTCAAGTTGCTGGTCATTGACCCTTTTCTGCAAGATAGTCACCTAAGATTCCAGGTGAGCTATCTTTGACACAAAGTAGGTGCACATGTTTGAAAGTTTGTGCACCTTTTGTTGCAGACTCCCCTCATCTTCAGATGAAGAATCGTAGGGGGATAAGAGGGTTGGACCTGAGTCTTCTCCCTCATCACCAGCATAGGTTTCTTGGCTGCTGGATTTCCCCTGCCTAATGACATCTTCAAGAGAAGTGTCAAGAGGGTGGGTTGCCATGGTAGAGGTCCTAGTGATGTTATCACTCGCAACAGTGATAGCCTCTGCCACATGGATCTCCTGGACAATCTGATGGATCTCCTAGACAATCTGAAGATCCACCTTAGTTTGGGGCGTCTGATGTGGGCTAGAGATAGGTGAGGCAGGAGAACTCATCGCTCCTTGAGTGTGGGAAGAGAAGAGAGACTCATGGTACTCACTGAAACCCAAATCTTCATCAGAGTAAAGTCAAGGCTAGGAAGTGGTTGATTTAAATCAAGAGGCTGGGGATGGTAACTTTCCCCTGAAGGTTGATCACTAGAGTGTTGAGACTCAGAGTGATGGCTTAAGGCTATTTGAGAGGGTGTGAGCTCATCAGGCTGAGCATGAGGAACCTCAGCACTGATACTTGCAAAGATGGGAGTGGTTTGCTCCTCAGGGGAAGTGGGAGCTCTAGTGTCCACTTCCTCCTGTGTAGGTTGTGATATGGGGCCTGCACATGCTCAATAGCAGGTGCAGGGGTTCGTTTGGATTTTCCGGTGTAAGTGATGGTAATGTTTGGCCTTGATGGTGGTTGAGAAGTGGAGGGTGTTTATTCATCACTAGCTGGTACTACTAGGATGTCACCCTGAGCAATGAGCTCAAACATTTTCAGAACTAGGGCTGTTTCTACCCCTGAGAACCCAACAGATGGTTTTTTCATTGTGTTGAAAATGTCGGGCCTCATATGTGCAAGTTTAAGAACATTTCCTGTTCCCTTCAATTGTGGTCCCAATTCACAGTTGAGAATGTGTTGAACATACCTGGGGAACATGTAATATTCTAAGGAGTCCAAATTTGCAAGTAAATTTATAAAAACAAACTAAGAGTACCTAAATTTGACCCCTTGAACCATCCCATGGACAATGAAGGAAAGGTCTTCTGGAATCTAGTCCCATCCTCCATGTTTGTTGGATAGGCTATGGATAACGACATGGAGGAGGTATTTCCATTGGTATGAGACCCTCCCCTTCTTGAAGGTCTTGACTGTGAAGTCTCCTTCATATCCCATCTGCTCAAAGGAATGGTTTACAGCAGTCTTTGGGAAGGACATTTCACCTTCCTCATCATCCAGCTGAAGATGGGTGTTTATGATGGCTGGAGTGATGAACAGTGTCCTCCCCTGCACTGTGGCAGACAGTGCCTTCTCCCCGTCCATGGTAACCTCTTGACAGGTCCGCCAGAACTCAAGCAATTGATCCTCATAGAGAGGAGGATCGATTGTAAGGAGGTGTAGTAATGAGACAAAGAAAGAACCTACAAACGTCTGAGAAGCTTGGATCCTTCTCAGGGTCTAACAGAGCAACTTGGTTATGTTGCCTATGCAGGTGCATGGAGAAATCCGGGTTGTTACGACGATCAGGGTTGGCCATTTGGAAGCTTTGTAGTGAAGGAAGGTAGATGAAATTTTGGGGGTAAGTTAGGTTAAAGATCAATGAGAGAGGTGAGATGAAAGAGAACCGTTTGGAAAGATATACACTGGATTTGAGACAAAGTTAATTGAAAAGATAAACTTTGAAATCCGGATGTGGGTCCTACTTTCAAAAAAAGCGCCCAAAAAATTAGTTTTCTTGGAAGTAGAAAATAACTTCCGAAGACAATTGTGGCTTCAGAAGATTTGAAACAAAGCTTCCGAAGGTAAATTATGCTTCGGAAGATATCCCTAAGAATTTTGAAAATTTTGACTTCGGAAGAAATGAGTAAGTCTTACGAGACTAAATTGCTTTCGGAAGAAATTTGTTCTTAAAATACATTAAATTGTTTATAAGAGACTTAAGCTTCGGAAGATACTTCAAGAATTTCTTCCGAAAGTAAATCTTAGATAAACAAGTTGAAGGATTTTTAAGACATAAATTTCTTCCGAAGACAATTTCACTTCTTCCGAAAGTAAAATTTTTTATCATTCTAAGGAATATCAGTTTAAAATTTTATTTTCTTCCAAAGAGAACTGGGCTTATGAGGTGAGCTAATAGACAACTTAGGACACACAATTTTTAGGAGAAAATTTGATTAAGTTATTTCAGAAAATCTATTCAAAGTTAATCATCCCAATAGCTGATACAAGATATTTAAATCTCTGTTCATCAAAAGCCTTTGTGAACAGATCAGCATATTGTTCATTTGTGTTAACTTTGATTAGTTTTATCAAACCCTTTTCAAAGTTATCTCTACTCAAATGATACCTGATGTTGATGTGTTTGGTCCTTGAGTGCTGCACAGGATTCTCTGTAATAGAGATAGCACTGTTGTTGTCTATATGGATGGGAGTCTCCTTGAAGTTGAATCCATAGTCAAGCATCTGATTCTGAATCCAAAGCACTTGAGCACAGCAGCTTGCAGCAGCAATGTATTCAGCTTCAGCAGTTGATGCAGACACACAGGATTGTTTCTTGCATTGCC
Source organism: Flaveria sonorensis (assembly GCA_025506505.1). Lineage (NCBI taxonomy): Eukaryota > Viridiplantae > Streptophyta > Magnoliopsida > Asterales > Asteraceae > Flaveria > Flaveria sonorensis. The sequence continues at coordinate 41,993,764 of CM046424.1, read as the reverse complement.
AGGAGACTATCTTTCCACCAAGAAATTGACATCCCCCAGAGGTTGACTTTGCAGTCATATTGCAACCACCATAATCACTGTCTGTATATGCATACAAACTGAAGTCAGAATTCTTTGGATACCAAAGGCCTAATTTTGGAGCACCTTTGAGATACCTAAGAATCCTTTTGACCGTGATAAGGTGTGACATCTTGGGGTTGGCTTGATATCAAGCCTGCTAGCAGTAAGGTACATGAGTGACCCAATCATGGCCCTGTAGAGATGTTCATCAACAGACTCACCCTCAAGATCAGGACCAAGGGAGTGATTTCTGGCTATGGGTGTCTTTGCAACCTTACAGTCAGTCATCTTGAATCTTGTGAGTATGTCCTGAACATACTTTGACTGACTTATGAAGATGCCATCTTCAACTTGCTTCACTTGAATACCTAAAAAGAAATTGAGTTCCCCCATGGCACACATTTCAAATCTGTTCTTCATAAGCATCTCAAAGTCTGTGCAGAGCTTTGGATTAGTTGAACCAAAGATTATGTCATCCATATATAGTTGAACTAGCAATATGTCGTTTCTTGTTTCTTTGATGAAGAGAGTCCCATCAATAGTACCTCTTTTGTATCCATGCTGACAGAGGTATGTTGATAGTGTCTCATACCACTTTGTTGGAGCCTGATGTAGCCCATATAGAGCTTTATCAAGCTTACAGACATAATCAGGATGATCCGGGTCTGCAAAGCCAGGTGGTTGTCTAATATAGACTTCTTCATCAATCACCCATAGAGAAAGGCACACTTCACATCAAGCTGGTAGACCTTGAAGTCCTTAGATGCAGCATAAGCCAGAATATTCTTACAGCTTCGAGTCTAGCTACTGGAGCAAAGACATCAGTGTAGTCAATTCCTTCTTCTTGAGTGTATCCTTGGACAACTAGTCTTGCCTTGTTCTTGATGATAATCCCTCTATCATCTTTCTTATTCCTAAAAACCCACTTGGTACCTATAACAGTCTTCCCTTGAGAAGAGGGCATAAGTTCCAAACCTTCTGTCTTTTGATTTGAAGCAATTCTTCTTGCATTGCTTCAATCCAGCTTCCATCCTTTAGAGCCTCATCAACTTTCTTTGGCTCATTTGGGATAAGAAACAAGAATGTAGACAAACATGACTGTCATGAGTTTGTGCTCTTGTTCTCACCCCTGAGTCAACATTTCCAATGATATTTGTGGTATGTGACTTGTGGATCCTGAGTTGAGGGATCACAGCAAGTTGGTTGGACAGATCAAGATTAGAGAAATTTTGATCTGGCAAAGAAAGTCCCCCACCACATCAGCACACTTATCAAGAGAAACTTGATCCAATGAGTGTGTGACATCATTGATGTTGTCTTCAATGGAGTGGTTATCAGCATCAAGAAATTCTTGATCACTGTCACCACCACCAGTTCTTCCTGCATTGGAGGTTCCTTCTCCTGAATTTGAGCCTCTGAACTGGACTTTGAGGGTAATTCAGTTGAATCAGCAGTATTTGTCATGCTTGTGCTGATTGGAGCCTCTATGACAGGGTTAGTCACCATTGGAGCTGAAGTAGTCTTCTTGTTTGGTCTTCTCAGCTCAAATCTTGGGTCAGGATCTTCTGTTGACCTGTTATCCATAGATCCTGAAAATTCTCACAAGATTTGTTAAAACATTGGTAACTAAATCAAGATCAAATAGCCAATCCGGACCAAACCTTTCACACAGGGTGTGTGTTCATTGAAAGTTACATTGGCTGACTCCTCAATGATTCTAGTTCGAGATTGTATACTCTGTAAGCCTTAGCTTGAGAAGAGTATCCAACAAAATGTCCATCATCTGATTTCTCAGCAAACTTAGCTATTTGATCTTTGGTATTCAAGATGGTGCAAGGACATCAAATGTTCTGAGAAAACCAATAAATGGTCTCCTTTTGTGCCATAGTTCATAAGGAGTCTTACTATGTGTCTTAACTACCAAAACTCTATTCTGCACATAGCAGGCTGTGTTAACAGCCTCTGCCCAGAAGGTGATGGGCAGTTTAGAGTCAGACAACATGGTTCTTGCAGCTTCAATAAGTGTCCTTGTTTCTTCTCTCAGCAACACCGTTTTGCTGAGGAGTCCTGGGGGCACTATATTGTCTTGATATACCCTTTTCATCACAAAAGCATCAAGGATTTGTTTTTAAATTCTGTTCCTTGATCACATCTTATGATCTTGACCTTGTGATCAGATTGATTCTCAATTCTCAGAATGAAACTTTTCAAGATTTCAGGGGTCTCATCCTTAGTTTTAAAGGAAGAATACCCAAGTAAATCTTGTGAAGTCATCTGTGATCACCAAACAATGAGGTCCTTCCTAGACTCATTACACTGGTTGGGCCAAACAGATCCATATGTAACAAGTGTATGGGAGTAGTGATAGAGTTCATTTCCTTTGGCTTGTGAGACACTTTGTGTTGTTTACCTTTCAGGCATGCAACACAGTGGTCATCACTTGTAAACTCTTTCTTTGGCATTCTAGTTACCAAATCATTCTTAATCAGTTTATTCATGTTTTTAAAGTTTACATGGCATATTCTTTTATGCCAAAGGAAAGACTCATCACTATTTGCTTTAGACAGAAAGCAAGACACTTCTCTAGAGGGAGTGGTTTCATGTAAATCCATCTTGTACATGTTCCCTCTCCTGGGAGCTCTAAGCAAAATATGCTCCTGAGGAATGTCAACCCCGGCTTGAGAACAATGCACTCATGCTCAGTAAAGATCATGTGATGTTTTTGGTCACAAAATTAGGACACACTCAGAAGATTGTATCCCAGCTCCTTGACAAAGTTTACCTTCTCAATGCTGAGCTTACCATTTGTAACCTTGCCCCGGCCAGTAAAGTAACCTCCTGCATCTCCACCAAAAGCAACTGGTCCTCCATCAAATCTTTCAAAGTGTTGAAGCAAGGACTCATTGCCTGTCATGTGCCTAGAGCAGCCGCTATCAATAATCCAGACATTTCTGCTGGTCTTTAGCTGTCCCTGCACAAAAAGAGATGATTTAGTTACATTTGGAAACCCAAGCCTCTTTGGTCTTGGGCTTATTAAGTTCAGATGAAGGCAATAGAACAGTAAATGATCCAATGTTCAAGCTTAAAGGATTATTTGATGTTGCTGCAGAAGAACTTCCAATCTCAAGATCTTCCTTCATCTTCCACACCACCTTTTGGAAGATTGGGCTTGACCTTAATTGCTTTGGAAGCTTTTGTGGCTTCAGAAGCTTTTGAGACAGATCCTTCGGAAGATTTTGCTTTCATTGCAGCAAGCTTTAGTGCTTCAGAAGCATTCCTTTCTTCCGAGACCAACTTTTCTTCCGAAGGCAATTTCTTCTTTGCCTTCTTCTTTATTTTGGAGCTTCCGAAGGAAACAAATTTTCCTTCCGAAGCTTGTTGTTCTTTCTTCTTCCCAGAAGTCTTCTCTTTTATCAAGTGGACAGTACCTTTGGATTGTAGATACAATCTTTAGCCAAATGAGAGATACTACCACACATGACACAGATCATTTGCTTCTTTCTGGGAATCTTCTTGTTTGAAGAGGACTGATATTGAACACTTCCCTTCTCTTTTTTCATCTTTTCAGATGATACATCAAGCTTTTTAAGGATAGGCTTGCTATTGGAGATGGGTGATTCAGGCTGTGCAGCAGTGACACATAGTTTATCAGTTTTCTTCTTGTTGTTGCTGGAGTGAGTTGAAGCTGAAGTAGAACTCTTGGTACTTGAATTCTTAACAAGATCTTCAACTTTATCACCTTGAACCCTGTATAGACAAATACTTGTTTTTGTTTGGGATCAAAGGTGGTCTTGACCTCTTGAGCTTTTCTTGATCTTCTTTTTGCTCTTTTGATCAAGTTCTTTCTCTTGGTCTTGCTCAAACCAGCTTCTTTTTCCTCCTTAGGAGCATGGTGACCCTTTTTGGATTGACTCTCTTCACTCACCTCAGAGTCATCCCTCACCTTCTCCTCTTCATCCTCTTCATCACTGGGGTCTATGGATGGAAGCTCATCTTGACCAGTTCCACACCTTAGAGATCTAACTGATAGTAGAGAGTGTGGAGGAGCTATCTCACTAGAGCCCATTCCCTGCTTGTTCTGATAACACACTTTTGCATGTAGAGATGAGGATATCATGTTCTTGAAGGTTTCCTCTTCAAGAACACATTTTTCTGCCCTGGCTTTGCTGATCACAAGCTCAGCCTGGCATTCAGTCAACTTGGTAATGAGATCCTTAATTTGAGTCCTGTAATTTGTTTGCTCATCTTTAAGAGTTGAAACTGTTTTCTCTAGATCTTCTATTTTAAGTTTATAGTCGCTTTTAAAATATTCAAAGACTCAATGTCAGATCTTATTTCCAAGTTGTAGGACCTGTATCTATTAACTTTAGCAATACATTCAGGAGAACAAAGATGTTCAAGTACCTTAGCTTCATCATGATCAGCCATGAGTGCTTGGTTTGGAGATGCATCTTCAACTTGAAAGCTCTAGTCAAAGCCTCCTTCTTCAATAGCAACTACAGCTTGCTGTCTTGGCTTCTCATTCTGGTGCCCTCCTTCAGTGTAGTTTGGCCTGGAAGAAGCTTGGCCACTATTAGACTTGGGTGCCTTGCATTCTCTAGCAAAGTGTCCCATCTGGTTACAGTTGTAACACTTGACTTTGCTCTTGTCCAGCCCTAACTTGCTACTAGCAGCATTGCTAGAAAACCTTCTCCCAGTCCTCTTGTAGAACTTTTGGGCTCTGTGAGTAAGAAGAGCCATCTGCTGAACTATCTCCATATATTCCAGATCATCTGGATGGATACAGTCTAGGTCTTTAAGAGTAAAGAGAACGTTGCTTGAACTTTCATCAGTGGAAACAAAAGCTTGAGAAGAGCTTGTCTCTTGGAAGGGACTTCCTTGGATGTAGCTCTCTCTGGGTGTCTCCGGGAAGGTGATGAAAGGTCCCTTTTGTGAAGTCTCAAGGTAGCAGATAAGATGATGTTATGGTTCTCTGCTATCCCTTTCAACCACATAAAGGGCAAAACTCTGGTGAGTATTGGAGTTACCAGATGAATTTTGCATGTTCATCTCCATCTGGTATCCACTGAGTATCCCATATAGCTCAGTGAGAGTGAGGGTGTTGAGATTTTCAGTCCTTTTAATGACCACACAATAGTGTGTCCATTGTCTTGGAAGAGAGGACATGAACTTTCTTACAATATCCTTGTTTTCAATGGTCACTCCAATATCAGCCAGAGTATCCATAATCTCAACATACCTGAAGTATTGTTGAGTCATGGTCTCACCTGTTTTGAAGGTGAAACTTTCAAACTGCTGCTTCAGGAGATCTTTCTTGTTCTCCTTGGTTTCATTTGAACCCTCATACATGAGTTTCAGTGCATCCCATAGCTGTTTGGCGGTCTTGCACTTCTTGAAACCTCTGTAGATGGAGTTCGGAAGAGCAGTTTGGAGGGCTGTCATAGCTTTCTAATCAATATCAATTCTTTTCTAGTCTTCATCAGAAAAATCAGCTTTCTCCTTTGGTATCATGCCACCCCCAGCAGCAGCTGAAGTGGTGCATGGTACATAAGGTCCGTTGACAACAGACTCTCACATCCTGGAATCTTAAGACTTTATAAAGCCTTCCATTCTTTGACACCAAGTGTCAAAATCCTCAGGAGTGATCAGTGGGGATTTTGTCATGGTTCCAGATTCCATATCAGCTTTTGAGATAGCTTCCATTTGAAGAGTTAAGTGATGTGTGTTACTAAGAGGTTTTGAAGATGGTGAGATCTTGCAAACAAGAGCCTGAATGCTCTGATACCAAATTCAGGACCGTTAGAGGGTTCTTAACACTTAGTTAACACACTTAGGAAGATATTATATCACTTAACAGTTCAAATAGGGAACTGAGAACTTTTACAGATGATGCAATGCACAACACAAGTAAGTAAAGAACAAGAACACAAGATATAAGTTTTCAAGGAAGTAGTATATTGCTTCTCAAGTTCTATTACAAGTGTTTGCACTCATTTTAAATACAAGAACCTTAGACTCTTTATACTAATCCTACAACCGTCAATTTACAAAAGACAGTTGGAAAGTGACTAATCTAGACAACAAGATCAGCCTAAAGTCAAAAGACAGATTGACTTTTGACTAGTGACTATGACAGACCATAGCTCACTTGACTTTTCTACTACAAAAGTCCAAAAAGAAACAAATACAGAAACTTGCAGACAAAGACCTTATCTACTTTATCATAAAGCATGGGAGTTTTACCAACTGATGATAGTTGGTGAACCACCAGAGTGGGCAGCGGACAGATGGTTGCTTTATGATAAAGTTGATGGAAAAGGTGACTTTTCTCTCTCTTCTAAAGGTAAATCAGTCTCGTATTTATTCAGCTTTGGAAGACTTTGTCTTGAGAGCTTCGGAAGACTTCATCTTTATACTTCGGAAGAGTTGAGTCTTTGGCTTCGGAAGACTTGACACTTAGTGTAAAGCTTCCTTATCATTTTCTTCAGAACTTATCCTTTGGAAGATTTCACACTTGGCATTCTTCTTTGTATGTGTAAAGCTTCCGAAGTTAGTTCTTATTTGTTCCTTAGTGCATGTTGGAAGACCTGGTTGTTTTGGCATCTTTTGATTGATTCTTTGGTTGCATCAGCCTCTTAACCTTAGAGGTTCCTACAAAAAGGTGCAAAAACTAACTAAAACATGCACCTATTTAGTCTTAAAGATAAGTCACCTATAATCTCAGGTGACTATCTTACAAAGGAGGTCAATGACCAGCAACTTGAGATCACCGATCTTAAGGGCAAGTTAGCTGAGAGACTAGTCAGGTCCACAAAAACCTATGGATGTGACAGACCCAACCCCATGCTCACCTATGCAAGAGGGTGATGCTACCAAAAGAGAGAGAAAGTCTAAGAAATCACTAAACCTGGGAGTTCTTCACAAAGTATGGACTTTGAGGACTCACCACCCTCACTTGCAATTGTTCATACTCATCAACCTCCTTAAGTCTACATAGATGTGGACTCAATCATACAAGCTTGTTTGAGTAGGGTATTCCCAGAGCTATGCCTACCCCATCTTATCACTCTAAGAATCCAACCATTGGATGGAGATATGGCACTGATAGAAGAGCTCTGGTCTTCTCTAGATCTTAGGGGCAACAGGAAATATTCAACTTCTCCAAGTTGAGATTCTATGAGAGCACCTACCTGCTAGGTTAGCAGATAGGATTCAAGAAAGAGTGCTAGAAGAGTTCAAACAAAGATAAAAAAATATATAAACAGAGGCTAGCAGGTAAGACTATTGGTCAACTGAATGTTAAGATGGACCCTAAGATTAGCTTCGAAGGGGAAGCCTTGATTGAAGGCCCAGTAGTTGAACCTTTGAACCTTGACACTGGAACTTTTTCAACACCCATTACCCATAGTAAGGCACCAGCTGGTGAAGGTGCTTCACCTCCTCTCTCTGGCCAGAGCTTGACTACTGTACCAAGCAATGAAGGCCAAAGCTCTCTCCACCCTAAGTCACCAAGGCCTGTGAGTGACAAAGGGAAAAGGAAACTGACTCCTGAGGAGATTGAAGAGGCGGAGAGAGAGAGAGAGAGAGAGAGAGAGAAAGAGGAAGCCTAGGGGAGAGAGTTCAAAGGAGTCTCCAAGCTTCATGGAAGCTGCTATCAGGGTGGTCCCCAGGCCAAACACTCAAGATGATGAGTTGAAGGCAGCCAGGATAAACTACTTGGGGACCAAAAACTACAATGTGGATGAACTACTCTCTCTTTCCTTTGATGAACTGAATGAACTTACTGATAAAGAGTTGTCCAAGGAGAGGAAGGAGGCAGAGGATGTAGCATTGATCCTCAAGAACAAGGTAGAAAGGAGACAGAAATGGCTCTACAAGCATGCTCCCACCCTCTACCCAATTCAAAAAAGTCCTGAGACAGAGGTTGTGGCAACTGCATAATCTTAGGTAGACAAGGAAGCTGATAGAGTGCACATGATCAACTACATGAGTTCCACAGGCCTCTATCAGGCATCTACACTTCTTCCCTTATCATATGAGTATGTTAAATTTGAGTGTCTCAAGCAGCTGGAGCAACAAGTCATCAAAGAACAAAAGGCTGCTAAGAGAAAACTAAGGGAAGAAGTTACAATGTCAAGAACCATCATCCAAAAGAGCCAAAAGAAGTCTGCTGATAGACAAAGGATGATGAGCTTCTTGAAGTTGTATGGATTCTCTGGAAGGAGGCTTGGTCCAATGTCTCTATCCACTATGGATGAGCATATCAAGGTGATCAAGCAGAAGATTAAGAAGTGAGAGCTTATTGACTTGTATTCTCCACCAAGTCCAGCTCAACCTGAAGTTGAGGTCAAGGTTGAACCCCCTGAGACAACACAACCTGGACCTAGAGCTGCATCTCAGCCAACTTCATCTTTTGATTCACAGCAAGGTCCTCTTCCCTCTCCTTCTAAACCTGTAAGAGAAGAGAACCCAACTAAGAGAGGCACAGTAGAACAACCTGGTGCTGAAGAACAGTCCTCTAAGTTAAAAACTTCAAAGAGGATGAAAAGGATGGCCATGTAGAGTGTTCCTAAGAAGAGGTCTAAGGCATCCACCTCTACACCTTAGGATGAGTCAGAGCATCCTGAGGTTGTGCAAGAAGAGGCTGCTCAACCAACTCCAACTCAAGTAGTGCCTCTTGCAACTGGAAGACCCATCTTGTCTGGGACCTTTGCTGCTAATCTAGACAGGTGGTATGTCATCAGAGATCAAGGAGGTCAAGATGTCTATTTCTGGAAAGGCATGCTTGATCTTCCTCTACATTATCTCCATGACATGAGAAGGTATTATGAGGGTCTGAGGGATCCTGACCAGATAATAAAGAAAGGTATGGTCTTGATCCTAATGAGGACTGCCAATATTTGAATAACTTCTCTATTTTGGTAGCATCAGCCTAGGAAGAGTTTGTAAGGTTGTATTAGAAGGCTGATGCAACCAAAGAAGCCAAACAACCAGGAGCTTCCTGCATGCATGCACTGATGTACAAGGTAGAAGTTACTTTGGAAGTTTTACACTCATAACAGAAATTATTCTAAGTGTAAAATCTTCTGAAGCCAAAGATAAAATCTTTCAAAGCCAAAGATGAAGTCTTTCGAAGCTTAAACGACAAAGTCTTTTGAAGCCAATGAAGTGAAGACTGATTTCTTCGAAGACAGAGAAGACATGCTTCTCTGATGTACTTTTACATAAAGCTGACTTACTTTCCGCTGTAATTCTGAAGACTCACCAACTTATACAAGTTTGTGAAAAGGTCCATACTTTAGCATACTGTAGATTATGATCTTGAGTCTGTAACTTCCTACTTTATACCTTTTATCATTTTTCTAATATATTAGGATGTGAGCTATGGCATGTCATAGTCACTAGTCAAAAGGCAATCTGCCTTTTGACTTTACATTGATCATGTTGTCTAGATTAGTGTTTCCAGTTGGCCTTCAAAGTATGGCCAGTTGTAGGATGTAGTATAAAGTATCTTAGGTCCTTGTATTTCTTTAATGCTTTGTAACACTTATAAAAAAACTTGAGAGCAATATACAGCATCCTTGAAAACCATATTAGTCTATTCTTGTTATTAATTCTGTCTCATTGTTCTCATTGTTTTACTTGTGTTCTTAGTATCATTTACATAAATCCGGTTCCCTATTTGATCTGTTAAGTGTTCTAACACTCTACTGATTGTATTGACCATCTTTTAACTGGTCCTGCAATATATATATATATATATATATATATGGAAAGGTTAGAATACAAAGTCTATTTTTTGTACAATGTGTGCAAAGTTATCGCGCAAGAAAAACTAATTTACGAATGGAATTATCATGCAATTGGCGGTACGATTCACATAGGGAAGAAATTAGTACACAATGGTGGAATTATCATGATGTATGTATTATTACTAATACTTACATCTTTGCATGATAATTTAACGCAAGTGAAATTCTTTATACCTAATAATTTCATCATACAATTTGTACACTTTGTATAAAAAAAAGACTTTGCATTCTAAACTTTTTGTACATATATAATTATAGTTTATATCTCTATCTATATATTATTTTAGTTTTCTATAATTTATATATAAGTAGAAATTAAGCCCGCGTGATGCGGCACATTTGCGAACTTCGTTGCGCATGATGCAGTATGGTAACCTTAACGTAATTAAGTATATAAAAGCAACGTATACGTAAGATCGAGAATAATCCAGTAAGATCGATCTCATGATTGAAACGCAAAATGAATCAAACACAGATATTAGAATGAACAAGAAGAATGAGATCAAGTATGAACACAATCACAATGGAAATAACTTCAAATATTTCTTTCTGATAACTTTTATTACAAGTGATAGTTTCCAAGTTCCTTAAAGATTAAAGAAGAAAATTTCTATTTATAATAAACCTATAGTTCTCGTGCGAGAACAACCTCTCATGCAGACACCCTGTTCTCGCGCGGATACTGATACTTCAAAAGCTTGTTTTGGTTTCCCAAGCCTCTAGATTCAACCCTTACAATCTCCCCCCTATGATTGGTGAATCAAATCTTCAAAAATCCACATCTACAACTTTATAGTTCCCGCCAAAAGCATATTATTGTTATTTAGGGCCTTCGTGATCAACCAACCAAATTGAGCAGCTATAAAATAAATAGATTCATCAACTTCAATTCAACAAGCCTGAAGCCTCATCAAATCATCTTTTCCGAATTTGAGCAAGTCAATAGGGTCGATGATACAAAAAATTTTATTTTCATAATAAATGGCCGTATTCCTAGTGTTCTTTTCACAAACCCATCTCATAAGTTATGACATACTGTTAATCGGCATAGGAGCATGGATTAGAATCTTCCTAGAATACTTAGGATGCTTGAAAACTATTATCTTCATTGGCATATTAGTTTTGGGGTCAATCCTAGACTCATCTTCAATGACTTTGGATTTAGCAGTCTTAAGTTCTGGAAGTTGGTCTTACTATGTCTCCATATCAAATTCCTTATCCAGTTAGCTTTGCTATAGTTGCTTGGGTTAATAAATGGTACTCATCCTATAGCATAAAGATCTAAAGCTCTGATAGTGTGAAAACCATGCTCATGAAGATAATACTCTATAGCTCCAGCTTTCCTCTCAAGATATACGTCTTTTTCTCAGCATCATACGCCCAACACAACACAATGTCTAAATTTCCATACCGAGTAAATGGTTTAGAATGTCTAAGTGTATGAACTTGTGCTGGTGGAAATGTAGCAGACATAATCAAATTTCCAACTTCTCTAATAGCAGGTTTTCCTGTTAGATCAGAAGGATTAATTGTATAATATTTGTCCTCAACTCCTGAGTCCATTGGTATCTCACCTTCTTCTAGCCGAATATCAAAGAATAAACTATTAAGACTATTGTCAAATATATCTGCATAATCAATAATCTACTCAACATCATCAAAAGGACCTACATATTCATTCGACTTCTCAGCTAAGATTGCTCCTGAAAAGTTTAGAACGTTTTCTCATATAGCTCTTTTGTAGCTAGATCAAGAGGTTGGTAATCCTCTGGATCATCAGATGTTAGTCCTGAGACATTATCAGAACCTGACTCTCCAGAAGGACTCGCAATTAAGGCCAGATCTCCATCGTGATCATTATCACCATCATCCTTCTTCTTACCTTTATCATCTTTACTATCACCACTATTATCACCATTATCACTATCATCTCCATCATCCCCATCATCATCAACATTCTCATTAGCATCATCATAATCCACCTTGTCTAAACCATTATCTTCTTCTTCTCCTTGAGAACTCTTCATAATGTGCTCTGGAGTGACAATCACATCAACAGAAGCTTGTGTCAAAGGTTGATCTTCAGTAACATCCACAGTATTAACCACATTAGGTTTAGGATCAACTGCGGTAGTCTTTGTCCGTTGAACTTCAACAACAGGCTCTAGATCAACAGTGTGCTCTCTATTCAATTCTCCAAGCTTAGAAGTTCTTCCTTTATTAGGTTGCATTGATTCTCCATGATCTACATATAGGTATATAAGAGTTACAGCTAATGTTCTAAGCTCTTAATCTTTGTATCCTTTTCTTGATTCTCTAACTGTAGATAATGAATTAGCTTAGTCTTATCCAACATCTCTCTCTCTCCAATAACTATATCCTCTGTTCTAACGTACAAGAGTTAGTGAGCTAGAGGATGTTCCAGTAGTACTTCTATGCTCAGGAGGAGTTCTGCAGATAATCCATGTCAATAGAAGCATCTTCATCTTGAGTTCTAGGAGGTGTACTTTGCATATCATCGGTAGTAGGCATTGGTGAATCAATTATAGTAGTTAATTTGGTAACAATCATAGGAATCTCCTGATGTATAGCCTCACTAACATTCATCGGAGGCTCAAAAAATGGTATATCTCTACTTGGTGAGACAGCGGTCATAGGGGTTTTAGGTCATCTAAAAACAATACCCCTTAATCTACCCCTACCACATCCACTACTATCAGATGCAGCTTTCATCCTTGCTACTACTTTCTTCCTCTTCTTTGTAGTAGGAGAATCATCTAAAATAATATCAGTATTAAAATCATCAGCAGTGTGTTTAGTCGGTGTAGCCGACATTCTCGGTCTCTCTTGTAGAATCTAAGGCACTTTGCCTGTATCATCACTTGCCGTTTCTTCTCCCAAACTAATATCAAACCAAGAATCAACCTCTTCATCAGAAGTCAAAGATCTTTGCTAAGTGGATCTTCCCGGCACATCATAAGGAGTTTTAGATGGTGAAATTGTATGTTTAGTCTGATGGGACATATTTTCAGCTTGTTGATGTTGCTACTCTGCTTGATCTGGTTGGAAATCATCAGAAAATCTACTAAGTTTTGCATAGTGATTCCCCTTCTAGGCATTCCCTCTAGCACCCATTAAGTAAGTGAAAATATCCTTCTTCATTACCATCACTAAATAAGTAGAAGTATCCGGATTAGGTAACTCAGGATGAGCAGCATTAACAATCAGCTGGATAAACCTTGGATACATTATGAACTTCTTTCTAATATAAGCTAATATGTTCTTCTACATCTCAGTGAATATTGCTATACAAATGCTGTATGGAAGATCGTCAACTAGAGATACAAGGAAAGAACTAAACACAGCAATCAGACTATATAATCTAGCCTTCAAGTTACTCAGGCAATGGACCACTATATGACATAGAAACTACTAGAAAGTTGGTATATGCTTCTTTTCAAACAATGGATACCTATAGTCATAACCCATCCTCTGTAACCAATCTCGAGCAGCATCATCATCAATCTTCACTAGGTCATTAGCCTAATCTCCCAACTGTAATACTCTGTTAATGATCTCAACATAATAACTACCCATCTTCCCTTCACAGTGGTAACTATGCACTGTTCTCCCACTTTATCTCTTTCATTCGCAACTAAATTCTAGAAGTCATTAATGACCTCTGAATATATAGTAGGATTAGCTTAAATGACAAAATAAACTCGTGAAGACTTGAACCCTTCTATGAGTGATCAGATAGAACCTTTTCTTCTGCAACGTCTCCTAAATAAGCCACAACATTATGGTTTTTGTTATAAAACCAATGATCAGGCCATCTGTATAAGAAAACAAACACTTAATCAGCTTCAAATTTAACTAAATCTGAACTTGAAAATTTTTACAAAATAGAACTTCTCGCGAGAAAGCGTTACTTATCGCATGAACTTAGTTTTACCAAAAGTTAACTTATTGCGCGAAAGCTTTACTTATCGCATATAACACTTGTGATCAAAAGTCAACTTATCACGCGAAAGCTTTACTTATCGCATATAATACCATTCGCGTGTGATTAGTTCTATGCGATAAGCAAGATTTCACGTCTGTTCATTTTCAAATCAACTTTTTACGTGCGAGATCTGAAATTACCCATTTTCAAATTTTCACATTTTAACATGTTTTAACTGTTAACATATGTTGATTAAGTTTCATTTATCATAATTTTGAGCATTATTTGATTTAATTTCATAATATGTCAAGTTTATAAATAATGTTAGAGTCTGATTCAAAATTAATCATACCTATTCAATCAAACATCGAGTAAATACCATGTATACGCACTATTTTCAGCGAAATAAATATGGGAATCGATGTGTAAAGAAGAATCGGGCCAACACTTAGAAATTTTTTAGTGAAAAATCAGAACAATATGATGCAACTACTAAACCAATCGCACAACTGTTGCTTTTATAACCTTTTGACTTCTCTCGCAAGAAGTCAAGCCTTGCTTTTTCCATTTTTAACTTTTAATGTTTTAACTTTCAACTTTTTCAAACACATTAAAACTTTTTGATTATATTGTTCAACTACATAAAGAATAATTAACCAGGAACCTTTATTTTATCAACATATCACACTATCAAAAATTAAAATCTTTTTTTTTTAATTTTAAATTTTCAAATCTTGAAATCTACAATGCAAATAAATTCTAGAAAACATAACTAAAATTTTATAAACTTTCTATTATAGGATCATACTTCTCAAAAATTGATTATTAACGTTGCATGACCGGTAAAGGAGGGTAATGCAACAGTTTCACAAGGTTGGAGGGAACAAATAACACTTAATAGATCAAATAGGGAACCGAAAAATGAAACAAAGAACAAATATAAGAACACAAGTAGAACACAAGTAATTGGTATTCAAGAATAATGTTTATTGCTATCAAGTGTTTTACAATTGTTACAAAGCTTAGTCCTAAGGACTGGTTACTTGAGATACTTTATACTACATCCTACGGTCGAGCATACTTTGAAGGCCAGCTGGAATACTAATCTAGACAACAAGATCAATGCAAAATAAAAAGAAATATTGACTTTTGACTAGTGGCTATGAAATGACAGAGTTCAAATCTTTATCTATTACAAAAAGGATAAAAGTACAAAGTAGAAAGTTACAGACTCTAAGACATTAATCTACTATTGACAAAAATATGGAGATATCACCAACTTGTATAAGTTGGTGAGTCTTCAGAGATGGCAACAGATAGTGGTTTAGATTTTGTCAAAAGCATGTTAGAGGAAGCATGTTTTCTCTATCTTCAGAAAAAATCAGTCTCTTGGCTTCGGAAGACTTTGTCTTAAAGCTTTGAAAGACTTTATCTTTGGCTTCAAAAGAAATGGTCTTTGGTTTTGAAAGATTTGACACTTAGAGAATTTCCTAGTGCTTTTATCAAATCTTCCAGAGTAACTTCCATTGTACTTCAGTATGCATGGTGAGAGAACTTTGGTTTGCATCAGCCTCTAAGGTAACTCTTATGTTGTGATTCTTATCATCTTTTAGAGAACTTTTGTCAATATGTTTGTCTAATTTTAAACTCAAACTTCAATCTATACTAAATCAAGTATGTTGTGATTCTTATCATCTTTTAGTTTCTTTATTTGAAATCAATGGATCCCACATTCAAAAATCTTATAGAACTCCTATCCAGCTTCAAGACACTTTTGAGATTTCAAGTCACTCCAATTTGACTTAAATTTTTCACTTCTAAACAGTAAATTTATGATTTTTGAGTTTCTTATTATATCTATGTAAGCATAACTAGCCTGAGAAATGTTTCTAAACATAAAATATTAAAAAGTTTTAGCAGCCAATCGGACTTATGTTTAGCCCTCTCAAGATGTTTAGGACTTACATGTTAATTCGGACTTACAAGCCCCATCTTTTGATGTTAGTTTACGTGGGTTATGCACTATTTTCATAAATTTAACGTCTCGTTCATACGTTACTATAAAATTGATGAATCAATGGTTGAAATTGATGAATGGTTGGTTGTCGGACGCTACTTTCCCGAAATGGAAACTTTATTGATGTGTTTGATTTGATTTCATTAATTGGGCATGCACATTGTGTTAGGACCATGCTAGGTTGATTGTTGGGAAGTTTTAAGGTGTTAGAGTACATTAATTGGATCGTTTGAATTCTACGTTGGAATATTTGGGAAAATCTAAGACTTATGAAGCAATTGTATAATGTGATGAGATTGTATTGGTAAATTAGAGATATGTGCTTGGGTTATAGTATTTGATCATTATGTATGTTTGATTGGTATAAATCATGTTTGAGAATATGATGATGAACATCATACACAAATGTGAATCTGAGGCGCCTACTTAGTAGGATTAGCATGGTTTAGGATGTGAAGTAATGATATGCTTCACATGGCATGTAATAAATAATTAAAATCAATGTGTGATTAGATAGTTAGGAATTACTTCTATTTGTGCTGAGCTTGATGATTTTTGAGGTTCGCATGTGTTGTATAATAGACTATACTAGTATGATGATCTTGCTAGAACTTATGGTTCATTATGTGATATACATGAATTGTTTTACTTGATAATCATGGATAATGTATTGTTATACTTGATCAAAAAAGATTTCACTTAACAAGTCACCAATGGGTCAAACGGGTCAATTAGGTCAACAGGTCAATATTTTCCAAATCATTTGAATCAATGTGTTTGATTGAGCACTTAGTGTTTGTGTTTGTTAAACTATTTTGGTTATACGTACATATGTACTCACGTGTTCTAGGTAATCTTTGACGGGTTGTCTTTCCAGTCATTCTTAGCATCGCTTTTCTTATCTGCTTACACATCAGGTGAGTTCAATGCCTCACTTTTATACACTCTATTTTGGGGGAGAAAACATACAACTTTTACAAACACTTTTACTATTATAAGTTGTGTATATTATGAAATAGTGTGATATACCATTGAAAGCCCTTATACTTTGGGATCATTAACTAAGGAAACTAGCGGGAAATTTTGGGTAGTACTATTGGGTCTGACAAGCCCCACCGTACAATTGGAGGTCAAACGGGTGCAATATTGTCCTAAACAACAAACATTGTCATGACTTGGTATGTCGTCGCGCACGGAAAATAATAGAAAAAATAATTAGCTTCGATTGTGAAATCACTATTGTTATTACTTATGAAATTAGACTAGATATGTAGTTCAAAACTTGTTTCTGTTTACTAACTATTATTGTTTATGATTACTTACAAACTTTTAACTCACCAACCATTGTGTTGACACTTTAATATGCTTTTCTCAGGTCATTATTAACAACTGCATCTAGGAGCACTCAAGGGTCAAGCATGCTTTTGAACATTTATCTATTTACATTTGGTTTTTATAAGTACATTTAAACAATAGTTTGGGCGTGTGTTTGCGTATTTAGATTTAAATACTTTGGGTTCGGAATATTTGCTAAACCCTTTCGTAACGTTTTAAACTCTAAGGTTTATTTTAATGTCTCATATAGAGTTGTTCAGAGTAACTAATGACTTAGATCCTAGTTTGTTCACGCGTCTTGCAATAGAGCCCCGCACGTAGATTTTGAGAGTGTGACATTTAGTCCTCTGAACACACTCAACTCACATCCCCATGGCTCCAGCTTCATGTTTTCAAAATGAACCCTCTTAGCTCCAATTGATTCAGCGAGACGGACTTTATCAATAGTCATTTCCGAGGTTGTCTCTCAGACGAAACCGGTACCATGTATAATGATTCTCGTCTTAAACCAAGAGCGATAACCAGGTTCATATTGATCACCTTTCATTTTCCACCACCAAACTTAACGTATTGTCACTTTTCATCTAATTGCCTCACTAAAATGTACTTTGTTTCTAGTCGTGGAGTCATCCTAACATTCTGTAATATCCATCATGATGTTTTCAAATTAATATCTTTGATGCCTGTTACTTCAAGGAATTCCACGTTACCAAGTTGTAACCTTCCTAAAGTCACCTTTCTATAGGTAGCATGGAATAAAGAATCAGAATCCAAAACCTAAGAGTCCACAATGTTTTTCTCATTATTTCAGCCGGCAAAGGAATCAAAACCTTCCGAATTCAGGTTACTGTAAATAATCAAGGTACCTGTTTGATTTTGTACTTATCAATTTTGAAACTAGTGATAGTTTTGATTTATAATTGTCTTGTGGAAAACAAATATTTTGTAGGTTGTTATCAAGAAGAAGCAGGTTTTGATGAAAAATGAGCAGCGGAACATCTAGAATAAACTATATTGTAGCAATTCAATCAAACAGGTCCAAGAATTTGACAAAAAGGCATGTGGGAAACAATATCATTTTGCTCCATGTAGATGCTATAACTTAATTTTAATAACTAAAAAAATTTGGAAATTTTAGCTTCGTTTCTTACCTCAATTTATGATCTTTGATTTATATTTTGAGACTTAGACCTTTAGTTTTTGTGTCTGCAGGTGGTGAGCACTACGTATTATGCTTTTGCATAATAGCTTTCTGTTTGCACTTGGATTGTTGATTTGTTCATCTAGATTTTGCTGTTGTGCAGGAACGAAACCAATAGTTAAATAATTTTTATTGTTTTATCTAAGGATCATCATAAAAGGATTTTAAAAATGGCTGTATTGTTTTGATCTTTAGCTAATTTGTACATCTTTGTTTTGAAATTAAAAAAGGGCTAGCAATCTAGCATAATTTATTTTACTGTAAAACTTATTTGTTCTATCATAAAAAATGATGTATACTTTCTTGGGTTTTGGTTCCAAACTATATGAATCCATGACCATGAGTTTTAAAAGTCATGGTTTGACCTTATTCATTCAGCAATAGGTTCAGGGAATGCTATGCTGATGCCTGATCATGGAAGTCAAATTCATTAGTTATATATTTAGGTTAAATGTTTTTTTATGAAATGCTAGATAATCGTTTTGTTGCACCAAATGTTACCAGTTCAATGTTTTAATCATTGTATGTAAATAATCAAACATTTTTGGCCAGACCAATGAGAAAACAGCAATCTTTAAGAACTTCTAGGAGTACAACTACTCATGCGCTGGTACAATAACGTTCAAGAAAAGGTAAAAAGATTAGACGAACTTGATTTCAGCATTTTAGCTAATGAAATGAACCGATTGTGTTTCATTGCTTAAATTGAGTTCAAAAGTGGGTTGTTTGAATCGTAATATGTTTAACTAAAGATGGAAGGAACTGAAATCAAGAGATCACTATCATCTTGATTCAGGACATATTAGGTGAGCAAAGTTTTTTTATTTTTTTAATTCTTTATAAGTTTATTTAGTTGCTAAAACAAATGATGATTTGTAGTTCGTTGTTACTTAAAATTTTTATCATGTTTATTTAATAATTATATGCTTAATGTACCTAATCACATGAATAAGCATTTTAAATTTGCAATTTGTAAACTTTCAAAATACTTGTTACATTAGTTAGGTAACTTTTAGTGCATCTTTGAATGATGAGTTATTAAAATTTTATTTTTATGTGATGTAGGTGGTGCTTTTATCTATCAAGGCCTCACGATACCTAATTGCATACTTATGGGTTGTATATGTTATAAAACTAAAATAGAAGGTATAATTCATGCAATCTGTTGTCTTGCTCGTTGAAATAATATATTAAATCTGTTAACCTTTGTTTCTATCATATCAATTAAGAATTTTCTATGCATATTCTTGTTTAGAAACAGTTATAAAGTCAAATTCCACATTGCATTTAAAGTAATTACAAGAAACTCCATGTATCGTTTTTAATGAACAATGGTGGTTGAAGTATGTATATAAGTTAATTGAGATGTGTAAACTTTGTGACAAAAATTAATTTCATCACAATGTAAGTAGTTGATGCATAGATTTTTAATTTAGATTATTATGTTTATGACTGATATTTTCTTATTGTGTTTGTTAATATTTAATTGAAATATGTAAGGCTCATAACATAGATTAGACCACATTGATATACAAATAAGAAAACTAACAAAAGTATTGTGCAATATATCACAAGAGAATTAATAAACTAACGGAAAATGAGTACTGTGATGTATATTGTCACCGTCGCCGCATAGCGCGGGCTTCTTACTAGTTAATTTTAGATACATAAAGTAAACTTATTAATAGAACATCCCATGTTATTAACAAAAACTATTTAGATATTTATGAATTATGAACATCTTTTTTTACTTTTAATATTATTACTTTATTAATAAATTATTAGTTATTATTGTTAATTAATATTAATTTACTAATATAAATTAGTGAACATATACAAGTTAATCGTGACTCAAAATATTGTTTTATGATTTTCTAAATCCTTATAACTAAGTATATGATATTACATTGATTCAATACGTATGAGTTTTCTAATCTAGTTTGATATAATATAATTGTCACCTCTCGGGAATGGGACAACCCGGGCCGTGTGAACCGGTGGGGATCATTTGTTATTCTATTTGGAAAATTTATTTTTAAATATAAATGGTCCCTGTGGTTTATCAAAAATAACATGTTTGGATACTAAATATTTTTTGCAATAGATTGGGGTATTATGTTTTTAATTTTATAACGAAAATGAGTATTAAGACTAACTGACGTTGATATCTCAGTTAAATTTAAATTAAATGATTAAAATATCCTTTGAGGGACTATTTTTTGTAGTGATTAAACCTAGAGGCTCGGAAAATCGAAACATAGTTTTGAAGAAGTATCCGTGTTAAAACTTTGTTTTCGCGAAACAAAATAGTTCTTGCGCGAGAACCTTTTGGTTTTAGTATAAATATTGATTTTGATGTATAGTTGTTAGAACACTTGATATCATACTATTGTACCTACAGTTTTCATAGTGAAATACAGAGAAGTTATTTACATTGTATGCGTGTTCAATCTTGATCTCTTTCTTCTTGCTCAATCTACGATCCATGTTTGATTCATTTCGCGTTTCATTCACGAGATCGATCTTATTGGAATTCTCACGATCTTACAATTGTTATTAGAGCAAGATGTGCTCTAGATCAATTTACATTGAACTTGAATTGTTTTGGTAGACTTTTCAAGCCTTATATTCAGTTTTGAGTTGAAGAATAGACTGTTTTGATTAGATTTAAGCTTGATTTGAGGTGTTTGAGATCATGGACTGGTTAACAAAGCTTTATTCGAAGTTTTAAGTCAATTCAATGGTTAAAATGACCTTAATCAAATCAATTATTGACAATTAGGATTAAACTTGAACTTAATTTACTAAATCGAAGCTCAGTTATCATTTTTGAACGAATTGGTAATTGAATTCAAGGTGAAAAAGTTTCATTTGGATAGAAAGAATCTACGAAAAGTTCATTATTTCACACTAAAAGTTAGTCTTTCACACGAGAAGTTCAACAACTCGTATTTGCCAATTACAAAAAGATTCCTTATCGAGCAGGAAGTTCAGTTCATCGTAAAAGTCTTTTACAAAACATCTCACGCTAGAAGTTCACCAAGTTATCGCACGAAAAGGTATCTTTTCAAGAAATTTTGTGATGTTTGAAATTTGATTTCCAGTAATGGTCATCAACCCTAATTTGAAGAATCATACTGCTGCATTGAGTTTGACACTGAGATTGGAACAAGTACCATGCCACCAAGATTGTTAAGTGAAGATGATTATGCCAACTGGGTGTACCTATTTGAAACACATGTCATTTATACCAAACCAAACATGTGGACATTGATCAAATACGGACCTTACTTTCCTCTTTACAAATATGAAAAAAGGGAAATAGTTCAAAAACTAGAGTATCTTTGGGATGAAAAGACATGCAGAAACTAGAACTTGATAACAAAGCTTATGCTGCTATCACTATGGCATTGACAACTGAGATAGCACAGAAATTCAAAGATTTCAAGGGAGCCAAAGTTCTTTGGGATGCCATGGAAATGTAAATCATGGGAAACAAAGACATGAGAGAAAGTAAGAAATACATGCTTAACTAAGAGTTTAATATGTTCAACCACATTCTTAGCGAAACCCTTGAAACTCAAATATCAAGGTTTATCAAACGGGTGACAAAGATGAAGAGCGTTGGTATTGTCTTGGAAAACATTGATATGAAAAAGAAGCTTTTGAACTTATTGACTTGTAGCTGGAACCACAACTGCACAACATTCAAAAGGACCAAGGATTTGTTTATGCTATCACTCAGTGACTTGATCTCTACCAATAAGTCATATGAATTGGATGATAAACAGAGAGTTGCTAACATTTGAACTCCATGGGTGCTAAAGCTACTGCTTTGTATGGAAAAAAGGCAAGTAACCCTAATTACTGTGCGCGTTATTCACATATGTGTCAACAACAACAAACTAGAAGTCCTTTCGCCCATCAATTTAAGAAGCACAAGCAAGCTAATTCGAAGTTCCAAATGTCAATCAGTATTCTTCATTACCATCTAAGTATACTCCTTCTCAGCCTTAATCATATAGTTATTCATTAATTCCAACTCAACCCGATATTCATCAAGCCTATGTTGCTACTTCTAGCCTATCTAAGTAGACAGTTCAGATTGCTAAAGAAGATCTTGCTTTGTTCACTATATTCATGTCCAGCTATGAAGCTTTCATGGTAAGAAGACTAAGTGCACCAAATGTTCTTACTAATGACTTGCAATAAGAAAATCCTGATGTCGTAGAAGAGAATGACATAAAATATCAAATGGCAATGGTGGTATATTGTGCAAAGAATTTTGCCAGAATCGCCTCAATCTTTGCAGGATCCATATGGATTCCCTTTTTGTTAATTATATGACCTAAGAATTGCACTTCACGAATCTTGAAATCACACTTGGAGAACTTGGCGTATAGTTATTCCTTTTTAAACAGTTCCAAGATTAGGCGTAGCTGCTCCTCGTGTTCCTCCTTAGTCCTAGAATAGATCAATATGTCGTCGATGAATACGATAACAAACTAATCAAGATAGGGTTTGTACACACGATTCATGAGATCCATAAATGTCGTTGGTGCATTAGTCAACCCAAATCACATGACCATGAATTCATAGTGACCATAACGAATATGTCTTCCTCTTGAACTCTCAGTTGATGGTAGCCAGACCTCCAATCAACCTTAGAATAATAGCTTGATACTTGGTTGATCAAACAGATCATCTATGCAAGTCAAAGGGTATCGATTCTTGATGGTAACTTTGCTCAATTCCCTATAGTCGATGTACATTTGGAATGTTCTATCCTTTTTCTTAATAAAGAGAACAGGGGCTCCCCATGGTGATGAGCTTGGTTGAATAAATCCTTTATCCAACAGTTCTTGAAGCTATGTTGATAATTCCTGCAGCTTGTTCAATGCTAACTGATAAGATGCTCTCGCAATTGGAGCTGCTCCGGGAGTCAAATCGATCTAAAACTCAACTTGACGATAAGGTGGTAGTCCAGACAGATCCTCTTGAAACACCTCTGGAAAATCACAAACTACTGGAATATCCTTTATTTTCTTTTCCTCTTGTTGCTTGTCAGTCACAAGGGATAATATGGCTAAGCAACCCTTGCGTTGCCACTTCTGCGCTTTTATAAATGATATGATGCCTATCCTTGCACCATTCTTCTCGCCCTTAACCTAGAGAATTTCTCCACTCAAGAAAGGAATACTAATGACCTTCTCGTGACAAATGAATTCCGCCTACTTCTCAGACAGCCAATCCATACCCACAACCACATCGAAACTCCCAAGTGTAATAGGCATAAGATCAATGTCGAAAGTATGACCAGCAAGTTCTATCCTACAACCCTTAAGGATCTGCGTAATATGAATTTGCTTATCATCAGCTAATTCTACGGTATGTTTAGATTCCAACATAGATGGCATATCACTTAAGAGACTACTAAACTTAGTAGAGATAAAACTTCTATCAGCTCGGGTATCAAACAGAACAGTAGCATAAAGACCATTAACAGGAAATTTACCTGTAACAGTAGTAGGATCATTTATAGCCTCACCTGAACCCATAACAAAGGCTCTTCCTTTAGCTCTACCATTGTTGCCACCATTGTTGTCACCGTTGCCATTGTTATTATTGTTTCCACTGTTGCCAGCACCATTCCCATTTTTCTTCAGTTGAGTTTGGTTCCTCTTGTAATGTCCTTCTTTCCCATATTCAAAAAAACCTTTAGGTGTTTCTTGAGTCTACTAGGGCTTTTTCATCAACTCACCATGGCAATCATTCATCACGTCTTCTGCTTTCCCACAATGTTGGCATCGGAAGTTGTCACACCTATCAGTGTGGTGGTAATTGCATCTCTTACACTTTGGATACTTCCCCATGCATCCACCTTGTCCTTGAGTTGAGGAAGATGACTGATTAAAGTTTTGATTATTGTCGAACCTTCTCTGCTTCCATTGCTACTGGTTGTTTGATGATGAGCTCTTGTTTCCAGAGTTATCCCACTTGCGTTTGTTGTCGAGCACGCTTGTCACCGCGTACTGTTTAGGTAACTTGCCTTGCTCCACCGCCTGGTCTGTCAGCTTATGAGCTAGCCAGATAGCCTGCTGGATAGTGGTGGGGTTTTAAGCAGTCCCCGTACTTTGTATTTCAAGCACCAACCCACGCAAATAGAGATCGATTCTCTTGATTGGTGGATTTATCATTCCAGGACAAAGAGTCACCAACTCATGAGACCTAGTGGTGTAGGCCTCGATCTCAAATCCCTCCATCTTTAACTACCAGAACTAGGCCTCCAACTTCTATACTTCATAAAGAGAACAATACTCCTCCATCATCATAGCTTTAAACTCATCCCAAGGCAAAGTATTGGCCATCGCTTGTCCCAACATCTGAACTTTAGCATTCCGCCACGAGAGCGTTGCACCCTCCAATGTTCCCGTGGCATATTTCACTTGGTCCGCAGCCAAACAATTGCACTTCACGAAGACCGATTCGGTCTTCTCAAACCATCGCACCAATCCCACAGCTCTTTCAGCTCCACTATAGGTGTGGGACTTACAGTCCATGAACGCTTTGTACGTGCATGCTAGAGGTCCTGAACTCAATAATTCAGAATGTTTAGTCAAACGAATTAATTAACCGTCTAATGGAATATTTGCGTAATTGATGACTAGGGTCATCGTTATCTCCAAACTGGACAGCTTGAGTGTTAACCACTGCCTACACATGTTGGTTAACGAGAGCTGCTAACTCGGCCGGCGTCATGTTCAAGGCACCAGCACCATGTCCATGACCTTCGCATCCTCTACCATGTCTGTCCATTTTTCACTTTACATCCAACATATTAATCACATTTAGGTATAGTAAATAATAAGAAACAATGAATTTCATCAACCATGACATTTATAACCAAATAATAACTCATGATAAATAAATTGTAAGTAACTCACAAAAAATCCGATTAATGTCAAAATTTCAAGTTTTTCAATTGGGTGGGAAACAACCCTTCCTACATAGCTTTTAAACAGAACACCATGTAGTCCAAGTCAAATGAATAAAGGAAATCAGTCTATCACTTTAGACCCATCACTGTCCTCCTCCATCTCTTCCGGTTCCTCCTCATGTTCCTCCTCCGGCTCTTCCTCCGGTTCCTCCTCTGGTACTACCTGAGGCTCCTCCATCGGGGTCTTCTGGGGCTCGAGCTGATTTTCCATCTTATGTATACATACTATAGCCTCATGAAGCTGATCTCGTGTCACGTTCAGCAACCTGTCCACGTAGAGTCCGAATGTCTCCTGTCTGACCATCCTGACGTCCTTGCATATCTAGCCACGAGTCTTTCATCTCTTCGTAAACCTTCTTGTCATACTCGTATCGCACGTCCAGCCACTCAAATTTCTCCTCGACATCCTGACGCAGTCTATCATGAGAGGCCACCACGGCAAAGATAGTCCTAGTGGAGTCACAAGGTAGAGGAAGTAATATGAATTTTCTTCCAATGGAAGGGATTGAGTATGGAACACACTCCTTTTCCAGCATCTTGATCAGTGCGGTACGATACCATGCCCAATTATCAGAATAGACATGTCCCGATCAATCATAGGTTCACCCGGATGGTACGTATTAGGCATAAACACAAGGGGTCAAGAACTAGAACCCATATATGACGAAGGGATAGTAGGAACCTCGGGTTCCTTTCCTGGCATGTGTCGAACAGGGGATGAGGATGATGATGATGCCATACTGCAGTGTACGCGACATGCTTGCCAATGAGTATACAGTAAGCGGATAAGTAAACGAGTAACTAACTGTGTACGGTTATGGACTAGTATGTATAAAATGTAGTTCCATATAACTAATGGATCTGACACCAATCTGTCACACCCTCAAATTCCATGTGCGGGGCTTTACCGCGAGGCATGTGAACAAACCAGGATCCAAGTCATTAGTTACTCAGAACGACTTTATATGTAACATTTAAAACAAACCAGAGTTTAACCTTTAAAACATTTGTGGAAGCGTTTAGTAAACATTTCAAACCCAAAGTATTAAAATGTAAAATGCATAAAACACACACCCAAACCAATGTATGTAAATATGCAATAAACCAAATGTAAATCAATTATTGTGTCAACATGATGGTTGGTGAGTTCAAGAGTTTGTAAGTCATCATAAGCAATAGCGTTTGTAAAATATATAAACTAGTGTATTGAAATAGATAGCTAGTCTATGTAAGTAATATCCATATTGATTTAGCGATCGAAGCTGACTATATTTGTTTGTTTTCCTTCCGCCACGACATACCAAGTCATGACGCTATTAGTCATTTAGGACAATATTGCACCCGCTTGACCTCTAGTCGTGTGGGTGGGCTTGCCAGACCTAGTAGTACTACCCAAGATTTCCCGCTAGTTTCCTTAGTTAACGATCCTAAATGTAAGGACTTTCAATGGTATATAAAAACTATGTCATTCTATACACAAGTTATAATAATAAAGCGTTTGATAAATATAAGTATGTTTTCTCCCCCAAAAAGAGAGTGAATAAAAGTGGGGCATTGAACTCACCTGGTGCACAAACGAACAGAAATAGAGAAGCTAACCGTGAGTGGAAAGACAACCCGTCAAAGGTTACCTAGAACATGTGAGTACATATGTACGTGTAACCAGAAGTTTACAAACCCTAAGTGCTACTCATTTGACCTAGTTGACCCGTTTGACCCGTTGGTGACATGTTAATTAAAATCTTGTTTGATCTTAAGTTATCCACATATGCCCCATTATAAATCTTAAGTTCTATCAAGATCATCATATCAACATAGATTATCATACAACACATGCGAACCTCAACTAATTATCATTATCAACATAAATATAATTATATCACAACTAAAATCACACATTTAGTTTATTCATGCACAACGTGCCATGTGAAGCCACTCATGACTTCATATCCTAAACCCTGTCAATCCTACTAAGCAGGGGCCTTAGATTCGCATGTGTGTATGATGTTCATTATCACATTTCTCAACATGATTAATACCAATTATCATACATAACCATATCCTACTATAATCCCCAAACATTATTCCACAATTTATATTATAACTCATCCTTTGTACAATATTTCCTAAAACCTAGATTTCCCAAATAATCCATCAAGTGTCCATGTGACCAAATTAACGCATTCTAATACATTAGACATCATCAACAAGCATTCTAGCATGATCATCATAAACATGTCCAATTCACAATATCCAATGCTTCACATCAATAAAGTTTCCCTTTCGGGGAAGTAACACCCAAAAAACCAATCTATCATCTAATTCAATCATGAATTCATCAATATTATGCCTAATCTATTTCATCGCAATCATCTAAACATGATAAACATCAACAATTCATCAAAATTCCCAAATCTCATGCACAAAAGTTACTACTTATAGTAAGGTATGAACAACATGTCAATTCCATGAAATTCTTGCATAATTCACGTAAACTAGCATCAATGCAATACAACTAACATCATAACATCATCCAATATCAAAAATTTCAACTTTAATCATGTTGATTAAAATAGGGTTTTTCTTGAATAAAAAACTATGAAAAACTAATCAAAATCTTACCTTAAATCGTGTAATGATCAAGAGTTGGACTTGCTACAATGTTGTAAAGATCAAAGCCAAGAAAAATCAAATGGATTATGTGTTATTGATCAAAAAATCATGAGGGTGAGAGGGTGAGGAGGCTCCCAAATAGAGGGGTAATGGGGGGCAGCTAGGGTTTTAATTTTGTTGATTTTAAGTTTAGTAACATTTACCAATTAAACCCTTCTTTTTTAAATTTTATAAAAACTAATCTTTTTAACAAGTTTTAAATACTATTAGCTACAAAACACAAGTATTATGAATCAAGAATAATAATCAATTATTTTTAACAAGCAACAAAAAACATGAATCAACTATTACACGTTGTCACGTTATAAAGTAAAATTCACAAATAATATTTAAAATTCATGAATCACATAACCACAAATTAATAATCAAAATGATTAATTAAATTATTATCTATTAACCATAGTGAATTATTATTTGGTAACCAACGTTCAATGACAACTTGTATGTACTCACGACACGTGTTTGCAAAACCTAACGGAACTAACCGAGTTTGCTAATGGAAAATTACCGGATGTCACATTATAAATTAGGATTTTCGCACTCTTAGATATCGTTATCAATTATTACGACCACTAGCATATTAATGTCAAGAATAAAATAATACGTAAACAAAAGATAATAAGCTCTAGTTAATTAATTCACCTGCGAGTGATGAATACTGCAGATAGAAATATAAACCTCTGAATAATACTCTCAAAGATTGTTGTACACAACTTGCATTAACCATTATTAGGGCTGTTCACAAACCGAAACGAACGATGACTCACTTGAACTCAGTTTGCTTACAAACCGAGCCTATCAAGTCGGTTCGAATTTAAAAAATCAAGCAAAAAATGCTCGCTCGAACTCGGTTCGGTTTTTATCCAAGCGCTTGGTTTTGCTCGATTTGGCTCGATTTCATATTACAATTTAGTATAAAACTAATAATTTATTCAAAAGTTTTAAGTTTTAATTCAAAATCAACAATGTAAGAAAAGAAAAATAAAAATAAGTTTAACAAAATAGAAATTTTAACAGACAAATAAAGTTTTAACTCGAGCTTGAATAAATGACAGTAAAACTAGAGGTGGCCAAAAAAACCAGTTTGGGAACCGGTTCGGTTGAAAAAACCGAAACCGGTTTCGAAAAGAACCGGTTTGGCCCAAGCCGGTCCCAAACCAACCCGAACCTCCGTTTTACAATTGATTTCTCGTATTTCTTATGTCAAACCGGTTACAAACTAGTTTTCAACTCGGCCAAAACCGGTTCCCAAAACCGATTTCAAGTAGTTTTTTAAAAAAACTAGCCGTTAGATAACGGTTTTATAGTCGTTTTTTGACCGTAGGGGGCTTTTTTGACCGTTTTTTGTGTTATTTTTACCATTATACCCCCATTAGGTTAGTATATATAGGTATTGGATGTTTTGGTTGAACCGCAACAACTTAAAATGCTCTCTACTCTCAAAAAACGCTCAATACTTTCATGCACTAAAAAAACTCTCAAATGGCTTCATCAAGTGCTCAATCATCCGTTGGTTGTGATTCATTTTCAAGCAACGTGCTAGTAGCAATCTTTCTTACGAATAGGAGCCCCAAAATATGTTGCAATTACGATATATGCCAAATGGCTAGCGGTTCGAACAAAGCTCGTTGAAAGTTTTCAAATAAGTTTTTCAAAAAAGATGCAAATACAACCTTGAAAAACCACATTGCGATTAAATATTATAAGGCGTTGAAAGGTGAACTGTCTCAAGGTCAAGCTTCGATGACAAACGAAGGAAATATTGGGGCTTATAACGTTGATGTGGTTCGGGAGCAAACGTATCATTTTGTAATTCAAGAAAGCTTGAAATTCAAAATGTTCAACAACGAACGTTTGACTCGACTCATTCAACGACCTCTCCAACCACGTTATACTAATGTAAGTCATGCTACTATGTAAGGACTACACTTAGAGGCTGATACAACCAAAGATCAGCCAAGGATCTCATCATGCAGAAATGAAGTACAAGGAAGTTACTTCGGAAGATTTGATACAACTCAGTGAATTATGCTAAGTGTCAAATCTTCTGAAGCCAAAAGACCATATCTTCTGAAGACAAAGATGAAGTCTTCCAAAGCTTCAAGGACAAAGTTTTTCGAAGCCAAAGACTGGTTTCTTCCAAAGACAGAGAAGACATGCTTTATCTGAATGACCTTTTGATAAAAGTTGAACCACTTTCTGCTACCACTCTGAAGAGTCACCAACTTATATGAGTTGGTGAAAAGTCCACGCTTTTATCAACTATAGATTAAGGTCTTTGTCTGTTACTTTCCAACTATGTACTTTTATTCATTTTGTAATAGATAAGGATGTGAGCTATGGCATGTCATAGTCACTAGTCAAAAGGTAGATTGCCTTTTGACTCTACATTGATCTTGTTGTCTAGATTAGTGTTCCAACTTGCCTTCAAAGTATGGCCGGTTGTAGGATGTAGTATAAAGTGTCTCAAGTACTTGTATTCTATGTATGCTTCGTAACACTTGTAAGAACTTGAGAGCAATATACATCATTCTTGAAAACCATATTTGAGTGTTATTGTTCTTTTACTTGTGTTCTTTGTATCATCTTGCTGGTTCCCTATTTAATCTGCTAAGTGTTTCACATCTCTCCACATTGTGAAACTGTTGCATTGACCACCCTTCACCGGTCCTGCAATTGGTATCAGAGAATTTCAGGCTCTTGATTGTAAGATCTCACCATCTTTGATCACTTTAGTTTCACAAAACACTTAACAACTCAAATGGAAGCTCTTGCTAAGGCTGATATGGAAACCAGCACTATGACAAAGTCTCCAGTGATCACTCTTGATAACTTTGATACTTGGTGCCAACGTATGGAAGGGTTCATCAAGTCTCAAGACAGCAGGATGTGGAGATCTATTGTCGAAGGACCTCAGATCCCATGCACCTCTTCAGCCACTGCTGGAGGTGGCATGATACTAAAGGAAATGGCTAACTATTCTGAAAAAGACTGGAAAAGAATAGATATAGATCAAAAGGCCATGACCGCTCTTCAAACTGCTCTTTCAAACTCCATGTACAGAGGCTTTAAGAAGTGCAAGACTGCTAAGCAGCTCTGGCATGCACTGAAGCTGATGTATGAGGCGTCTGATGAAGCCAAAGAGAACAAGAAGGATATCATGAAGCAGCAGTTTGAAAATTTAAGCTACAAGACAGGTGAAACCATAACTCAACAATACTTCAGGTATGTTGAGGTTGTGGATACTCTGACTTATGTTGGTGTAAAGCTTGAGAACAGGGACATAGTAAGGAAGTTCATGTTCTCTTTTCCCAGAAAATGGACTCACTATTGTATGGCCATTAAGAGAACTGAGAACCTCTCTACTCTTACTCTTATAGAGCTGTATGGTATCCTTAGTGGTACTAGATGGAGATGAACTTGCAAAATCCATCCAGCATCTCTTCCAACAACCAGCAAAGTTCAGCCCTTCATGTGGTTAAAAGAGATAGCATAGAACCACAACATCATCTCATATGCTTCCCTGAAAACTCACAAAAGGGTCCTTTCATCACCTTCCCCAAGACACCAAGGGAGAGCTACATCCAAGGAAGCCCATTCCAAAAGACAAGCTTTGCACAAGCCTTTGTGTGTTCTGATGAAAGTTGTGGCAACTTTCTTTTCAGTATTGAAGACTTGGATTGTCTCCATCTAGATGATCTGGAGTACATGGAAAAAGTCCAACAGATGGCTCTTCTCACTCACAGCGCCAAGAAGTTCTATAAGAGGACAGGGAGAAAGTTTCCCAGCAATGTGGCCAGTGGAAAGTTTGGACTGGACAAAAGCAAAGTGAAATGTTACAACTGTAACTAGATGGGCCACTTTGCTAGAGAGTGCAAGACACCAAGAACAAATGGTGGCAAAACACAACACAGGCCAAACTACACTAATGCAGCTCCAAGAACTAAGAAGCCAAGCCAACCTAAACAACATGTTGTTGTTGCTGTTGAAGAAGGAGGCTTTGACTGGATCTTTCAGGTGGAAGATGCTTCTCCAAACCAAGCACTAATGGCTGATCATGAAGAAGCTAAGGTATTGAAACATCTCTGCCCCCTAAATGCATTGCAAAAGTTAACATGTATAGGTCCTATAATTTGGAAGTGAGATCTGATCTTGAGTCCTTGAACATCTTAAAAACTAACTTTAAAAGAGCTGAAAATGATTATAAACTTAAAATAGAAGATTTAGAGAAAACCATTTCAACTCTTAAGCATGAGCACACAAATTACAGAACTCAGATCAAGCATCTCATTACCAAATTAACTGAATACCAAGCTGAGCTTGTGATTAGCAAAGCTAAGGCAGAAAAATGTGTTCTTGAAGAGGAAACCTTCAAGAACATAATATCTTCATCCATGCATGCAAAGAATGTGCCATGTAAACTTTAAAAACATGAATAAACTAATTAAGAATGATTTAGTAACTGGAATGCCAAAGAAAGAGTTTACAAGTGATGCTCACTGTGTTGTATGCCTGAAAGGGAAGCAACACAAGGTATCTCACAAGCCAAAGGAAATGAACTCCATCACTAACCCCTACACTTATTACATATGGATCTTTTTGGCCCCACTAGTGTAATGAGTTTAGGAAGGACCTCTTATTGCTTGGTGATCAAAGATGACTTTACAAGATATACTTGGGTCTTCTTCCTTAGAACTAAGGATGAGACCCCTGAGATCTTGAAGAGTTTCATTCTCAAAATTGAAAATCAATGTGATCACAGGGTCAAGATCATAAGATGTGATCAAGGAACTTAATTTAAAGACCAAATCCTTGATGTATTTTGTGATGAAAAGGGTATTACAAGACAATATAGTGCTCCCAGGACTCCTCAGCAAAATGATGTTGCTAGAAGGAGAAACAAGACACTTATTGAAGTTGCAAGAACCATGTAGTCTGACTCTAAACTGCCCATCACCTTCTGGGCAAAGGCAGTCAACACTGTCTGCTATGTGCTGAATAGAGTTTTAGTAGTTAAGACTCATGTTAAGACTCCTTATTGGTTTCCTTAGGTCATTTGGATGTCCTTACACCATCTTGAATACAAAAGATCAAATAGCCAAATTTGATGAGAAATTAGATGATAGACATTTCATTAGATACTCTTCCCAAGCCAAGGCTTATTGAGTATACAATCTTAGAAAAAAAGTAGTTGAGGAGTCAGCCAATGTGACTTTTAATGAGCACACACCCAGTATGAAAGATTCTGGTTCTGATTGGCTGTTTGATCTTGATCTGCTTACCAACTATTTTAATAAATCTTGTGAGAATGTTTCAGGGTCTACAGGTATCTTATCAACAGGAGATTCTGATCCAAGATTTGAGCTAAGAAGACCAAGTGTACAAACTACTTCAGCTCTAGTGGTAACTAGCCCTTCAGTTGGAAATCCTGTTAGCATAACCATGACAAATTCTTCAGCTGAAACATCTGAGGTGCCTATAAATTCCAGGACAGAGGCATAGAACTTAGATGAAGGAATTTCCAGTGTAGGAGGAGATGGAGTTAGTGATAGTGATCAAGAATTTATTGATACTGATAACCACTCCATAGAAGACAACATCAACGATGTAACACACTCTTTGGATCAAGTCTCACTTGACAAGTGTGTTGATGTGGTGAATGATTCTCAAGCACCAGATCTGAATTTCACTAATTTAGATCTATCCAAAAAACTTATTGTGATTCCTCAACTGAAAATCCATAAGTCCTATCCCACCACAAACATCATTGGAGATGTTGAGACTGGGGTAAGAACAAGAGGACAAACCCATGACAAAAATGTTTGTCTTCACTATTGTTTCTTGTCCCAGATAGAGCCTAAGAAGATTGAAGAGGCTTTGAAAGATGGAAGTTGTGGTTGAAGCAATGCTGGAATAGCTGCTTTAATTCAAGAGATAGAAGGTTTGAAATCTTTGTTCTCTTCCTCAATAGAAGACTACCATAGGTACCAAGTGGGTATTTAGAAACAAGAAGGATGATAGAGGACTTGTCATCAAGAACAAGATAAGACTGGTTATTCAAGGATACACACAAGAAGAAGGAATTGACTACATAGATGTTTTTGCTCCTGTAGCAAGACTTGAAGCTGTTAGGATATTCCTGGCTTTTGTTGCATCCAAGGATTTCAAGGTCCACCAACTTGATGTCAAGTGTGCCTTCTTATATTGAGTGATTGATGAGGAGGTGTATGTCAAACAACCACCTAGCTTTGCAGACCTAGATCATCCTAATTATGTCTGCAAGCTTGACAAAGCTCTCTATGGGCTGCATCAGGCTCCAAAGAAGTAGTATGAGACACTATCACAGTATCTCTGTAAGCACGGATACAAGAGAGGTACTATTAATGGAACACTCTTTATCAAAGGAACATGAAATGACTTGATGTTGGTATAAGTTTATGTAGATGACATTATCTTTGGGCCAACTAATCTGAAGCTCTACAAAGGCTTTGAGAAGCTGATGAAGAATATATTTGAAATGAGTGCCATGGGGGAACTCAATTTCTTTCTAGGAAATCAAATGAAGCAGGTTGATAATGGCATCTTCATAAATCAGTCAAAGTATGTACAAGACAAACTTACTAGGTTTCACATGACTAAGTGCAAGGTTGCTATGACACCTATAGCCAGAAACCACTCTCTTAGACCAGATCTTGAGGGGAGTGTATTAATGAACATCTATACAGGGCTATGTTCGGTCTATTATATACCTCACTGCCAGCAGGCCTGATATCATGTTTGCTACATGTATTTGTACAAGATATCAAGCGAACCCTAGTATGTCACACCTAGTTGCTATCAAGAGAATTCTCAGATATCTCAAGGGTGCTCCTAAATTGGGCCTTTGGTATCCAAAGAATTCTGACTTCAATCTGTATGTATATACAGATATCTTAAGGGTGCAATATGACTTCAAAGTCAACATCTGGGGATGTCAATTTCTTGGTGGAAGGATAGTCTCATGGCAATGCTAGAAACAATCCTATGTATCTGCATCAACTGCTAAAGCTGAATACATTGCTACTGCAAGGTCTTGTGTTCAAGTGCTTTGGATTCAGAATCAGATGCTAGACTATGGATTCAACTTCAAGGAGACTCCCATCCATATAGACAACAACAGTGCTATCTCGATCACATAGAATCCAGTTCAGCACTCAAAGATAAAGCACACCAACATTAGGTATCATTTGATTAGAGATAAATTTGAAAATGGATTTATAAAACTAGTCAAAGTTAACATAAATGAACAATATGTTGATCTGTTCACAAAAGCTTTTGATGAGTAAAGATTTTAAGTATCTAGTATCAGCAATTGAGATAATTAACTTTGAGTAGATTTTTCTTAAACTAAACTCAAGACTATTTTTAATAATACCTGTGTCTTAAGTTGTCTATATCATCATCATATAAGCCCAGTTTACTTTGGAAGATTTTTTTCAAAATGATATCCTTTAGAATTTTGAGAATTTTGGATGTATTTTCCTTCGGAAGACATCAAATTGTCTTTGGAAGAAAATTATTTCTTCAAAACAAATAACTACTTTAAAGAAATTAACCTTCAGAAAAAATTTGAATATATCTTCTGAAGCTTATATTTGTCACTAAGTACTTATATGTATTGAAGGACTATTTTCTTCCGAAAGCAATTAAGTCTCGGAAGACTTATTCTCTTATTGAATAAGATTTCTGATATTGATATCTTCCGAAGCAAAATCTATCTAGGAAGTAAAAATACTCTAAGTATTTTTCTTCCAAAGCAAAATTCTTAGAAAGCTAAGGAATATCTTCCGAAGCCAATTTGGCTTCGGCTGTTTTTCTAACTTTTGGGTAACTTTTTCAGAGGTGGGACCGACATTCGGATTTCAAAGTTTATCCGTTTACATTAACTTTGTCTCAAATCCATATCATATATATTTGTACAATGGTTCCCCCTCTTTCACAATTCTCCTTCATCTGCAAGATTCAAACCCTAAATTCACCCATAAACCGACCTTGTTCTTAACTTCCTTCATCACAAAGCTACTCAAAATGGCCAACCCTGTTGCCAAAACCAACCAGATTTCGCCATGCACTTACATAGGCAACATAATCAAGTTTCTCTGTTGTCTTCTGAGAAAGATCCTGGTTTCTCGGACGTCTGCTGCTTCTTATCTCTAACCAACTACCTCACCGCACTCACAATCAACCCTCCATTATATGAAGATCAACTTTTGGAGTTCTGGAGGACCTGCCAAGAGGTCATCTTGGACAGTGGAAGGCATTGTCTACCATAGTGCAGGGGAGGATAGTTTTTATCACTCCAGCCACCATCAACATCCATCTAAGGCTGGATGATGAAAAGGGTGACTTGTCCTTTCCTAAATCTGTTGTTAATGACCTATTCTGGCAGATAGGCTATGAAGGGGATTACTCTGTAAGAACTTTCAAAAAAGGGAAGGTCTCATACAAATGGAAGTACCTCCTTCATGTGGTCATCCACTCCCTTTCAAACAAACATGGAGGATGGGACCAAATTCCTGAAGACCTTTCCTATATATTCCATGGAATGGTGCAAGGGATCAAGTTCATGTATTCTTAATTTGTACATACAAATCTAGTTACTAACTTGGACACCTTAAAAATTACATGTTCCCTAGATGTGTTCAGTACATTCTTAACTGGAACTGGGATCACAGTTAAGGGGAACAGGTAATGTTCTTAAATTGGGACAGAAGAAGCCCTGGTCCCAAAAATGTTTGAGCTCATTGCTCAAGGTGACAACTTGGCAGCACCAGCCAATGTTGGACCCACACCTTCTATATCTACAACCCCCAAACAGTCACAAATCACCATCACCTACCAAAGAAAATCCAAACGAATCCCTACTCAGTCTACTTAGGTTGAGAAGGCCCCCAAATCACCAACCATATAGGAGGAAATGGACACTGGAGCTCCCATTTCTCCTGAGGAGCAAACCACTCCTATTCTTTCTATGATCACTGCTAAGGTTCCTCATGCTCAGCCTGATGAGCTCACAACCCCAGCCTTAAGCCTTCACTCAAAGTCTCAAAACTCTAGTTATCAACCTTCAGGGGAAAGTTACCATCTCTAGTCGCTTGATCTTAACCAACCAATTCCTAACCTTGATTCTATAATGATGAGGATATAGGATTAAGTGAGTACCATGTATCTCTCTTCTCCATCCCTGTGTAAGGAGAGATGAGTGCTCCTACATCACCTATATCTAGCCCATATCATCCACCCACAACTGAGGTGGACCTTCCTAAACCTGTTCAGGAGGCCCATATGGAAGAGGCTCTCACTTTTGCAAGTGATCATTCAGACCTCAACCATGGCAACCCAGCCCATTGACACTTCTTTTGAAGTTGCCAGTGTGCAAGGGAAAACTAGCAGCCAAGAAACTGAAGCTAGTGATGAGGAAGAAGACCTTGGTCCTATTTTCTCATCCCCTCGTGATTCTTCTGATGAAAATGAGGGGAGTATGCAACTAAAGGTGACAAACTGACTAAACTCTGCACCTATTTAGTTTTAAAGGTTAGTCACCCAGAATCTCAAATGACTACCTTATAGAGAAGGGTCAATGACCAGCAACTTGAGATCGCCGATCTCAAGGGCAAGTTAGCTGAGAGACCCATCCAGAGGACTCAACCAGGCCCACAAGAACCTGTGGATGTGGTGAACCTTACTCCTAGCTCCACTGTGTAAGAGGGTGATGCTACCAAAAAGGGGGAGAAAGTTCTACTTACAATCATAGGACCTGGGAGTTCCTCTTAGAGTATGGACATAGAGGACTTACCACCCTCACTTACAGTTATCCATACTCAACAACCTCCTCAAGTCCATATTGATGTGGACTCTCTTATTCAAAGTCTGTTTGAGGACGGTA
Organism: Flaveria sonorensis; assembly: GCA_025506505.1. Lineage (NCBI taxonomy): Eukaryota > Viridiplantae > Streptophyta > Magnoliopsida > Asterales > Asteraceae > Flaveria > Flaveria sonorensis. Next base: position 41,955,798 of record CM046424.1, on the reverse strand, counting down.
TACCAAGGGCAATGCCTAATCCATCTCACCCAGCTGAAAACCCAATAGTGGGATGGAGGTATGATGATCAAAGGAGAGCCCTGGTAATCTCAAGGTCTCAGGGTCAACAAGAGATTTTCAAGTTCTTTAACCTGAGATACTATGAGAGCACCTATTAGTTGACCTCCCAGTTGCCAACCCAAGTCAAAACAGGCAAGCTACAAGGTTGGCTGATAGGATTCAACAAAGGGTGCTTGAAGAGTTCAAGCTGAGAATAAGACAATATAGACAGAGGCTAGCAGGCAAGACTGTTGGTCAACTGGATGTTGAGGTGGACCCTAGGACTAGCTTCAAAGGGGAAACCTTGGCTGAGGCTCAGCAGTTGAGCCCGTGAACCATGAGACAGGAGCTGCTTCAGCACCCTCAGCACCAACTATCCTCAGTAAGGCACCAGCTGGTAAAGGTGTCTCATAGTCTCACTCTGGCCAGAGCTTAAATGAAAAACCAAGAAATGAAGGCCAAAGCTCTCTCCAACATAAGTCTCAAAGGCCTGTGAGTGACAAAGGTAAAAGGAAGATTACTCGTGAGGAGATTAAGGAGGAGAAGACAAAGAGGAAGAGGAAGACAAGGGTAGAGAGTTCAAATGAGACCCCTGGCTTTATGGAAGCTGCAATCAGAGCTGCCCCCAGGCCAAGCACTCAATATGATAAGTTAAGGGCAGCTAGATTAAACTCCTTGGGGTCCAGGAACTATAACATTAATGAACTCATCTCTCTTCCCTTGGAAGAATTGAATGAACTGGCTGACAAAGAATTGTCAAAGGAGAGGAAGGAAGTTGAGGATGTAGAATTGCTCCTCAAGATCAAAAAAGAATGAAGGAGAAAAAGACTTTACAAAGCTCTTTCCCCCTCCCTAGTTCAGGAAAGCCCTGAGACAGAGTCTATGGCTGCTGAATAATAAACTCAGGAAGGTAGGGGATAAGACAAACAAAACATGATCACCTACCTGAGTGCCACAGGCCTCTATCAGGTAGCAGACCTTCTTCTCTTACCATATGACCATTGAATTTTAATACCTCAAGCAGCTTGACCAACAAGTTCTAAAGGAGCAAAAAGCTGCTAAGAGGAAGATGAGGGAAGAGGCTGCAAAATCAAAAGCCACCATCAAAGAAAACTTGAAGAAATCTGCTGACAGACAGAAGATGGTAAGCTTCTTGTAGTTTTATGGATTCTCCAGAAGGAGACTTGGTCCAATGTCTCTATCCACCATGGATGAGCACATTAGAGTGATCAAATAGAAGATCAAGAGGGGTGAGCTAGTTGACTTGCATTCTCCACCAAGTTAGTCTGCACCTAAAGCTGAGGTCAAGGTTGAAAACCATAAGAGAAAACACAACCTGGACCTAATGCTGCATCACAACTAGCTTCATCTTCTGATCCACAGCAGGGTCCTGATCCTTCTACTTCTGAACCTGTGAAGGATAAGGACCCAACTAAGGAAGATAAACAAGAACAACCTGGTACTGCAGGCCAGTCAACTCAGTTAAAGTACAGAAAAAGGAAAAGGATGGCCATCAAAAGGGACAAGAAGAAGAAGAAGAAGAAGAAGTCCAAGGCATCCACCTCTACACCTCATGATGGGTCAGAACATCCTGAGGGTATTCAAGAAGAGGCTGCTCATTCAACTTCTATTCAAGTAGAGCCTCTTGCTGCTGAGAGACCCATTGTGTTTTGGATGTTTGTCACCAATCCAGACAGATGGTATATTACTAGAGATCAAGGAGTTCAAGACTTATACTTCTAGCAAAACATACTTGACCTCCTTCTACATGATCTCTATGATATGAGGAGATACTTTAAGAGTCTAAGGAGTCCTGACCAGCTGATGATCAAAGGAATGGTCTTGATTCTGATGAGGACTGTCAACAGATGAAGATCAAGAATTAAAGATCTCTTTAGTTTTGGTAGCATCAGCTTAGGGGGAGTTTGTAAGGACTACACTTAAAGGCTGATGCAACCAAAGATCAACCAAGGCTCTCAGCATTCAGAAATGAAGTACAAAGAAGTTACTTTGGAAGGTTTGATACAACTCAGTGAATTATGCTAAGTGTCAAATCTTCTGAAGCCAAAAGACCATATCTTCCGAAGACAAAGATGAAGTCTTCCAAAGCTTCAAGGACAAAGTTTTCCGAAGCCAAAGACTGATTTCTTCCAAAGACAGAGAAGACATGCTTTATCTGAATGACCTTTTGATAAAAGCTGAACCACTTTCTGCTGCCACTCTGAAGACTCACCAACTTATATGAGTTGGTGAAAAGTCCATGCTTTTATCAACTGTAGATTAAGGTCTTTTGTTTATTACTTTCCAACTATGTACTTTTATTCTTTTTGTAATAGATAAGGATGTGAGCTATGGCAAGTTATAGTCACTAATCAAAAGTCAATCTGCCTTTTGACTCTACATTGATCTTGTTGTCTAGATTAGTGTTTCCAACTTGCCTTCAAAGTATGGCCGGTCGTAGGATGTAGTATAAAGTGTCTCAAGTACTTGTATTCTACGTATTGAGAGCAATATACATCATTCTTGAAAACCATATTTGAGTGTTCTTGTTCTTGTTCTTGTTCTTGTTCTTGTTCTTGTTCTTTTACTTGTGTTCTTTGTATCATCTAGCCGGTTTCCTATTTGATCTTCTAAGTATTTCATATCTCTCCACCTTATGAAACTGTTGCATTGACCACCCTTCACTAGTCCTGCATACTATTCGAAGAGATTATTTAAAAATATGAAAAAAAGCTAAAAATGAATTAATATCTTATTTTGAAAATTTAAAAACCGGTGTTAACTTAACTAGTGATGTTTGATTGACTTCTCACGGTTCACCGGACTCGTACATTTGTGTCACCACCCATTGGGTTGAACACGATTCGTGGCAAATGATGAACCGTACGATTGGGTTTAAATTGTTTGATTATCCTCACACCGGTGAAAACATTTTTTATCTTATTGACAAAGTTATTAAAACGTATAAATTAGAAAACAAAATTTTTTCTATATCTTTTGATAACGCATCAAATAACACACTTGCGATAGAACATCTAAAATTAAAATATAAACCAATTTGTGACAGTGTGTTTTTCAAAGTCGATATGTTGTGCACATCATAAACTTAGCAGTTCAAGATGGTTTAAAAACAATTGATCCAACAAAGGATGCTTTTAAAAGAATGTTAAGTGACATTTTTAGCAATAACCAAAGATATAATAAGTATCGCAAGTTTTGTAAAGACACAAATTCCAAATGTTTAGGTCCGAACTAGGATGTACCTACAAGATGGAATTCCACTTGTAACATGTTTGAAAAGGATATTAAGCAAAGAGAAAGTTTAATAGCCTTTTTTAATATTTTGAGTCATGGAAAGGCAAATACTTACCATCCAACGGGTTGGGATATTATTGAAAAAATAAGCAAAATGCTTCATGTTTTTAAAACCACAACTACTTGTCTTTCTGGAGCTTATTATCCGATGAGTCCATTAGTACTTCACCAAATTTACTTAATGACTTCAAAATTAAATGAGTTTTTGTTTAGGGGTAGACCTTATTCAGATCCCCCACTGAAAGAAAAACTTAAAAAATATTTTAAAGAAATGCCTCCGGTTATTAGCTGTGTCGCTGCCTTAAACCCTTGCTTAAATACGTTAGGGGTTGAAACTTTACTTGATAAAATTACTCTTAATTTGGATTTAGAAAAAGAAAACCCATTTTATGGTCAAAGTTTAAAAGCTAATTTTAACGAACATTTATAAAAAAAATGTTTGACGTTTATTTTTAATGAACATTTATAAAAAAAAATGTTTGATGTTGATTTAGCAAAATATGATGAAACATCAAACATCCCAGAGTCAATGAGGCATGCGGCACATGCCGAAAGTTCAAGTGATCCAATTTTATCTTTATATAATACTTTAAGGGATGAATGTAACAAATGTCAACATTGTAACACTCCGAGTAGTGAACTCGGGAGGTATGGTGGAATGAACTTTTTATCCACCATGACTTCACAAGAATTTAAAATTTTTGACTTGTTGGTTGGGTGGAAAGATAAGAAAGATCAATTTCTCATCCTATCCACCATGGCCTGAGATTTACTAACTGTCTAAGCTTTTACGGTAGCTTCAGAATCTGCTTTTTTTGTTAGTGACAAGATTATATCGATAAGACGAACTTGACTCGCTCCCCAAGCGGTTGAAATGTCAATTTGCTTGAATGATTATTTGGATGCTGCGAAAAGAGTACAAAAAAAATGCTCAGTTGAAGGAGAATTGGAATATGAAGCCGAATTATACGAGGACGAAGTAGAGAGTTGATTGACATTCGGAATGACCGATGATGAAGCGGCATATGATGATTACCTTCATAATAGCTCGGGTTCGGGAGGCAAAGAATAAAGTATCAAAATATGCAATGAATGAATGGAGAACGACTACGTTAAATGTTTAGTTTTTAAAAAAAAATTAGAATTTTATGTCATTTGAATTGTTTCTATATTTTATAATGTATATATTTTCCTTTGATTTTAAATTGTGTATTTAATTTTTAAAAAAATTAGATGCTCACTTGTAATGTTTTATGTTTTAATTTTTACAAAATAAATGCATCTTATGATTATAAAAACAGTTAATTGTGTATTTAATTTATCATATCTCATAGTTTTAATGATTTCATAGTTTATATTTTTAATTACTTTGTAACGATTATTAAAAAAAAATAAAACACGAACCGGTTTGGGCCCGAACCGGTTTCAAAACCGACCCAAACCGGATTCTATAGGGTTGGGATTACAAAACCTAAAACCTGTTTGGAACCCGAACTGGATTGAAGCCAAACTAGTTTTGACTGGAGTTGACCAAACTGGTTTAGGTTTGAAACCGAAACCGGTTTTTAAAAAAACACGGTTTGTACACCTCTAGGTAAAACCGACGTCCACAACCTCCATTGCGACTATTTTCACGTCCACTATACCTGCTTTTCTTTTTTGACCGTCCAACAACCTTGCCCATAGATTACAAACGTCCACTTGATTCAATAGTATACAAAAATCCAAATAATGATGTTTAAGAAAATTAAAAAGGGCCAAGGGTAAAGTGGTAAAAAATCCTAAACGCTAAATAAATAAACTAATATATATATATATATATATATATATATATATATATATATATATATATATTATAAATTTTATACTTAAAAAATTTAAGCGAAATTGAGCGACCTTACCTTTGCTCGTGCTTGGTTCGTTTACAAACCAAACTGAGCGACTCGGCTCCAAAATCGAACGAACAACTTTTCAAGCTTTTCTCGAACGAGTTTTGAGCGAGTTTCGAACGTCAAGCTATTTGAACAGCTCTATCCATTATGTTTTGTAAGGTTTCCACTAGAAATTAGTTTTCACTAATTTTGATGATATTGGGAAAAAAAATCCCCAACAAAAATGGTGTTCATATATGTTCAAGTCATGTATATAAAATTAAACCAAGAAAGCATGAAATGAAAAACTTACATAGGAGGCTACACGAAGAACCCAAATCTAACTCTATCTCTTGATTATCTCGACTTCCCTCACAACAAAGAAGGGTGGGGTCTCATTGGTCGGTCGATAGCGGTGGCGGCCAATAGTGATGGTTGCGTCGAGAATGGTGAATGTTGATGTTGATGTGGTGTTTATTTTTTAAATCAAAAATATAAAACTAACATTATATATAATTATAGTATTTTAAGTAAATTGCACAAATAGTACATCTAAGCTACATTATAGTCCTTGTAATGTGAAAAGACTGAAATATCGACAGACTTAACAAAAAGATTAACGTTTGTTAGTGTTAATACCTTAACTCGTTACCAATTAAAAATACGAACTTCAAATTTATTACAAAAAACACTTAGTATTCAAACCTATTATTTTAAACAAACCACAGGACCATTTAAGTAATTAACTTAAAAAATAAATAGCGGTAATGTGCATTCTAACATACAACCCTTGGACATAAAAACTCTTTATTGAAGAACAACTCTTAGCTCAAGAGCAAGATTTAAAAAAAAAAAAAAAAAAAAAAAAAAAAAAAAAAAAAAAACTAATGGCAACCAACTCTAGGTGATATTGTAGGTATATACGGAAGGTGTATTTGCAAACATCTACCTAGTCACATTATATCATTTTATTTAAAGTAAATTACAGTATTGAACCTTTAAAACTAATTTCGGTTTTCAACATTTATTTTTACTAAATACATTAAACAACCTTTATGTACATGTTTTGTTTCATATTTGATACTTTAATCTAACAATCATTAGTTTGCATAATTAAGTTAGGTCACATGGTTATCACATGAGAGTAGATGTGTAGAAAAAACATTCATGTGGTATAATCTAAAAACAAATCAATTCATTATGAAAATATGATTAGTAAAATGTTAAGACTAATGAGTAATATCTCACATATGTTTTATATATATATATATATATATATATATATATATATATATATATATATATATATATATATATATATATATATATGTATATATATATATATATATATGTATGTATGTATATATATATATATATGTATGTATGTATATATATATATAGAGAGAGAGAGAGAGAGAGATGAGAGATCTTAAGAAAACCATAATGTTATGTGAAAACTAAAGAAAAACTAATGAAATCTGTCACACCCCGTTGACCGGATCTGGCCGTGACCAACTGATATAATCACAATGCAGCGGAAATTTAATACATCCAAACTTACTTATTACATCAACTAAAATATCCATAAGTTAAATTGTCTAATATCCAAATAAAACATATTAATTTAATTGTTCATAGATAATAAGGTGGATAGGACGGTGGCTAAGTCTCCAAAGGTCCATCTAAGGCGGCACATATCCTTTTGAGACCTGTCATTTAAACTTCACCTGAAATACACCAAAATACGTCAAAATAATGTTGGTAAGCTCATGAGTTTAAGACACGTTACCTTACGTGATAGATATAATATTCAATAAACTCGATAATGACAATAACCATAATATAATATCCATGGTGCACTATAGAAAGTATCGCAATCAATCCTGACCCGGACTTTCCCGCCCGAGTGCTAAAATATCCCCTAACCCGTTACTACTAGATTGTTGGGTTTAGATGTGCCCTGTTAAGCACGGTTAAATGGAACTAATTTGTGACACAACGATTATTGAATCTCAATAGGGGGTTTCCCTGCATAAACGGCCCATTGTGTGCGGGGGATTCCCCAAATAGTACTATCCACAAATCACGCGGCTCTTAATGGAGTTAATGATTATGCTCCGTTCGGGGACAAGAGCAGGTAGTATTGCACCACAAAATAATAACCAACGAGTATGTATTTCACCCCAAAGGTTTTAAAGTAAAAAGGGGGTTAATGAGACTCACCTGTAGGTTTGATCGCGTGGTTGACTTGAAGGGTTTGGATGCTACCGACCGGGAGGGTTCCTATGTTTATTTCAAATGAGTTAGTATATTATTAAGTGATCGCTTAAGTTCAACCCTCTTTTTTGTATTTGTCATACATGGCATGATGTTTTATGTTACACATGTGAAATCTTATTTTAGGTCTTTGAGTATTCGAATCCATAACTTGCATTTTGTTTAAGTTTGGGTCAATATATTATAGTTTCAGATTATAATTGTTCACATGAGGATGATATGATTTCAAAACAGTAAGGTCTTAATAGTTGGCAAGTTTGGTCCATCAACTTTACAAGATTAACATTTTTAACCACAAGGTATGGGTTTTTGCACTATAATTACTTATGAAGATTTTTATAGTTTTGAGTGGATTAGGCTACTAAAATAAGTTACTTTTTATGTCAATTGCCTTTTTCTTAACGGTTTCAAGAGCTTGTTTTTTGTTAGAGCGTATTATGAAGTTATATTTAGAGGTTTCTTATTTTGAGGTCGTTGAGTGGTTCAAATGATGATTATATCTTAATTATAACTCATTTCAATAATGATTAGTCTCTGGAGTGTTAGAGTTACGGCTATGGGATTGGTAAGTTACTTATTGTGTTTTTAAACGTGTACCGTATCTCGATTCGGGTATGTTTGTGATGTAAGTTTTAATCCATGGGTTTTTATTAACTTTAGTTTTTACTTTAAGATGTAAATTATATCCTACAAGAAAAACATCATTTTCATGAGATTAATGACTATATATATATATTTTATGACTTTTCTAATTATTAAACCGATAGTCATTTTATATAATATTAATACGCTTCGTAAAATCCTCTATAATGATCTATAATTATAAATATTAAGTTTTATCTTCTTTTAGTCATTAATAAACCATTAACCACTGGAATCTTTGGGTCTTAAGTTGTGTTGTCGGTTTTGAAGTTTAAACGTTAACGGTTCGGGTTTTTAATGGGTTTTCGGGTTTGGGTTATCTTTGGTCAACTTTTTATCTTATAATACTTTAATAAACTTACTAATACTTATATATTCTGTAGTTTTTATTAATATTTCTCTTAAGCTCGTTTTTAACAATTTTCTTTATCTTAGGGTGAATATCTTTAGTATTTTTGTTTACCAATAAAATAAATTCTAAAAATTACAAAATTTAATTTCTAGGATTTTGTTAATATGATAAGTCTACTGGAATTTTATACAATCAAAATTTCATAGTATCACCATTTTCGTTACTTAGCTCGGTTACTCTCATTAAGGCCCGGTTAAGTCTCGGTTTAAATTACTAAGCATTTTAACCTGATATTTCCCTTCCCAAATATTTTATTACATAAATATATTCTAAATAACCCCTTAATTTCAATACTTAGGCCCCCTTTCTATTTTCTTTTATTTTTCCCTCAAAAATATTTGTTTTTACAATTTTGTATTATTCATAAAACGTGAAATACGTAAGTTTAACTTATGAAACTTTTTTTGTAACCTGAGATGACCTCTTTAAACTTCCAAAAATATTTTGATTAAAAGTTTTGGACTCATAAAATATGTTTATATATTTTTGTGAAAACAGGGTTTTCGGGTGTGTTAAATTTACCAAATTCGTGCTTGAGGTCACATAGAGTTTTGAGAAAGTTTGAGTATCTTTTACTTACTGAGAAATGAGGTTTTTTAAGGTGTCATAAGGATTTGGGGTGTCATGGGGTTAGTTGTGTCACTAACGTGACGAAACGTGATGTTTTGCGCATTTTCGGGTAGTAACAAGTTACCTTGATGCTTGGGTGATCGAGAGGGTTCAAGGAATGAAGTGAGACCTTGAGATGACAAGTGAATGCTTTTCAAAAGAAGAGATTAGGCCAGGTCCATGTACAAAGAAATGGATGATAGAGCTTGATGATGTATAAGTGTGTGTGTGTGTGTGTGTATGTGTGTTCAAGTGATGCTTACCTCAACTTGTCGGGGTTGATGGAGCTTGAGTTTTGTAAAACCCAGAAAATTTTAAAAGACGAGAAAGAAAGTATAAACGTGCAAAAAAAGGAAGAAACACAATTTAACCCAAGTTGAGGGGCTTGCCGGTGGATATCCGCAAGCATATGATCACCGCCTGGCCGAGCACGTTCAGGTCGGTGGTCGATCTGGCGGGAAGGCTGTACGACGAGAGGGAAATGGTGGTGGCTGAGGTGAGAAAGAAGGGTGGTGGTGGCCGAAACTGGAATGGGAAGAGGTTTAGACGTGGCGGGGCCGCTCCAAACAACAAAGTTGTGAGGGTGGATGACCGAAGTGTGGTCGCACCCGATGCGGGGTCGAAGAGGTGTGGCAAATGTGGAAAGAGCACACTGGAGAGTGTAGGTTAAGATCCAATGTCTGTTTTCGGTGTGGGAGGACAGGACACGTGGCGAAGGACTGCAGGGTAAGGAGGTGTTATAACTGTGGCGAGGAGGGCCACATGATCAGGGAATGCAAGAAGCTGAGGGTTGAGAGTTCCGGGGGGAAGAAGATAGCCGGGACTGAAGGGCAGAAAGCTAGCGCCAGGGCTTTCACGATGACTAGGGAGGAGGCTAGGATGGACCCCGATGTTGTGTCAGGTACGTTTCTAGTAAACCAAACTCTTGCTTCTATGTTATTTGATTCGGGTGCTACTAGGAGTTTTATTTCTGCTGCTTTCTGTGCTAAGTTGCCTGTTAGTAGTAGAAGTATTGATGAGCCCTTCGATGTAGAAACTACCATAGGTAAGTCTACCAGGATTATTGATCTGATAGAAGGTTGTGATATAGAACTAGAAGGTTATAAGTTTCCTGCTAGACTGTTTGTGATGACCTTAGGCGGGTTTGATGTAGTCCTAGGAATGGATTGGTTGGCGGACTACGAGGCAAGCATTGTGTGTCGCAAGAAGATGATTAATCTGACCGCGCCTGACGGGAGTTCGGTGACGATTCACGGCGATCGAGTTACGACGATTACGAAGGTGATTTCGATGGCGGTGGCGGGAAAGTGCATTAGGCGTGGATGTGTTGCCTACTTGGCCTACGTAAAGGATGTAGATACGCCAACACCACAACTATCAGATGTACCGATTGTGTGTGAGTTCCCAGATGTGTTTCTCGAAGACTTACCAAGTGTGCCACTGGACCGCGAGATCGAGTTCCAGATTGACTTGATACCCGGTGCTCAACCTGTTGCTATGGCACCGTATCGGTTGGTTCCAACCGAGATGAAGGAATTGATGGAGCAACTGCAGGAGTTGCTTGATAAAGGGTTCATTAGACCGAGTATCTCCCCTTGGGGTGCCCCGGTCTTATTTGTGAAGAAGAAGGACAGTAGTATGAGGATGTGCATAGACTACCGCGAGCTGAACAACTTGACGGTGAAGAATCGGTACCTATTGCCAAGGATTGATGATTTGTTTGATCAGCTCCAAGGTGCCAGTTGGTTTTCAAGGATAGATCTTCGATCTGGTTACCATCAGTTGAAAGTGAAGGAACAAGATATTCCTAAAACAGCTTTTCGCACGCGTTATGGACACTACGAGTTTCTCGTTATGTCCTTTGGTTTGACCAACGCGCCAGCTGCTTTTATGGACCTGATGAATCGAGTGTGTCGGCCGATGTTGGATAAATCAGTGATTGTTTTTATTGATGATATCATGATTTATTTGAAGAGTGAGGTGGAGCATGCCGGACACATTTGAGAGGTGTTGGAGACATTGAGAAAGGAGAAGTTGTATGCCAAGTTCTCCAAGTGTGCATTCTGGTTGTGCGAAGTTCAGTTCTTGGGTCATGTAGTGAATCCGGAGGGGATCATGGTGGACCCGGCAAAGGTGGAAGCGGTGATGCAATGGAAGTCTCCAAAGACGCCATCCGAGATTCGTAGTTTCTTGGGGTTGGCGGGATATTATAGGAGATTCATTCAAGACTTCTCTAAGATAGCTTCTCCGTTGACTAAGTTGACCCGCAAGGATGTGAAGTTTGTACGGGGTCAAGCTCAAGAGATTGCTTTTGAGGAGTTAAAAGCAAGGTTGACTCAAGCTCCAGTTTTATCGTTACCCGAAGGAAGCGAGGACTTAGTGGTCTATTCGGATGCTTCTTACTCGGGGTTGGGTTGCGTGTTGATGCAGCGAGGGAAGGTTATAGCTTATGCATCCCGACAGTTGAAAGTTCATGAGGTGAATTACCCTACTCACGACTTGGAGTTAGCAGCTGTGGTCTTTGCACTAAAGATTTGGTGGCACTACCTATACGGAACGAAGTGCACAATCTTCAAGGACCACAAGAACTTGAAGTACTTCTTCGAGCAAAAGGACCTGAACATGAGGCAGAGGCGATGGTTGGAGCTCATAAAGGATTATGATTGCGAGATCCATTACCATCGGGGCAAGGCCAACGTAGTAGCGGATGCCCCCAGCCGAAAAGAGAGACTCGAGCCGATTCAGGTGAAGGCTTATTAGTTGATTATGACCTCTAATGTGATGAAGCAGGTCAAGGAGTTTCAAGATGAGGCATTGAAAGAAGATCGTCTTAACTCCGAAAGGATGAGAGGTATGGTTGCGGAATTGGGTGAAAACACTCTTGGTGTTAGAACCCGATTCGGAAGGATGTGGATCCCTCGTTACGGGGATCTACGTGGGAGGATTATGGACGAAGCTCATAAGACTCGATACTCTATTCATCCGGTACTACAAAGATGTACCAAGATATGAAGAAAGATTATTGGTGGTCGGGTATGAAGCACGATGTAGCGGAGTACGTGAGTAAGTGTCTTACTTGCTTGCAAGTGAAGGGAGAGCACCAGAAGCCGTACGGGAAGATCCAACCGTTGGATATACCGGAGTGGAAGTGGGAGCATATCACCATGGACTTTATTACGAAGTTACCACGTACCGTGAAAGGGTATGATGCCATATGGGTGATAGTTGATCACTTGACGAAGAGTGCTCACTTCCTACCGATCCGCGAGATGTACTCCTCTGAAAGATTAGCGGATCTATTCATCAAAGAGATTGTAACTCGTCATGGTGTGCCGGTGTCTATTGTTTCTGATAGTGACACTCGGTTTACATCTAAGTTTTGGAAGAAATTCCATGATGCTATGGGGACGAGGTTACACATTAGCACAGCTTATCATCCTCAGACGGATGGTCAGTCGGAAAGGACTATTCAGACGCTAGATGATATGCTTCGGGCATGCGTCATTGACTTTGGAGGAAGTTGGGATGACCACTTACCGTTAGCTGAGTTCTCGTATAATAATAGTTATCATGCCAGTATTGGTATGCCCCCTTATGAGATGCTATACGGTAGGAGGTGTAGAACGCCCGTTTGTTGGGGTGATATTGGTCAGAAGGAGTTGGGAAGTATTGAGGTGATTGAGGCTACGACTGAGAAGCTCGAAAAGATCAAAGCCTTTATGAAGGCAGCCAAAGATAGGCAGAAGTCGTATGCCGACAAGAGACGTAGGCCGATTGAGTTCCAAGTGGGTGATAGAGTTATGTTGAAGGTCTCACCTTGGAAAGGTATCATTCTGTTCAGGAAGCGGGGCAAGTTGAGCCCGAGATACATAGGGCCTTTTCGAATCATTGCTAGAGTAGGAGAGGTGGCCTATAGGTTGGTGTCACCCGATGAGTTAAGTGGAATTCACCCGACATTCCATGTATCTCATCTGCGGAAGTGTTTAGATGATGAGGATATGGTTGTACCACTGGAGGATATTGAAGTTGATGAAAGGCTCAATTATATGGAGCAACCAGTGCCAATCATTGACCGCAAGGAGAAAAGGTTAAGGAATAAAGTGGTTCCCCTTGAGCGTGTACAGTGGAAGCACAGGAAGGGACCTGAGTCTACGTGGGAGATTGAAGAAGAGATGAGGCAGCATTACCCACATTTGTTTAAGGAATAACAGGTTTTGGGGACGAAACCTATATAAGGGGGGTGGACTTGTAACACCCGGAAAATTTTAAAAGACGAGAAAGAAAGTATAAACGTGCAGAAAAAGGAAGAAACACAATTTAACCCAAGTTGAGGGGCTAAATTTGACAAAAGGACAAAAGGTATAAAAAGTGGGTGCAAAAAGGTGATGGTCGCCCACACCTTCCTGCAAATTTCACTTCAACCGGATTTTAGAGAGAGAAAGAGCTGAGCTCTCGGGTTTTTGAAGAAAGAAGAAGAGGAATTCGAATTCAAGGTAAGAATTCTTGGCTTTTAATTTTTTCTTGGCCGGCCTATGCCTTGGTTATATGCTTATGTGTTTTGTTATGTTCGGGTGTGTGTTTTTGGTGGGTTTCTAGGTGTTTGAATTCATTTGCAAACGGGTTTGAAGAATTCATACTCGAAGGTTGTCAAAGGTGAGTTCTAGAACCCCCTTTTTACCTGTTTTAACTGATTTTGGGCTGGAAATGCATGTATGTATGTTTTTATGAATGTGGGTTTTATACCCGTATGTATGCCTATGCGTGAATATGGGTGGGTTATGATTTGGGTGATTTATGATGTTATGATGATGCCATGTTCATGTTATGATGCTTAGAACGCTAGAACTAAGCTTAGAACATGATGAATTGATGATTTGGGGCTGATTATGATGTTATTAGAATGTGTTGGTTGCCCATGCGCTTGGATTTGGCCCATGCGCCCAACGGTTGAATTTGCTTAAGTGTTGTCCCACCCAAAACCCATGCGCCTGAATAGTATCCATGCGCCTAGAATAGGCTGAATTTGACTAAGTGTTCCATGCGCCCAAAACTGCCCATGCGCCTAGGCACTCATGCGCCTGCATAGTGCCCATGCGCCTAGAAATTTGCCCAGGAGCCTAAGTGTTGGGTCATGCGCCCAAATAGTGCCCATGCGCCTGAAAGTTCCCCATGCGCCTAAGTGTTCCCATGCGCCTGAAAGGCCATGCGCCTGCATAGTGCTCATGCGCCTATGCCTTAGAATATTTTCTGAAATTTTGGGGAAAATGTAAAGCATAGGCTTTGACTTGGGATGTTCCCGGGGGTAATGTAAGTTGACTTTATGATGTCATACGTGATGTGATGATGATGCTATGTATGGTATGGTTATGTTTATGTTATGTTCCTTATTATGTATGTTTATTTTCCGTGGCTTTACGTGGTATGATTATGAAAAGTAAATGGAAAGTATTATGTAACGTAAAGCGGAAGATAATGAAAAAGGGAACGTAAGGAATGAGAGAATGCATGCATTAACGAAGTAATGAATGAATGAATGGAAAAGTCTTGCAAGCAAAGGTTGAGGTGAGTGACTGTGTTGTCACAAAAGACTTGTATGCCAAAGGTTGAGGTGAGTGACCGTGTTGTCACAAAAGACTCGTATGCCAAAGATTGAGGTGAGTGACTGTGTTGTCACAAAAGACTCGTATGCCAAAGGTTGAGGTGAGTGACTGTGTTGTCACAAAAGACTTGTATGCCAAAGGTTGAGGTGAGTGACTGTGTTGTCACAAAAGACTCGTATGCCAAAGGTTGAGGTGAGTGACTGTGTTGTCACAAAAGACTTGTATGCCAAAAGTTGAGGTGAGTGACGGTGTTGTCACAAAAGACTCGTAAGGGATTCAATCCATGAGATTGACCCTGATCTTTGTCGCTTACCCCGGTGCTGGTGCCAGACTTTATGTGCAATGAATGGAAGTCTGATAAACTTCGGCCCCGTACTCGCTTTGTGCTTACATTTGGGGTATAGCTGATGACATTGATCCGGAAGGAATGAACGAAGGAAGGTTAATAAATGAAATGTACGGAATGAAAGATAACGAATGATAAAGATGACGTACGATGATGAATGAACGGGAGTCAACGAATGACGATGAAAGATAATAATAAATTATTATCTATGTGTACATATGATGCATGATCACATGTGAAAGTAAAGAAAGAATGGTTTTAAATGAAAAAAAAAGTATTTTATTTTATAAAACTATAACTCACTCAGCAACGCTGACTTTTATGTGTTTCCAGTTGGCAGGTAATGTTGCTGAGGATGGCACGGGGCAGCTACTTGGCATTTTAGGATGGCATCCGTTGTTTAAATTATAATGTTTTTGTGATGTAATGCAACAAGTATTATTTTGTAATCTGTCAACGATGTCTTATTTTGCAAAAGCAATTATAATGAAATGGTTTGTTTAAAAGAATTCCGTTGCAATATTTTGGTAAAGTTAATGTATGTTTTATACTTTGTGTGTAATGATTGACCAGCTGTAAGCTTTCCGGGAATGGGGTCTTACAAGTTTAGGCTGTTTTCTTTGGTTTTAAAAGGCTGGTGTCTTGATACGAGTGCAAGAGAGTAGAAGACTAACCAAGAGAGAGTGGAGAGTGTTTTATGGGAGTTGTGATTTGAAATGAATGTGGAGATGGTGGTGTAAAGAGGATCGGCCGAGAGGGGTGCTAGGGGGCTTGGGAGTCTCAAATCTTGGATTCCACAAGATTATGGCTGGGATTTTGTGGAGATATGGTCACCATTGCAAGTTACTAGGTTCTTAGGTGACACCTCCATGCATTGGGTGGCTTGGGTGGTGATTTGACCAATCATGGATTTAGTATTTTTGTAAAAACTTATTTTATTAATATTATTATTATCATTATTATTATTATTATTATTATTATTATTATTATTATTATTATTATTATTATTATTATTATTATTATTATTATTTTTTTATAAAGACAACCATGGGTAGACTGGTATGTGTGCGTGTGTGTCGTCTTATATATTAATATGTGCGTATATATTTATTTTAGGGTGTGTGTGTGTCGGCTTATATATTTATATATGAGTGTATATATATACGGGTGTGTGAGTGCGTCGGGTGCATGCACCCGTACGTATGCATGCATGTATGTATGTATGTATGTATGTAGGCGTGTGTTGTAGATATATGTGTATTTATGTGTGAGGTATAAAAGTCAAAATAAATGTCAAAGCAAGTTTTCTTTTGAAGCACAAAAAATCTTTCGAAGCTTAGGCCATTGGAACATAAATCTTCCAAAACTTATGTTTACCTTTGGAAGTATTAGTTTAAGTGTCGTGATGTGCATAGTTAGCAAAGGTTAGGGGTCCAAGGTGTATATTTCCATATGTTTTTAAAACTTATTAGTTCGTCAATTATCATCTAATATTATTTTATAATTTACAAGGTTACGTTCATTACGTTTTGTTCATACACTTAAGTTGTTATTATACGTTATGCGTTCGTTTGGTTGTTTTTGTTCGGATGAGCTGATGTTAATGGTTTGGAAGTTTTAATGTTCATTAATTTATTAACCATGGTTTATTCTTATAACTTTTGTCTTCTAAGCTATCGGGCCTGAGGCCCATTTGGTCAGTTCAGCATGCCCCATAATCGTATGCTGGCCCACTGGGCCATATTGGTTATGCGGGCCAAAGCCCATTAGGTTCTGTGGCCCAATGGCACAATTAGGGTTAGATGGAAAGCCTATTTAGGTGTGTGTATTGGTGTGGGCCTAAGCCCAAAGCTTGTTGGACTAATTCGTGAGCTCCCTAGACAAAGGTTTAGTGTCATTGCGTGGCCCAATAAGTTTTCTAAAAAAAACTTCTAGGCCCAAAACCGGGGTTGTCAAAAACTCGGTCAAATAATATATCATCACTTTTTTAAAGCTAGTTTTATAAATAAAAGAGTAAACTTCACTTTTACTCCCTATGGTTTGGTGCAAATAACGGTTTGCCTTCAAAGGTTTCAAAATTGCGATTTTACTCCCTTTGGTTTTCATTTTATCTCAGTTAACGCCAACCAACTAATACCCGTTAAATACTTCTGTTAAAAACAAGGGTGTTTTGGTCTTTTTATATGAAAGAACTAACTTGTAATTTATTAAATGTTATGTTTCACTTAAATAAAATATCAAATTATCATCATTCACATCATCCTCATCATCATCTTACCATCTTCATATCATCATCATAAACCACATTTTACACAGAAACTACCACCACCACCCATCATAACCATCACTCACCACAACCACCATCAAATTCGTAACCACAGACCACCACGACACCATCACCACCATCCGTCACCACCATCGTTCACCACACCACCATCATTGCATCTCTCATTCCATCATTGAAGACGAAGATGGACAGATCTATCCCAAACCAAAGACCCCCACTACACTACACTACTCCACCACCATCGACCGCTTATCGTCTTCTCCATCAGCATCTACGTAGGGCCTTGATTAGGGTAAATCACCACTACTAACCACTAGAAAATTTACAGGTTCGTTGATGTGCGATTACACTCTAATGGGTGTGGTGGTGGTGCGCTAGAGATGGGGTGCAGTCGTGTGATGCCGATGATTAAGAGAAAGATGGTAGAGAATGGTGGTGAAGGTAGCCTGTGGTGGTGACTAATAAAAGTTGTAGATGGGCTGGGGTGGGGCTAGGGTTTTTACTTTTGGTGGTAGCCAATTTATGATGAAGATGAATTACCGTTTTCCTAGCGGAAGATGGTTGCGGTGGTGTGGGGGTGACCGGCAGAGGTGGCGGTGGTGTGGGGGTCGCTGACAAAGGTGGCGGTGGTGTGGGGGTCGCAGGAAGAGTAGCGGTGGTGTGGGGGTCACCGGAAGAGTTGGCGGTAATGTGGGGGTCGCCTGAAGAGGTGGCGGTGCTGTGGGGGGCGTCGGAAGAGGTGCCGGTACTGTGGGGTCGCCGGAAGAGGTGGTGGTGGTGGTTCGGTGAATTTGTGAGGGCAATAACACAACTACACAAGTATCCTTTATTATTTATTAAATTGTTGTTTTATTAATTTAAATAAATTACACAAGTAGTCCTTTATTAATTTGAGTAAGTACATAATTGTTAGGGTTAGAACTCTTGTATAGATTTAGATTATAAGATCACTCTTGTAATCATAATTGTAATTATTGCCTTTGATGATATAATATGAATATATTTGATTATCATTGTGTTTATGAATTCAATAATATTTAATTTACATCTCATTTAATATATTCATCTATGATATAATATATTTTAGAATGTATGTGTGAATGTGCAGGAAACATTAAACTGTATCAATTTGGAAAATTGACCAAGTGTTGGAACAACTACGGATGAATAAAGTGTTCTTCCGTAGATGTTCTCAGGAACGTGGCAACTGAAGAATGTACATCCGTGGATCTCATGCGGAAGAACAACTTCAGCTGATCAAGAAAAGAAGTGAAGCTGATGAAGCAGGGATTGTTGCGGAAGCGAAAAACTCCTGCGGAAGCACAAGAACAAGTACAGTACAATAGTTGTTGTGGAAGACTAGTTACCTGCGGAAGAGTAAGTTCCTATGGAAGACCAATTTAACTCAGAAGTCAACATAAAGTCAACAAGTCAACGTGGTAGAACAACAACATTAATGACGACGGAAGACATATTATTCAAACGGATATTCCACGTCAAATCAACAAACTTTATTCATATTAGATTCGTTGTAAATCTCAAATTCTTAAGCCGATAAACATGGCGAGGATTTGGATAAGTTTAATTAGCTAAATTATAGCAACAAAATAGCTAGCAATAGAACAGGATTAGATCTCTATATATATATACGAGATCAACAACATAGAAGACACAACAACAGTTAAGAATCATTAGAATCATCAGTAATCATTATCTGAATCATTGTATTCAAGATCAGCAACATCAATAGCAACAGGAAAGCATTACGATCAAAATTATTGAGTTCTCTCTGTTTGATTATTCTTATTTTATTTGTTTGATTGGTTGATTTTAGTATTTTTTTAATAGATTAAACACCAAGTATTGATAATTCCGCGATCAATACTTGTTGAAATCAATTCTGATAATTCCTGAATGATCCTTGGATTCACAGGTGGTATCAGAGCTTGGTGCTCATTGTTTCATATCAATTGATCTATCAGCTTTGATTAGTTTAATCGAATTTTGTTTTAAAACAAAACCTCTGCTCTTTAAAATTAAATAACATGAGTAACTTAGTTGTTGGTGCTTATCAACCTCCTAAACTGAAAAACAAATCTGATTTTAAAACCTGGAAAATCTGGTTCAGGAATCATGTTAATTACACAGATTCTGACTTATATACTTCGATTACCTAAGGACCTTATATCCCACCTGCCTTAGGAGCGGATTATAAGGATAATAATCAACCCATCAGTTTAAAGAATCTATCACCTGATGATGCCAAGAGAGTCAAGATTGACATCAAAGCTTATAGTATGCTTACTATGGCTTTGCCTGAAGAACTCTTGATCAGGTGTGAATCATACAAAACAGCTAACTCGTTTTGGAAAATCCTGCACACTCTTTGTGAAGGTAGTGACAAGATTAGAAGCATAAAGAAGGATACTCTTCGTGCACAATATGAAACATTCCATCATATTCCGGGTGAGTCAGTCCCTCAACAATTGCATAGATTCATGCAACTTGTTACTAAGATGAACATCCTTGAACTTAAGTACAGCAATGAAGAATTGAATAAAAAGATGCTTCATTCTTTTCCTGAAAACTGGACACGGACTGTGTCCATGTTTAAAAGTACTATTGATCTAAAAACAATAGGTCTAGACACTCTAGTGGCAAAAGTAGAAGCATTGGAGCTGGATGAAAAGACAAGAAATAAAAGTGTGAAAGCACCTATAGCACCTAATCAATTCAAAGAACTGAAGAATACTGGCAGTTCATTCATCTACAATGAAGTTGAAGACAACTCCAGTGATGAAGGTGAACAGGAAGGAGAAACAAGTTTCTACGCAGCAATGCCTTCAAAATCAAGAACTCAAAGCAATCAGCACAAAGAGACAAAAGGAAAGGCTGGTGAATCCAAAAGCAAGAAGAATAACAATCAAACAGAACCAATTACTGTGGTTCTGGAGACTGAAGAACAGAAAGCTGCCTTTGCAGCTTTCAGCTCAAGCTTTCAGGCTTATCTAGGAAGCACCTTGACTCCTGCTCACTTTTGTCAACAAGATCTAGAAGAACTTCATCCTGATGAAGTGGAAGAGATGGATCTGCAATGGTAAATGGCAATGATTGCCTATAGAGCCAAGATGTACATGAAAAGAAACAAAGGATTGTCTGTTGGAGGAAGAACAACAAAAATTGGTGTAGATAAGTCCAAAGTGAGATGCTATAAGTGCAATCTGTTTGGACACTTTTCAAGGCAGTGCAATAACAGCCAATAGCAGTCAACTAACTCAAGACATCCTAGTCAAAGGAGTTTCACACAACCACTATTAACTAATGCATCCCCACCAAACAATACAACAGGTATCTCTAACACTAAAGAAACTGGTTTAATTATTTTGCAGGATGGTACTTGTGATTGGAGCATGTATGAGAAGGAAGTACTTGCTGAAAACCAAACTTTGATGGCCAATATGGAAAACAAAGTCCCTCCAATGGCCATTGAGGTAAGAGAAAGGTTGTGTTTGCATAGATGAAGTAGAAAGATATAGAACACATGCTCAACAATTGGCTGATAAAGTAAAAGAAACCTTACTCTTAAATGAATCTCATGTTAGAGAACACAAACTTTATCAAGTCAAAATTAATTCTTTGCAAAAGGATTTAGATAAACTTGTATCTGAAAATTACAATCTAAAAGCACAAGTTGAGCATCTGACTACATCTTTAACCAAATCTATATCAGAACATGCATCTACTGAGGTGAAACTGCAAAAATTCCAATTGTCATCACAACAGTATGAGAAACTGTTAAACTCTCATATTGAGTCTAAGAACAAATCAGGATTGGGATTTCATGCAGTTGCACCACCAGTTACCAACAATTATATTCCTTTACCTGAGTCAATAACCAACAGTTTATCTAATCACTTCATACCTGAGTCATCAGATAAACTTAATAATACTGAGTCATCTGAATCTAGTTCATCAGACTCCAAGCTGTCAGAATTTGATTATGACAACTGTGATGACTTAGATGAAGAGACTGAGACTAATAATGCTGGGTTGGGTAAGGATAAAACTGTGTTAAAAGAATACTCAATTCCAAAGGTACTAAATGAACTTAAACTACCCTATCCACCAAAACAAAGAAATCTGCTAAAAACAATCCACACAAGGATTGAGCAATTAAATGAAGGCATACATGCATTAAATAAACTAAATAAAGAAAAGTCAGCAAAAAGAGGATTAGGAGAAAAGAACATAACTTCGGCAGATCATCTGCGGAAGAAATCAGAACAGACTAAGAAAAAGGACACAAAAGATACAACATAAGAACCTTTTGATATCATGTCTGGAAGAGGAAAAGACTCATCAGCAGCTAAATTTGAAAAGGAATTAAAGAAGCAAAAATTGATGAGCAAGAAGAAGGCAAAGAAAAGGAGCGCATCTGACAGTGAAGATGAAGTTTACTGTAAATGGTGTCACATGCACAACCACAGCACAGAAGAATGCTACTTCAGCAGCTATTGCTCAATATGTAACATGAACAATCACATGACTTCAGATTGTTACTTCAACAAATATTATGCAATATGCAACAAAAACAACCATACTACAAAGAAATGCTACTTCAACAAGAAGAACAAAACAAAGATTGTCAAGACAAAGAAAGTAGATACCTCTGAGTCAGACTCACAATCTTCTGAAGATGATAGAGATTCAAATCAAAAGAAAAAACAACAAGAACAAAAAGTTACTAAGAAAAACAACAAAGTTGCTGAGGTGCAATTAAAGAATAAGAAGGAGAAATCACAAGTGCAAAAGAATGCACCACACAAAAAGGTAGCACTTGAGGAAGATGACAACTTCTTTGATCACTTTACAAAGGCAATGATGTGCCTAAGTTCAAAGCAAAGGATGCCGAAACATTTTCTGGCAATTCCTCATCATCCACATCAAAGAAGAAGTCTCAAACAAAAATGACTAACCAAGTCAGTATGAATCAAGAAGACATGACCTCAACTTCATCAACCATTACATCCTCACCCCAAACTAAACATAATAAATTAACAGACTGTACAGCTAATCTAGAAACTTCAAGTCTTATTCATGAGAAAGTTGATACATTAGATAAAAATGTCAAGCCCAAGACCAGCAAGGCTTGGGCTCCTAGTCTAACTAAGTTCATTTTTGTTTACAGGAACATCCAAAGAGGGCTGACAACAAGTGGTATATTGACAGTGGTTGTTCCATACATATGATAGGAGACTGCACCCTCTTGCAGGACTTCAAACATAAGAATGCTTCATATGTAGCATTTGGTGGGGATAAGAAGGGAGGTAAAATTACTGGTGAAGGAATGGTAACAAATGGAGTTTTAAAGTTTGAAAAAGTTAACTTTTGTGAAAACTTACAGTTTAACTTACTAAGTGTATACAAATCTATGACCAACACTATACTACTTTCTTTGATAACTGTGATTGCTACATTCTTAAGCCAGGTTTCAAAATTCCAGAAAACTGGATCCTTCTGAAAGCACCAAGAAAAGGTAACACCTATGTGTTGGATATGAACAACACAGCACTAACAAGCAAAGAAACATTCCTGATCTCTAAATCATCAGAAGATGAAGCACAACTCTGGCACAGAAGGATGGATCATTCCAACATGAAGAACATGAATAAATTGGTGAAAAATGACTTAGTTATTGGTGTTCCAAAAAAAGAATTTTACTGTTCTAATCACTGTTTATCATGCAATAAAGGCAAACAACATAAAGTATCACATAAGTCCAAAACAATTAACACAAACACAACACCACTAAAGTTACTGCACATGGATCTTTTGGTCCCACCAATGTGTTAAGCATTGGCAAAAGGCAGTATTGTTTGGTGATTGTTGATGATTTCACTAGATTTACTTGGTTATTTTTCTTAAAATATAAAAGTGAAACATCAGAAATTTTAATGGAGTTCTTCACTAAGATAGAAAATCAACTTGATCTAAGAATCAAGATACTGAGAAGTGATAATGGAACTAAATTTGTTAATTATGTCTTAGACTCATTTTGCAGGGATAAAGGCATAGCTAGGCAATTTAGTGCTCCAAGAACTCCTCAACAGAATGGAGTTGCTGAGAGGAGAAACATAACTCTAATTGAAGCAGCAAGAACAATGCTAGCTGACTCACATCTGCCAATAACATTTTGGGCAGAAGCTGTGAACACAATCTGCACTGTTCAAAACAGAACTTTGATTTTCAAAGAATATAATAAAATACCCTATGAACTTCTGTTTATAAGAAAACCTTTTATAGGATATCTTAAAGCTTTTGGGTGTCACGTATCTGTATTAAACACAAAAGAACAGTTAGGAAAATTTGCTGAAAAAGCCTATGATGGTTTCTTTGTTGGTTACTCATCAACATCTAAATCATATAGAGTCTATATTCCACATGATAACATAGTGGAAGAAACTCCTAATGTATCCTTTGATGAATCCTTATTTCCACAGTTAGTGAAAGGATCATCTTGGCTGTTTGATATAGATGCATTAACTAACTCATTTAACTCTGATTATCTTAATATGACAGGTGATGTGGATACATGTTACCCTATGTCCCACTAAATATGGGTGTACCATTGACAGCTGATCCAGCCAGAGTCATTCCTTCAGAGAACCAAAGTGACAATGAACCTGGTACATCAGCTCAAACAAGTAAAGATGGTTCGGATGATCTTACACCATGCACATCAGCAAAAGTACCATCTACTTCCGCAGATGTCTCTACTTCCACAGATGATGGTTTGAAATCCCCCAAGGACCAAATCACCTCAAACCACCTCACACCATTGCCATATACAGATATATCTACTGCAGAGACTACAGCTGATCAAGTCCCTGCTGCGGAAGACATATCCACTACCCCAGAAGGCATACATGTTTCTGCGGAAACTCAGACAGTTACACCAGAAAATGAGATGAACTACTTTGTTGGCTCTCCATCACAACTAACCTCATCTCCAACAACCAACATCACAAACCTGGATTCATCCATCCATGTTAATGATGTACCAACAGTTAGAGCACATAAGTATCACCTAATTGATAACATGATAGGTGACCTCCACAACAGAACTACCAGAAGACAATGGGGAGCTACAAACACTTGTCTATTGTCCTGCTTTCTATCACAAATAGTTCCTCCCAACATAACAGAAGCCTTGAAAGACAACAGCTGGATTGAAGCAATGCAAGAAGAACTTCAGCAATTCAGGAAACAGAATGTGTGGAATCTAGTTGATCTCCCTGAAGGCCAATATCCCATTGGCACAAGGTGGTTATTTAAAAATAAGCTAGATGACAGGGGAATAATAATCAGAAACAAAGCAAGGCTAATTGCTCAAGGCTACACACAAGAGGAAGGCATAGACTATGATGAAGTCTTTGCACCAGTTGCAAGGATTGAGGCAATAAGAGTGTTTTTGGCATATGCATCATATAAGAAGTTCACAGTTTACCAAATGGATGTAAAGTGTGCCTTCTTATATGGTAAAATTGATGAAGAGGTCTATGTTTCTCAACCACCAGGATTTGAAGATCCTGATTACCCTCACAGGGTGTACAAGCTTGATAAAGCTTTAAATGGACTTCATCAAGCACCAAGAAAATGGTATGAAACACTGTCCAAGTTTCTCCTAAGACATGGATACAAGAGAGGAACAATTGACCAGACACTCTTTCTCAAACATGAACATCAAAATCTCTTAGTTGTTCAAATATATGTTGATAACATCATATTTGGATCAATAAACAAGAGACTCTGTGAAGAGTTTGAAGCCTTAATGCAATCTGAGTTTCAGATGAGTTCAATGGGAGAATTAACTTTCTTCTTAGGATTACAAGTTCATCAGAAAATAGATGGTATCTTCATCAATCAAGAAAAGTATATCCTTCAAACACTGAAGAAATACAACCTTGCAGACTGTGGATCATGCAAAACACCAGCATCTACTATAGATAAAATTGTACCAGATCCAACAAGGAATTCTATTAATCAAAGATTATATAGATATATGATAGGATCATTAATGTACTTAACTACTAGTAGACCTGACATAATATTTGTTGTGTGTGTGTGTGCTAGGTATCAAGCAGATCCAAAGGAGTCTCACTTGAATGCAGAAAAAAGAATATTCAGATACCTCAAAAGGAAACCATCACTTGGACTTTGGTATCCCAAAGAAGGAGACTTCAAGCTTTACTCCTATTCAGACAGTGACTACGGAGGATGCAACAACAATAGAAAATCAACAACTGGAGGATGTCAATTCATAGGACCAAGACTTGTGTCTTGGCAGTGCAAAAAGCAGACAAATGTTTCAGTATCCACAGCCGAGGCTGAATACATAGCTGCTTCAGTAGGCTGCTCCCAGGTTCTATGGTTACAAAATCAATTACTTGATTATGGTTACAATTTTCTCCAGACACCAATATATATAGACAATTCAGCTGCTATGTTTATCACTGCCAATCCAGGCCAACATAGGAAAACTAAGCATATAGAAATCAGATACCATTTTCTAAGAGACTGCTCAGAAAAGGGACTAATTAAGTTGATCAAAGTGGACACAACAAATTAGTTTGCTGATTTATTCACTAAGGCATTTGATTCAGTAAGATTTAAGTTCTTAATTGAATCATTAGGCATGACCAACTTAGAATAAGTTCAAAACATTAACATCATGTATATAGGCTCATTAATTGTGCTCATATGAGGATACAACATAAACTTATGTGTAAGGCTTTTGATAATCTACGGATATGATAGTATGCTATAAACATGACATATATCCTACCTGCACCCAACCAACTGACTACTGATCTGATGTGTTGAATATGCGAATAGGTTCATCCTGACTGCAAATAAGCTATGTCATGCTCAAAACAAAGCCAAGATGACTTAGTATGGACAAGTCATTATGAGGAGTTAACAAGTAAGTCTCATCAGAAAGTACACAACTCATTACTTGTGCACACTTACTATGTTGTAACACCTTATAACCTCTATCTTTGCGCATCATGACCCTCTATTTTGCGTAACAAAGACCTGGGTCAAAGGGCACCTCTGTTTTACGTAAGTAAAGACCTGGTGACCTGATGCTGATCATTAAAAGTTCTCAAAAAGAACTGCTCCTAAAAGAATCCTAAAGGATCAACTACATAATATTCAAAGAGCATTCATAAAATGCATTAATAAGATTTCAAAGAAATCTTAAGATAGAGCTTATAATCTATGGAACATGGTATGTGTGATAAAATGATGACTTGATCACAATCTGGGAGACAAACTTTCATACACCTTGCATGATGCATTCATCCTTGTTTATCCTTAATTCTTACCAAAACATGATAACTAGCCGGACATGCCCAACATACACTCTAGGTTGAACTTCTGCGGATCACCATATTTGGAATTTGCACTAGATCCAGTAGACTTTTCACTCAACCAAAATAAGCAGGAATGTGTTTGATTTATAGTATGATCCTTAGTTTCTCAACCAATTGCCTGCCACAGAACACTATACTCATGTGATTTTCAGTTACACATTCACTGATCATGCGATCTTCATATAAAATTTTGATAAACTCATCCGTAGATGATTAATCACAAATTTAGGGGAAGTAGTACCTTGTGAATCTGAGTATAACTGATTAATTAATTCCCTTAATCTGAGTAGTATAACTAATCAATTAATTCCCTTTGGAACCGCAGGTGTACTACGGAAGACATGAGCTATCTTTCGTAGATACAGTGAAATCTATTCATCCACATATGTTTCTGGGGAAGACAGAATGGGTCCACTTCCGTAGATAAAGTACGGAAGAAACAGAAAATTATAATTATTTAATAGGCATAGTTAATTACCTCGGAGGGGTAAAAATTGTAAATGTGTGTCTGAAAGGTATAAAAAGGTACTTTGACCGTTGGCCTTTCTATTCATTTTCAAAACACTCTGACCTAAAAACCCCTTCATCCAAAACCCCCTTCTTCATCGTCTACATCGAACACTAGGCTAACACCACTGTCACCATGGCTAATCGGTTCGTAAAAGACCACAATGTCTGTGCATTTCTGAATCCAGATGTGGAGGATGAATACAGAGACATTATAAGATACCTGAGAAGAACACGACTCTTTTACGCGCTGACTACTGACTCAGTCATCTATCTATCCCACATGATAGATTTCTGGAATACAACTGCAATACTCGAAGGAGATGAAGGAACCATGATCACTGCGACCATTGGGAACTTACCCCTTTGGGTAAATGAAGGAATAATCCGCAGTGCCCTAGAACTGGGAGAGAATGAACAAGGTCATCCGGATGTATTCGACCATGAATACATCCAGAAGGTATTCAATCTGATGGGCTACGATGGTGACTATGAACACAGAGAAATCAAGAAGGGTAGACTATGCAAGCCTTACCGGTTCCTCTGCCATACTTACCTGAAGTGCATCTCCAACCGGAAGTCCGGGTTAGATAGATTCTCACGCCACATCTCATCTGGGATCATAGGAATCTTTGAAGGAAGAACCTATAATTATGCCAAATACATCATGAACTTCCTTTGCGATCATGTGCAAGTGCAAAAGAAGAACAAGATTTTCATGTTCCCTCGGTTCCTCCAATTGATAATCAATGAACAAATCCCCGAAGTGGAGAGAGAAGGTGATATAGGTGTACAGAGCCACTTAAGCAAATCCCTTCTCAACAAATTAAAAGGGAAGTATGAAGGAGGCGGTGTGGAGATGTTTGTTCATGTACTAGATGAGAATGAGGACATTCCTTAGGAGTTGCTATGGGTTAAGGAACCACAAACAGAAAGCTCATCAGCCCCATCCGCCACACACTCCCAGCCTCAAATACCACAACATACTTCACCCAAATCATCCCAACAAGAATCACAACCACCACCATCACCCATCCACTTGACATCTTCAAGTGAGAATACTGAACCCATATCTCTTGGCCAATCACCAACATCAATCAACACTGCTTCTACTGAAGTAGTTGTTCAGGATGGGACGAAACCTTCACTCCTACACTCACCAATCTCCATAACATCATTTGATACTGGTGCCGTAGAGCCCATATCTTCTCTACCACCAACTGAACCAACCATCTCACCCACTCCTACTGAACCCATTGACAACCCAACACCAACAGAAGAATTCCACCTTGATGAGGATGTTGATGAAGCTATTAATGATGGAGATACAGAAGAAGTCTGTATTGATGTAGAAGAGAAGGATAAAGAAGAGGAAGTTGAGCAAGAAGAGAGTGCTTATATTGATGTCATTGCTTACAATGAGAATGACCTGAATGAAGAAGAAATCAATGTATGCAAAAGCTATTTGGTGGCAGAATACAACAACCTTGTACTGAAAGGGAATAAAAAGCTAGAAAAGATAAGAAGGTTAAAGAAGGAGGTGAAGGAGATAGATGAATTAACAGAGAAGCTGGAGAGTAGATTGAAGAGTCTAAGGGAAGATGCAGTGATGAATAATGAAGTAGTTGATGCTTTGAATGATTTGGTCGATGAACAAGCTGAAAGACTGAAACTAAAAGATGATGAGATTGAAAGGTTGAAGAAGAAATTGACTGAAGCTGAAAAGAACAAAAGTGATTCAGCAATGATCACTTACACCAGAAAGAGGAAATATCTAGGGAAGATGACTGATGTTGCTGGAGAATCATTAAAAAAGACAAAATCAGATTCTCCAGAGTAGCAAACCCAAGTGATACAGCTTCAAGAAGACAATGATGAAGACTGGGAAGAACTAACTGAAGTCAAACAAGAAAAGCTATTGACTACTGATGACATAGTAGAGGAAAGACCACAGTCATCCATATTCATGCAGTTGATCAATCATGGATTTCCATATGACTTGGTAGAGAAGATGAACAAAGGAGATATGGTTCAAGCACTAAAAGAATTCTATGCTGCAAGACTGATGCTTCTAGTCTACACTTATGAAACATTCTCCAAGTACAAAGCTATAGAGAAGATCAGGAAGGAATTGGGCCACTGTGAAACAAGCAAGCTCACTAAGTCTAATATGACATGCTGGATGCAAAGCCATAATTATCTGCCCTATGAGCTAAAGGGAAGAACAGTTGGTGAGCTCAAAGCAATGATGGATCATGTTACGAAAGTAGAGCTAGACACTAGTGTAAAATTCAGATCTAGAGCTCCCAACCCTGCGTATCAACAGCAACCAATTCAAAATCCTGCTAAACCCACCATGGTCAAAGCCAAAGATATGCATAAGGGAAAGGAAAAAATGATTAGAGAGCCAAGGGATTTAGTTCCTCACAAGATCTGGCCTCTAGGCACTGCTGTAAGAGAGATCACTGAGCAAAAATATACATTAATACAATTCTTTGATCTCATCACAAGGCCTGAAGAAGCAAAAGATCATCAACTAATAGCTTGGAAATATGATGGCGAGTAGGACTGTGCACTGATTAAAAGGGCATCTGGCATGGTGCAATACTTCCCACGAGTAGAATTCCTACTAGCACTGCCAGATGTAGACCTTCATACACTACAAAACATTCCCATCACCAATTACCCCATAAGTCCAAGAGGAAGAGACTTCTTCGGACTTGTGACCAAACTGAGTCACAAGTTCAAGGGAGATGTTCTCAGGGAAGCAAGACTGGTTGATGCAGAGCGCATGAAGAGAAAACTCAGGAAGTTTCAGCCTAAATCTCTATTGGTTGATGAAGGATTTTTGAAGAGAGTTGGAGCTGAAGACAAAGCTTATGCATCAGTCAAAACAATAGAAGGCAATCAGTTTACATTCCCCATTACGAACTGGGGATATGTAGAAAAGAATAAGGAACTGGTTCTGTTGAGGAATGATCCTCAAAAGAAAGCAGCCAGTATAAGGATTTTTGACCCAATAGAAATAAAGTTGCTGCACCCAAGCTATACCTCCTATCTGTATGACAAATGTTTTCCAAGGCTACAAGGTCAACAATCTTAGAATGACTTGTGCTTATATGTACATTTTATCCAAGTCATAGACAAATTGCATGCCAAGGCCCATAAGAGGAGAAAGTATGAAGCTGGTCAGCTTATTGGGACTGAAATAAAACCAATAACAGAGTTGAGGATTTCAAAACAGGATGAATTGGAGGTGGTGTCAAACAATAGTGTTGTTGCAACACTCACCACTGAAAAAGATGTCCTGGGTATGGAATTCAAGACATTGAAGAGGATGAGCAGAAGACAGATTAAATGCAAGTATGAAGATCAACAAGCTGTTGTAGACTACTTCAAATCAAAGATTCTGGCAAGAGTGAATGAGCTTAAAGTATTAAACCAATGATTACTAGAGTCTAAACCTAAGGGGGAGTACTGTTAGGGATAGAACTCTTGTATAGGTTTAGATGATGTGATCACTCTTGTAATCATAATTGTAATTATTGCCTTTGATGATATAATATGAATATATTTGATTATCATTATGTTTATGAATTAAATAACATTTAATTTGCACTTCATTTAATATATTCATCTATGATATAATATATTTCAGAATGTATGTGTGAATGTGCAGGAAACATTAAACTGTGTCAATTTGGAAAATTGACCAAGTGTTGGAACAACTGCGAATGAATAAAGTGTTCTTCTGTAGATGTTCTCAGGAACGTGGCAACTGAAGAATGTACATCCGTGGATCTCATGCGGAAGAACAACTTCAGCTGATCAAGAAAAGAAGTGAAGCTGATGTAGCAGGGATTGCTGCGGAAGCGAAGAACTCCTGCAGAGGCACAAGAACAAGTACAGTACAACAGTTGCTGCGGAAGACTAATTACCTGCGAAAGAGTAAATTCCTACGGAAGACCAATTTAACTCAGAAGTCAACATAAAGTCAACAAGTCAACGTGGCAGAACAACAACATTAATGACGACAGAAGACATATTATTCAAGCGGATATTCCACGTCAAATCAACAAACTTTATTCATATTATATTCGTTGTAAATCTCAAATTCCTAAGCCGATAAACATGGCGAGGATTTGGATAAGTTTAATTAGCTTAATTATAGCAACAAAATAGCTAGCAATAGAACAGAATTAGATCTCTATATATATATATATACGAGATCAACAACATAGAAGACACAACAACAGTTAAGAATCATTACAACCATCAGTAATCATTATCTGAATCATTGTATTCAAGATCAGCAACATCAATAGCAACAAGAAAGCATTACGATCAAAATTATTGAGTTCTCTCGGTTTGATTATTCTTATTTTATTTGTTTGATTGGTTGATTTTAGTATTTTTTTTAATAGATTAAACACCAAGTATTGATAATTCCGCGATCAATACTTGTTCAAATCAATTCTGATAATTTCTGAACGATCCTTGGATTCACAATAATTAACCATTATTTGTAAAAATACCAAAATGCCCTTACTTTTAACGGAAATATTTAACAAAGTTAGTGGTTTGGCATTAACTGAAACAAAATGAAATTCACAAGGAGTAAAATCGTAATTTTGAAACCTTTGAAAGTAAACCGTTATTTGTACCAAACCACAGGAAGCGAAAATAAAGTTTACTCTAAATAAAATGATTGAATTATATGGTTGATCAACAATAAACTCAATACATTCAACTTCAACATAATACTAAAAAATAACATAATGCAAATTAATTCATAATAGAATCATAAGGAATAGCATTGACACGTGCTTTAGAATAGACAAACAAAAGCACAATTGTTCCAATCATAAGTGCAGGACAATAAAACACCTAACCATTTAAATTAAATTTATACTTGACTTGTGTAAATTTTGTAATTATATGCTTGTGGCCAAAAGTGTTCCAATCATACTAAAAGTGATAGTTATGTTTTTCTCTAACAATCTTTCACTTTTTTTACATCTTCTACTTCTAAAACAAACTTTATTTCTAATCTTTCTCAGACTTTTAATTGGTTTGTGATAGGTTGGTGGAGTGATTGTTGTCGGGACTTAGACCACATACGCTTACTATTGATTGGGTAAATCTTGACTATAAACATTATTTCATGTCTCCCGCCCAACTTGTTTACCAATTTCTTTTCAAATACTAAATTGTTGTAACTGAATTCTTGCATGAAATTCTAATCTCAAGATTTTTTTGATAAGAATATATAAACTTGTTTGAGGTTTTACTCGTCGGTCTCAAGTTTTTAATGATCATATTTTTCCAATAGTTGATTCGTTTATAGATTATATATGCCAACTGAAGGTTATTTTCTTTTTTTACATATCTACCCTCATGTAATAATCAAGCCATCTAACTTAACAATGAAAACTAATAACAGTTAGACTAAAGGATTAAACATGAAACAAACTATATACATAAAGGTTGTCTAATGCAATTAGTAAAAGTAAAAGTTGAAAAGTAAAGTCAGTTAGAAATATAAATTTCAATCTCACTAATTTACCCTTTTATTTATGTAATGATAAGATTGTTACTCTCAATTTATTTTATTATGTGTAAATTCTTCACAAAAAAGTATTTTCTTAACAAGTAGTCAAGAAATTATAATTTTCTTAACTAAATAAATAAAAAGTAAAGTTAACAAGTAGTTAAGAAATTATAATTTTCTTAACTAAAAAAATAAAAAGTAAAGTTGT
Organism: Flaveria sonorensis; assembly: GCA_025506505.1. NCBI lineage: Eukaryota > Viridiplantae > Streptophyta > Magnoliopsida > Asterales > Asteraceae > Flaveria > Flaveria sonorensis. Next base: position 41,922,697 of record CM046424.1, on the reverse strand, counting down.
CTATATTTTTTTGTTTTTTATATGTAATAGATGTGGTACAATGTATAACCTTTATACAAAAGATGAAAGGTTTAGACCTTTAAGTTGTACGTATAAATGATTAATATGAGTAGTTTAAAAGTCATTTTAAAAAAAGGGTGAGTTTATTTTACAAAATGTATTTTTGCTACAAAGTGTAAGAAGACACAATGAGGCTAAAAAAATCACAAAAAAATTATATCTTACAATCTAAATCGAATTTCAAAAAAGTACTTAGAAGTCTCTTTTCCTCTCGTCGTCCTCTTTCAGAAAAAAATAAAAAAAAATTTATTGTGTGTTTTTATGACACAATGACGTCATTGTGTCTTTCATAATGACAATATGACATCATTGCGTCTTTCATAAATGAAACAAAAAAAAAACGTTAATTTTTTTATTTTTTTTATTTTTTGTTTATTTTTTTTTCTGAGTGAGAACTGCTAGGGGAACAAAAATTCGGAATTACTATTTTGAAATTCGATTTATATTGTGAGATATAATTTTTTTGTGACTTTTTTTTACTCATTGTGTCTTCTCACACTTTATAGCAAAAATACACTTTGTATTTGAACCTCTTTTTTTAAAAAAAAATATTTTTGGCTTATAAAAGTTTTTAAATAAATAATAACCATTTGATTTAGTTGTTCCATATAGATTTACTCATTGAAAATATCTTAAATAAATAGTTAAATACTATTTATATTTGAGAGAACAAAATTAGGATTCTCCGAATCAGCTTTATAAAATACTCTTCCCTTTTTTGAGATTTTTCTTCTGTTCTTTCTATCATTGTGCAGTATATTTCAACGCCTTCCAACCCATGCATAAAAATACATATTTAGATATCTGATATTTAGTTCGTTAAACATTGATTTTTGAGATTGGAAGAAGAAAAATCATACAATTGCTGAAATGCCAAATTCAAATTTGTATATCATAATTAAAATTGTTATCTGTTTCTTTTGAAAACATTATATTTACATCTTTACATCAAAATTTATTTATACAATGGTCTTTGTTTTTTTACATAAAATAATATCGTATTTTAACTTTGATCCATTTTTGATAAGGAAGATGAGACTGAATTTGATATAACAATTAAAATATAAATCCTTTTAAACAAAAAATCAATACACGTTACATATTGGTTATTGTGTAAAATAATTTGTCATGTGAATATGTCTAAAATTTACATATTTCTAAAATTTACAAAATAAGAGGCTCTATAAACCATTAAGGGGTGACTTCTAAGTTAACCGAACAACTCTACCTTTGATTAATCCACATGTCATTAAGAAGCTGCCAAACAACTCGTAAGAGGCTTTACCTTTTATTAATCATCTAGTCGAATACGTTTACATATCCGAGTACTTGACATTGGCCGAATACCTTTAGAAGCCAAGAACTCCCATGGAGCCGAGTACTGCTTATAGTTGAATTCTCTTAGAATGTTAAGAACTAAGAAAAAGGAGTTGAGTGCGTACGTATGATTGATTACTTCTTGTAACCGAGAAGCACATGATGGCCGAGTACTTACTACCAGCCAAGTACTAGGAGAGTTGAGAATTCTAATTATCAAGTAAACTTCTTAGATCTATTGTTTACCAGATAAAATAGATCTAACCCAACATGTTTTAGGATACATGTATATTTGATACTATTCTATCATGCAACCTCATAGAAAACATACATTTCATAATAAACGTACTAACTTTACGTATCAAAATATAGGTTTAGAGTAAAAAAAATCAAAGGTATGCATATCAGCCTCGAAATCATTTTAAAAATGTAAATGAAAGATCTAGAGCTCGCTTTATGAATAACTCTTGTAAAAACCCTAAAATTGTGAACCTTCAACTGAGATCTATATATGAGCACATAAAAACCCAAATGTTATCATTAGATCTTGATTATTATGTTAATAAATCAAAGACTAACACATAATTACACAAAAATCAAGTAAAAATTACCTATTATTTTCTTGAGTTTTCTCTGTCTATTTGATGTCTCTCTCACACGCACTCTCTCTATGAATTGGGAAAGACTTGGGGAGAAAGACATCCCCGGCGGCTAAGTTTTTTTTATAGGAACTATTAGGGTAAACCATTTTCATAATTAACACATTTAACCCTTCAACTAGAATAAAATAACGAAGCTCCCCTTTTTCATTTTTTTTCAATACTGACAAAGTTTTTGAGTGTTACAAGGAGAAGAGGTGTGTCCTCATAGCCGAAAAGAAAGCAAGCACCAAAAGTGTTCATCGTCTAATCTGAGTGGGGATTTATGGAGGTTCTCAAAACTACATCATTGTTATTATTTACTTATTGACTATTAATTATTTAGATAAATGTGATAACCGAATATACACATTTATTCTGTTTTTTCATTAGGATGGTCTAATGTTCTTAGTCCTTTGGAGTTGTTTAGTTTTAGTTTGTCTTTGAATTTTGTAGCAACCATATATTGAATGTTTTTTTTATTTTAACAAATAAGTACCAACAATATGTTTTATTTAACAGTAAAACCTTTTTTTACAATAAAAATATTAGGACTAATGGAACCTACGATCTCTGCTTTAACAACAAATCTACATTATTTCTTTACAACACCATCCTAAATTGTTTTTTATCAGTTTTAAACCTAAATCTAAACAACAGAGGTTTTGACTTTACCATTAGGCTACAACCCAACAAGATCGAAACCTATAATCTTTTCTTACAACAAATTTACATTATTCTTAAACTACACCGTCCTAAATTGCTTTTTACCAGGTTTGAATCTTGGTCTAAACGAAAAACATTTTGCTTCTACTACTGGGCTACACTCCATATGAAACTTATAATTTTTTAGGTAGAGACTACAAAACTTATCACCAGGATATCCTCTTCGGACAATAACAACAAATTTGTTTGCTTAAATAAAAAGGCTTTACGATATAGACATGTTAATGGTAAGTTGTATTCGCTCTATGTTATTAATAGAGTATAATAGTTATTTAAACTTAACAAAAAAGAGAGAAAAAGTTTAAGCTCATTAAAGATTAAATTGAGGTATCAAGAGAAATAAAAATTAGAAAGTTTTGACTTTAAATTTCACTCTGAACAAAAATAATCAAAATTGAGTTAATGTTTCTTTTAGTTATAGGTTTTCTACTAAGATGATTGTGGGAACAATCCGAACTAAAAAATAAAAATGTGAGCGCAATTAAAACTATACCTATCATTTGAAACATGATAATTTATTTTTCACTTAAAAAAGAGAAAAAGATCAAGCTCGTAAGCTCATTAAAGACTTTGCAAACCAAAATATTGATCAACAATTAAGACACTCAACGGCTGAGATTAAAACTTAAAGATCCCTCAAGATAGATTTGTTTTCGTGTGTTTCATCCAGATTCGTTAATCATAGATCAATTTCTTAACTCAATCAGCAATCTTCAAGCATCTTTCAAAGTGGGATTGAACTATATAAGATAAAGCTACAATCTTTACAACAAGGTGTACAAATCCCACCAGCATAACAACAACAAATAACTGAACAAACATTATGCAGTAAACAAATGTTCCCTGTTCCACCATCGTTCGTAACAGTATATAGGAATATCAAGAGGGGGCTACATAGATGCTAAAGCAAGCTTCCTTTTTCCGACTCAAAAAGCCCCACACGAACACACACTTTCTTACCATTTTCATGTGAAACAGAGCCACAACTTCATCCCTATGTCGGTTGCAGAGCTTGATTACATACGGTTGTCAGAGGCAAACGTCAAGAAAAAAGTTTATGGGATATCAGGTGATGAAGATTTGAACATGAAAGCCACTGAATTGAGGCTTGGGTTGCCGGGATCTGAGTCGCCGATCAGAGAGAATGTTGTGAAGAATTTGGTGGCCGGAGCCAAAAGAGTGTTTTCTGATACAATCAAGAACTCTGGTTCTGTGAAGGAGACTGATGTTGTCGTTTCGAATAAGCCTGCTTCGCTGGAGAAGAAGGGTCAGGTCAATTCAAATGGTCAAACTTCTGTTCATGCTTCAAAGTAAGTTTGAATTTGAGTATCTTTTTGATTAATTTTGATATCAGGTTGTTTATGGTACTTGTGTGATTCAGTTTGATACACTCTAGTGCTATAGAAGTTGGGTAGTTGTTTGTTTGAATTTCAAAAGTTAGCTCTCATAGTTGGACTTCTCTTTCTAGAATCTGATCATGTTATCTTTGTTTTTTGTTTAGTTTACCGAGTAATTTGATAGGGATGGTTGGTGATTTTTGCAAGTTTCGTACTTGTTAGGGACTCGGTACTTGAGTGATTTTGCTGATCCATGATTTCAAGATTAAATGTGTTCTTTTGATTTTAGAGAGTCAACTCAATGGTTCTTAAAGTTCAATATTTTAACTCTAATATTTATCATTTTCAAATCCAAAATGTTTCATAGTGGTACAAATTCGATAGTTTATCACATGCATCAATAGTTTCACTAGAAAATTCTCATCAGTTGTTAGATTAGGAAGTAGGAACCAGTTCATATGACACCAGAAAGTCAAATATGCCCAAAAAAAATTTGGTGTTTTTTTACCTTTGTTTATTTCTTAATAAATAAGTATTTACGTTTTCGTGGATTGTAAAACGTATAATTATCTTGATTAATATTGTGTTGATGCTTTAATTACTAAAAGGCATATGTTTATGATTCAGGCAACAAGTTGTAGGATGGCCACCAATTCGATCTTTTCGAAAGAACACCATGGCTGTTAGCCATACAAAGAATGAAGAAAACGGCGACCCAAAGACAGGATCTGGGTGCCTTTATGTGAAGGTGAGCATGGATGGAGCTCCATATTTGCGGAAAGTGGATCTTGAGATATATTCTTGCTACTTGGATCTTTCTTTGGCTCTTGAAAAAATGTTTAGTTGTTTTACAATTGGTAATCTCTCTTGATTCTTGATGGATATTATAAGTTACTTCTTGTTTTACATCCGGAATAACTAAGATAATGTGTCAAAAACACCATAAGCAAATTTAGGAACCAAGTTTTGGATACTTTAGTCATTTTTACATGATAATGATCGGATATGTAGGTCAATATGGTAGCAATGGAGCTCCTACGAGAGAGGGATTAAGTGAGAGTCGACTTATGGATCTTCTCCATGGTTCAGAGTACGTACTAACCTATGAAGACAAAGATGGCGACTGGATGCTGGTTGGTGATGTTCCATGGGAGTAAGTTCCACTTTTCCTCAATGTTCTAGCAACTTTTACTTATATGGTTTAGTTCGATATGAATGCTGGTTGTATGACCACTAAGATTGGTAATAGATTTTGTAACAACCATATGACTGAATGTAGCAACTCAAGACACTATTCTTTCGTCTTCGGCATGTGTTGAAAATCAATGTTTTTCTTTATCAATCCTGAAGCAGAAAGTTCGCTTGTTTGACCAGAAAGTCAAACCGTAGTGCTTTCTGACATTTTTTCATCTTTTGATGTAAATTTCTTTTTTGTTGCAGTATGTTCATTGACTCTTGTAAGAGGATGAGGATCATGAAAAGTTCAGATGCAATTGGCCTAGGTAAAATCTTGAACTCTCCCCAAAATCTTGGTTATTTCTCTCCAAATCAAGAACCATACAAATCTTAGTTTGTTCCTCTTTGTTTCTCATCTAGACTTGAATCCAACATCCGTTGTTCTTTTATGTTTTATTTTGCAGCACCTCGAGCCATGGAGAAGTGTAGAGATCATACCTAGCTTGAAAACAACTGAAGTTATGCTTGAGGAAAGATCAAGTCTCTTGGAAGAAAGGATGGAAACAAAGATTTCATATGATTCAAAGTCTTCATCAAAGTGTCTTATATTAATACTTGTGTTGGGTGTAACTAGAAGAGTAAGCCATTTGGGCACAAGACATGTACTACATCCATGACTCTTCAAAAACTTACTATGTTTCTTAATTTTGTTGTATGATGAAAAGGGTAAGACTCAAATATGTGATTATGATATTGACAAAATTACAGAAAACGGTCCTTTAAGTTTATATAAAGTTGCAGGTATCATCCTTTATATTTAAAAAGTACTCTAAACATCCTCTATGTTAACATTTTGTAACAGATTTCGTCCTTTAGACTAACTGTCGTTAACTTTTTCAGTTAAATCAAAGGCAATTTGGTCTTTTTACCTTTGAAGGACTATTAATGTAGACTTTTTCAAACATAAAGGATGTTTTCTACGACTCTTTTATCTTTTACTTAGTTTATGTATTTTTACAATAATACATGTACATATCATTTTTTATATAACATAATATATATTATCTAAGTAGTTTCATCAACGTATTATCTATAAATATAATTTGTATAATTTATATAATTTAATTATTTATATTATAAATACGTGGATGAAAACAATAATATTTATATATATATATATATAATTTATATTTGTATATAAGATATGAATGAAAATAATTAATTGGTTGTACGTGCATGAAAATAATTAATATATTTAATTATGTATAAATTTATATTTATATATAATACATGGATGAAAACAATATTATATATTTATTTTCATCGATATATTATATATAAATAAAATTATATATTTTATTTAACTCTAAACACCGTTTTATTATTTAATTATTTATATAGTTTATATTTATATATAATACGTGGATACAAATAATTAAATTATATATATTATGTTATATAAAACTCATATGTATATGTATTATTATAAAAATACATAAATTAAATAAAAGATAAAAAAAAAGTTGCAGAAAACATTTTTTATGTTTGAAATAAATTACATTAATAGTCCTTTAGAGGCAAAAAGACCAAATTACCCTTGACTAAACAGAAAAACTTAACAACTGTTAGTCTAAAGGACGAAACCTGTCACAAAATGTTAACATAAAGGATTTTTAGAGTACTCTTTAAAGATAAAGGATAATACTTGTAAATTTATATAAACTTAAATGACATTTTTCATAATTTTGTCTATTATATTTTGATCTTGTTTATGAAAATGCTAGCTTGGCGTAGTTAAAATCTGCACTGATATTTGCTTCGAGACATTATTTAAACCGTTAATATGGCATGTGGATTATTTGAATTGGCGTGGAAGTAAATTAATTGTAAATATTGACAAGGGAGTTATCATGATTTCCTTTTTATATATCTTGTTCTCTCTTTGTCGGTATGAAAATAGATGAGGAACCAATGCATAGTAAATCCCTAGAACTTGAAAGAAGGAAAAAGTGCGTCGTGAAATAATGGAACAGGTGACCTCACTCACAATAATGAAGCCTTAAACTACCAAGGCAACCCAGTCTTTGTTATTCAAACTGAAGCAACCAACAACTTCTTCAACTACAATCAAGTTGGCCGATAATAAGATGAACTAAACTACATCCAGTGATGTCATTGGTAGATTGCAATTGTAAATCACGAAGAAGAAGAATCAGAGCTATAGAAATACTTGGTCGGCGAAACAGATCATCGATGAGAAAAAGTGGTGTGAAAGAAAAGAGACGTGTGGGTCTTAGAAGAAAGAGAGGAGGACACATCCTCCATAACAGTTTTTGTCGGGTACGATGCCATTATAACTACCAACCTACATATTTTATAGTACAGTAATACTAATGTTTTATACAGGGGTTTTCTCAAACTTACAAAACTGAGGGTGAAATGTTTCATTAACACAATCTATGTCGATAATTATGCAATTTGACATTTCCCTCGTTGTCGAATTCATTGTGTACTGCTTTCACTTGTGGTGAGTACTGAGTAGTCTTCACCAAAAGTATACTCTATCTAGCTAGCAAATGATTTTCTAAATGAATTTCTGGCTTTCTTAAACTTGAATCTTATTTGACCAGAAAAAAGGAAACAATGTCAACTTCATTGTTGGAGGAAGAAAACATGAGAACTTTTCAAATAAAGAACACCTAGTGTAATTATCTAAATTATCTCTGACAAAATCAGTAATATGAAGTAACTTGAATGAAAATCTTGGTACTTTAAAATGATATGTGAGGTAGGGTGCACAGAAGTTGGTTAAATTTGATTTTTATGATCAACCAAACCCAAAAACGATGATTCGTTTAGTGGAATTTAGGAAGCTGAAATCAAAACCGAGTATAAGTTATTGGTGGGTTGATTATGGAGCTCAGTTTCAGTTATTCTCAGAGTGTTTTTTTTGTTGTTGTAAGTTTGGTCATTGAGCTTGGTTCCATTGTTTTCAATTGTTTTGAACCTATTTCAAGCATACAAATATATGAAAAGCATAGTAAAATGCACAGGTGAATGTATAATATGTTAGGAATACATGAAAATACATGAATATATAGCTATCAGTTCGGTTACAGTTATTTAGGTAATGAAAGAAAGGTTAACCGAAACCATAACCGAATGCTTCAATTGTGGCCCTATCTTAACCATAACCAATCAGTTAAGTCAGTTTCAATTATTTTGGGTGTTTCAATTGATTATTGGTTTTGGCTTTTTATCTACACCGTTTTTCCCGTTTGAAATGAATAAAAGCTTATAGAG